>JAOVYX010000023.1:50573-95164 GCA_035668315.1 Drosera spatulata | reverse complement strand
AAATAATCTGGATGCATAATTTGGATTTTTGGCATACCTTTTAGCGACGGATTTCCGTCGCTAAAGATGTAAACTTTAGCGACAGTGTTGATTTTCCGTCGCTAATACATTCCATTTTTTTCTTTTGTATATTAGCTACGGATCCGTCATTAAAATATATGTTTTTGCGACGGATTTTTTCCGTAGCTAAAATTTTCCGTAGCTAAAACACAGTATTTTTGTAGTGATAATGGTAGGCTCGATCAAGTTGGACAAACTGAAACATACCCAACTTGGCAAAATTCCTCCCTTCCTGCTCGACCAAATACACAGATTCTCAAATGTATGATCTCATTGAATTTATCATCTGATGCTTTCATTCTGTATATTTTGATATCTATGACTATTCCACCTATGCTTCAATATTTAATAATAAATATAAAGTACAGATGTAGGAGTTTTTAGTTTTTTTTAAGTACTTCACGTGTCCACTTTCTATTGATTTATGTGTCAATTTTCTATTGCTTCATACATATCATGTTTCTAGTGGTTCGTTTCATGATAAATTAATATTTATTATTAAAAAAATCATAAGAAATCAATCGATTTGCGACAGTCACATCCGTTGTAATTTTCATTGCAAACCATGTTTTACGATGGACTTACGATGGAAATAGGCTGTCACTAATATGCTAGTCGTAAACGGACTTAGCGACGGACAAAGTTATTTCCTTCGCAAAATTACAACCAATCTATCGCTAAATAGCGACAGTAACAGGGCTAGTCGCAAAGCTCCTGGACCAAAGGTTAGCGATGAAATGCTCTTTTCAGTCGTAAATTTGCGACATAGTAGTCCAGGATCCGTCACAAAACCTTAATTTCTGGGTGTCAAAGTTATTACTACAGAAAATTATCCTAGGATACATCTTTTTCAAAATATTATGCAAAATATACAATCCGGACAAATAATTCCCCTCACCATTTGAATTTTTCCCAAAAGAAACCCGTCTCTCCACGTAATCCTCTCCTTTTTCATTGTGTTTCATCAAATCGGATCTTTTCATTGAGATTTCTCATTCGAAACCAGTGAGAATCATCTTATAATTTTGTTCTTGATCATCATCTTCATCACAATCGTCATCTTCATCGTGGTCATCATCGTCGCCTTGTTTCAATTGATGAGAAGATCTTTTTTGGTTGTAGATTTCGTGATATATCTCGTTCGTTTCTATGTTGTTTGGATTTCGATTTTGAACGTGTTATTGACAAGGTATAAGATTGTTTCAAAATCCCCTCATCGAATGAATTCAGGTTGTATTATTCGATTCCAAATCATGATGATGCTTGCTGAATGATCAAGAGGATTTGATGGTGTTGTTTGAGCTCACTAAATGCCTTCGTTTACCAACAATTAATATGAAGGTTGAGTATAGTGGAACGGGTTTGGATTCTCATGCTGTGATTGTGGTTTCAAATTGTCCAAATGAAACAATGCGTTAATTTATTGAAATAGGGGGCCTGAATGATTCTAGTGTTGCTCAGTCTCAAACAGTGCGCTATAACAATGAAACAGTGCGCCGGAATAAGTCTGCAAATGTTGGTATATCTGAGACACTATAAACCAATTATGTTGAATATTCTGAGATAAATGATGATTTTGTGATGATATTGTACGTGAGTCGTTGCTTCAGTTGAATGTTGGTTTATCGAGCAATAGTCGACAACCCTTGCATTCTTCTCATTGGTCAAATTAAATTTAGAATGTTGGTCAAGTTTTTCCTGATGATGCAAAATAGTTCAGGAAGTCTCTTGCACTTTATGCAACGCAAGTTGGATTTAGATACAGTTATAAGAGACATGAGAAGCATAGGGTTCATGCGCTCTATTTTAAGAAAGATGATGGTTGTCAATGGTTTGTTAGGGGTTCATTGTGTGCTTATAATAAATCCTTTTTCATAAGGAAGCTGAACAATGTCCACACTGATGGACCATTGTTTTTCCCGACGGGCTCAAGGATGTCCATTAAGACGGAATACTAAGTCTCTTTGGGAAATGATACGTCACAACCCTAATTTCGATGCAAATTAGGTCAGCAATTATTTCAAATCCAACTATGGTTTGCATTTGTCATATAAGAAGTCATGGAAAACCCTAAAGAAGGAGAAGATGATAGTTGGTGGAAATTCTTTCGAGTCGTTTTGCAAGTTGAAACCATATATTTAGGCACTTATGAATACTAATCCAGAGAGTCATATTACACTTACCACAGAAGAAGAATCAAATCGTTTTTTCAGGCTATTTGTTTTGTTTCATTCTTCGATCGACGGTTTCAATCATTGTAGATCTTCGTTTTTCCTTGATGGCATATTCTTGAAAGGTGATTTCAATGGAGTGATATTAAGAGTTACTGGAAAAGATGCAAATAGGGATATGTGTTTTTTTACAAATTAAATATTATATTTTATAATTTTATTCAGACACACTGTTTTGTTTTGAATAGTGGGCCTATACAATTAAAACAGTGCGTTTGTTTATTTTCTGATCCCTGTTGTATTTTAAACATGAATTTGATTTATATAAATTTTGTCCCGGGACTTTTTCCGATGGGATTTGCTGTGGTTGACAAGGAGATGTATTCTAGTTGGCATTGGTTTCTTTGGAAACTTCGTCAAGTTTTTCCGATCGAACGAAGGATCAATTTTATCTTTGATCGCAATCAAGACCTTTTGCTTTTCCTAAAGTATTTCTCGATTATCCTCTTTGCTTTTGTCATCGACATCTGACGGATAATTTGAAAGCAATACATTCATGTACTATTTTTTTAATTAAAAAGAAAAAACAGACGCACTGTATGAATAACACTCACACACTATTTGAATGAAACAGTACGTCTGTGTTATGTAAACAGTGCGCTTGAGTGCTTTAATGATGTCAATAAATCCAAGGGTGTTGTTTTTAGTTTGTATATTTGTACTTCTATTCATGTATTATTATATTTGTTATTTGTATTCATATAATAATCATGTTGTGATTTTATTTTATTATAAAAAAAATCAACAGGTGCACTGTTTTAATAAACTTGACACCCTGTTTGAATTAAATAGTGCGTCGTGATAAATTAAAAAGTGTGTCTATTTACTTTAATGACATAATCATAAGGAAACACGATTTAAGAAATGTAAATAACTAATTACCTTGAAATTGCAATAAAAACACAATGTTTGTACAAATCATCATTCAATACGTCAGTCGAATATCTTTTTGTTTTCTTCTACATCGTCCTTATTTCCTGACTCTCTAAATTCATATCATGAAATAAAAGTTTCAATCATTTCAAGGGGGAATGCTCAGGATCGGGATGTTCATTTGCAAGTAGATCTATTCATTGGCATATGTGCACTCCACAGTCTAGATGTTTTGAGTTACGGTCTTCATGTTGATATTTAATTTCACATTGTACTTGTCCTTTTCTTCCTCATCAATCTGGGTGCCTTCTTGTCTCTTTATCGCTTCCTTGCTGAAATCTTCAACATAAGTTTTCTGTACATTCAATAACGTACACACATTAGTTGTGATTAAAATGTTACACATATAATCTTATGCGTATGAAAATAGATTTTTGTATCTTATAATTTTATCGGCATCCCTTCCATATGCAGCTTTTGTCCTCTTGGAGTTGGGATGTGTCCATGTGTTCTCTTCGCTGTAGAACACCAGCAACATCCAACGGAATGCACGTCCATCCTTCACTTCTACAGATGAGTTCATGGGGAAGAAATGTCAACGACGATGACTATTTGCCATCAATGGCTTCTTGATCGCGTTTTCAACTCCGATTTCAGCTTTTATAACTTTTTTTTGCAATAAAATAATTAAACGAAGATTAGAATTTGGAATTTGGCATTTGTTATAGAAATAAAATGATTAAACAGATTTTAAACAAGTTTTTGATAGTAGTTTCTTACCCAACATTCCGTACTGTATAATGCTATTTGCTCTTTCAATGATGCTTCTAGCAAGATCAATATATAGAAAGCCGAGATGACATGGTAAGTCAATGCTCCATCATTCACAATTGAATTCAGGTCTTGCATGTCGACGACACACTTGAGGTTGGTGACCGGATAGGTAGTACCAAACCAAACTCATCCCTGTAAGAACAATATATTAGTTTGTTACTCAAAATTATAAATAAGACATGATAAATACAAATGTACAGACGCACTATTTGAATCATAACAGGCGCACTGCTTAATATTGAACAGGCGCGCTGTTCAATTTTTAACAATCACCCTGTTATATGTATAATAGGCACCATGTCCTAATTTAAAGTGTAATTTTGATTTTTATTAATTATAAACATAAAAAAACATAAAGTATATAAATTTAAGAGTTTTGAAATTAAAAACTTACTTGATACTTCAACAGTCATCCGTTCATATTTTTCCCGTACTCCATCGGGAAAATATTATGTGACGTTGAACGCATCATTCTTGGCCTTCTTTGAGGAACTGTATGTGAAGCTGCTCATGCGTTTCTTTCCACTTGGTCCCCTTTTCTTCTTTTTCGGTTGTTGTTGCTCGACCTCTTCTTCGTTTTGTCCTCCTTCTCCATCATCAGACTACAGTAGTTCATCTTTGCTACTGAATGGCATTATATCATTATCTACTTTCTTTTTTCTTCCTTAACAGTGGAGTTGTTGCCGAACAACAGAGCTTTGTACTGCGTCACTGTTTGTTGCTCATTTCTAATTCCTCTTGGATTTTCTTGATTTCCTTCTCTTTTACAGATATCTCCGTTCTTATTTTTTCCCTCTCATTGTGACCTTTTACCATCAACTCTGTCGCACGAGCCATCTCTTCTTTTATTTGATCTCTAGCTTGCGTTTCAACATCAAGCTTGGCGTTGTACATTTGATTTTCTTCCTGGAGTTGTTGAATTTGTTTCAACAAGCCTTGGATGCTTTGTCTTGTTGAATATGATGCCGCTTTGTTCTTCTTCTTTGTCTTTGTTTCTTTTAGCTTCTCTAGTTTTTTTTTTTGCGATCAATTCAATCTCCAATGAAATCACCTTGAAAACATATTCGAAGTGAAACATTGTGTCAGTTTTTAGGAAACAATGTGACATTACATAGACAGTGCGTCTTTTTAAACAAATAGTGTGCCAATTAAAAACAAACATGGCACCTTAATAAAGCCATACAGTGCATCTCATATAGTACATAGTGTGCCAGTTAACATGTAAACAGTGTGCCTATTTAGAAAAATAAAGTTTGGCACTTATAAATATAATTGCTTACTTTTGTTCATCTCTCATTACAAATTGTCGAATGTTTTTTGATGATTCATCAATTGTATCTCCGTCTGTCGCATCGCCTCGTCAACCTTGCATAATTTTTCATTGGTGCCATTAGTATAAAAATAAAAGAAAATACAAACTAAAAAAAAAAAAATATGCTTGAGGCATGTTACCTTATTATTTAATAATTGATTTTTTGTCAGCGCATCCTTGATTTTTTTATTTTTTTTAATTTTAGCAACATATTTTCAAAGCTGATATCCTGAAGTTGTTTCTTCATAATTTATAGTATTGACAACTTGTTTTGGACCACATGTCGTGTCAAGACATCACCGAATGCGATCTCCGGGTCTGTCTTGGTCGAACTACTTGATTTCTCATAAGTGCTTCTCGCCTTTAATTCATAGTTTCCGACATTGTCGTCATCATTGTCTTCTTACACCATTCCAATTCCGGCAACTGCATTCTGTACACTTGTCTCTCGATAAAAGAGGATTGCAATGAATCAAGTGTGAACTATGAAATCAAATGAGAAAAAAAAAAGTCGTTAGCTGATATAATGAAAGAATAAAAAAGTATAAACAGAAATCCAGTACATTTACAAGAAGAAAACTACTTTACCTTCTCACCTTTTTAAATCGTGTAATCCTTGCACCTAAGCTTATTGGCATATCATTGAAGTTGTCACCTTCCACATCTTAGAATGATCTCTGAGGATAAAGTTTTTGAGTTTGCAACAAAAGTCATCTCCAAGAACTAATACTGTTATTTTATATAAAAAAATTAGGTATATTTTCATGAATTTAAGCAACTAACAACAAATAGTGCGCCTTAATTAAAGTAACATTGGTCATTAAAACAGTGCACCTCTTATCATAAAAACTGTGTGTCTTACATATAAATCAAACGACAAATCAAAACAATGCGTCTTCATCAAATGAAATAGTGCGCCTTATTAAGACAAAACAAAATATATAAATTCAGTGTGTCTTCTTCAAAATAAACAGTGTGACAATTTAAAATGTGTATTGGTAAGTAGACATTCATTCACTGATTCCGGTTTGTAGACCTCGTTGTTGGCGTTATCGTTGAGAGATTTCTTCAACTTGTTGTAGATGTGTGACGTCCAGTTGAATTCACACAATTTGTCCATATCATCCACATAGTTTACATAAGCCCACTTCATTGATACTTTTGATGTGGAGACAAAGAGTGTGTTCATAACTTACAACACTATCAATCGTGCGGTGTATTCAAAGTCATACGATTCTTGACCTCTTGATGCTTCGATGACTATTTCGTGCAACTTGAATGTCGTCAATTCTTTTGCGTATTTTGCTCCACAGTTACGTTCTTCCGAGAATCTTCTTTGCAAGAACTCACCCTAATTGATTGTGTCCAAATCTTCGTCAGTTATTTCATCGTTCCCGTCCACAAAGTTAAACGTTTGTTTGATATCCAATGGTGTGAAGGTGAAGTCCTTGTCCTGGAAGGTGAATGAATTATCTTCTTGGTTGTATTTGGATACAATCTCTAGTATAACCTTGTCGCTCTTTCGGCAGTCTGATGCTGTTATCGTTCTTGCATAATGACGTCAAACAACATCCAAATAGGTGTTTTCTTGAGTTGTACTTATGCTCATCTATGCATCGAAATTCCGGTTCTTTTTTCAAAAGTTTAATCGATGCTCCCAAATTACTTTGATATTGTGTCATTTTTCCCGTTTCATGATCCAAACTAAGTAAAACACAAGATATTAAGAATCAAATGATAAAAATAAAAAATAGTACACCTTAGTAATTAAAACAGTGCACCTCCTTTAAACAGGATGTCATTGCTAAATAATCAAGCAGTGCGTCTTTGTTACTACCTCCGTCCCATAATTATTGCAACATTTCTCTCTCCTTACACTATTCAACATGCAATTTAAGAGATTTCGTTACGCATCTAAATGACATGATTTAAATTCTCTACTAGCTCACGGTTATAATGCATGACGTTTACTATCATTAGTGTTTCACTATATTTTCTTCAAAAATAATGTTTGATCGTCCCGTAACACCGGTCAAAACTTCTATTGTCATGCATGCCTTGTCCAAAAAATTGTAATCTTTTTGGGACGGAGGGAGTATTAAACAGTGTGTCAGTTAATGTACAACTAATGAACAGTGCGTCTTAGGAAATTAATGTTTAATGTAATTGGTTATTAAACAGTGCATCTTGTTAATAACATATAGTGTGCCTCTTTAAATGTTCCTTTTCTTTGATATTAAACAACAGGACACTTAAACAATGCCTCCTTCACAATATAAAACAATGTGTCGCAATAAAACAGTGATGATTAACATTGCTCCGAATAGATTATGAATTAGTACGACTTCAAACAATGAAATTAAGGTTCAAACACATTTGAAGTGGGCCTTTGAACAAGACGCACTGATTTTGTTGTAAAAGCGTTCGGTTTTTTTTTTTTTTTTTGAATATTTAATAACATCAAATATAGGTAATCTGGAAATATTTTGATTGAATTCATGCATGCATCGATGGATATATCAATTGAATTCAGTTTTCTTTCCAAAATCCCAACAACAAAACCCTAATTTATCAATTTCACCTTTTTTTCGTTTAGATTGGTTGTTGAAAATAGTGCGCCTCTTGAGATTGTTGAGTTGAATCGAATTCAAGACTCGATTTGGATTCGAGAGTCAATTTGAGTTGGTTTCGGGTTTCGATTGGGAATGAAAATGGCTTCGGTCAGTGCGCCTTTAGTTCTTTGTCGTGGGTTTTGATGGTTTTGGTTTGGGTGTTTGAAACATATAGTGAAAGTTAAATATTTTCCCGGCTTGTATTGATTGGGATTTTATTTATTTATTTATTGTATTTTTTTGAGAATTTTCCCTTACTACTAAACAAATGAAGAGCTAAGTCATGATACTCATATTGAGTCATTCATGATAACAAGCATATAATTCTAACGTATGGATTTTTTTTTGGAGAGAATTACCCATTGGTCATTAAAACCTAAGATATTTTTCAATTGATTATATCTCATTATCTTATTTATCAAATAATCATCTATTAAAAATAAAAGGCTTCAATACCTTGATATCTAATAAGGAAAGATAATAAATCATTCCTAAACTCAAATCCAATCTATAATTTTTCAAAATTGAGAAATTGCTCAAGATTTTTTTATCGTTTAGTTCTCAATCTAAAATTATGAAGTTATTTTCCCAAGCAAAAAATAGGAAAACAATAATTATTACGATCCATTAATTGATTCAACAAAGGCAATTAAATCAAACACCATTACTTTTTAACTACTATTGTCGTCAATGTCGACACCGTTGTTGTCGCCACCAAAACGTTCGATACTCCTTCGAATAAGACAGTGCATCCATCAAATTGAAAATTATGTTTGACACATCTAACCGTATGCTTGCTAGAACAAAGTTCAAAGACAGTGCATGTATTCCATAATAATAAAGCCGATATTGTCGGCACATTGTTTGGAGATAGCGCGGCTAAACCATTTGAATGAAGAAAAGTTAGAGGACGCACAAGATGGGTGAAGAAAATGAACAATAAACACTGTATGCTCATACCATAAACATGAACAATACACACGCAGTGCGCTCACATGAGAAACAGTGCACCTTGATCTCACGACATCAACATCAAATATGCATGAATTTCACCATTAATGTATGTTGTCGAATTCGAGTATGCGTTTCGATCTTGGAGTTGATGACAGTTATTATCAGAAATTAGCACACTTGAAGCCAAATTTTCGAGTTTTTGGAAGTTGATGAACACGATTTCATATCCTGCTTAATTAAATAGGATTGAGACATCATTTATTGTGAGTTTGCTAAATTAAGAGATTTATTTCCAAAATAATGAAGAAGATATGATTGGGATTCGGCGATGACTAAAAAGGAATGATTTGATTATTAGAAGGTCATGTTAGGAATTTATAATCCCTTCAGTTGTATAGAAATTAATGAACAAAATTTTAGAATAGAACATATTCATAGTCAATTATTTAGGTTGAGAACTCGGATAGTAAGATACACTCCAGGAAGCTTGCAGCAGAACAACAGATGATCACTGATGGAAAAACCATTGTGGATCACCTAGATGCAGTTTACATAAGAGGGTTCTAGATAAACAATTGAGATGAATGTGGACAACAAAAGAACACAAATCTGTCGAGATCTAGGATTAAAGTCTTACGACCAAGGTCATGTCACAATGCAGTAGACTGGATACAGGAGACGTAAGCGCAGCAGACTGGACAATACAGCAGAGTTAGTTGATGAATGGAAAAGGATCTAAGAATTATTGTACGAGTTTGAAGACTATTGTGAGGGGATCCTATCAACATCACTATAGAAAGTACATTGACAAAGAGACAGCTGTCAACTTCAGTACAGTACAGTCACGAGTTCAAATCCTTTGAGCCCTGTAAATGAGGATTGTTTCCACTCTGAGAAGATTGACAACGATTGTGAAATTCATTTGCAATGTGAAAATACTCTCAAGTTAATTGTGCAATCGTTCTATAGAGCTGTGTTGAAGATTTAAATAAATGAGTTCACTAGTCTACCTTAAGAACACAAAGCTGCAGCAACGTCATCAGTTGGTTTGTGCAAAGTTCTACCTTCTTGTCTTAGCAAGTTGTACACTTGTAAAGTGAAAACAAAGAGATAGTGCACTCACCTCTTGGTTTGACTACATTGGTCATTAAGGGGATATTGGACTAAGCCTTTGTTAATCATTTAACAACGATTGTCTAAATCAGTATAAATCATTGTCCTTTATTACTTTACATTTCTTACATTAGAACTGTTTGACAACTTGGACACAAAAAGACAAAGTCCAAAGCACTCAAGTCTTAGCTGCAAACGAGTTCCGTAAGTCTGCAGTAGACCTTGTGCATACTAGCCAATGCAAGACTGCATTTAGTCAGTAAATAAATTTTTAGATTAGCCTATTCACCTCCCCCATCCCCCTCCCTCTAGGCTATTCATTATAACTCTGAGAATTACAATTGGTATCAGAGTCTAACTCTCTGGATCTAACAGTTATTAGAAAAAAAAAAAAAGAGGCATATTTTTCTTCTTGATTTACTTATAAAGAAATTAACAACAGTTTATTTTATGAAGCAAGTATGACTCCTCCAAAACTACCTAAGAATCCTAACAATGGAGAGCCCCCACCTGTTCATTTGATAAGTTTAACCATTAGAAACTCCGAATGATTGTCCACCTGAATTCAATAGATGAAAGGATGCAAGATATAGTCACATATATTCCTCATGTTCTCAAGATGAAAGTTCCAGCAAATCCTCAAAGAAATAGTCAAAGCCCAAAGCTCAATGGACAAAAGATGAGTGGGGCTTGGTGTTGGTTGACGAAGGGCAAGGTACCAGATCTTCAAAACCCTTGATGATGATATGTTTGAGATTGTGGTTCACACCACAGTCGGGAGGCACGGGATGCTCTGCTACTTAGAAGTAAAGGGACCAATGAGACTAGAGAAAACAAAAAGGATATCCTCATGTAGCAGTATGACTGGGCGATCACGAAGCCAGAGGAAAACCTCACAAGCTTGTATGAGAGGTTCAATGTATTGGTCAACAACATGAAGAACTTGGGAAAAATCTTTGGCAACAAGGAAGTCAACCTCAAGTTCAGGAGATCCCTTGGTAAAATATGGGGTGCAAAGATTACTGAAATAAGGGAATCAAGGGATCTAATCAAGATGTCACTTAATAAACTATATGATATGATACACACTTAAAATCTTGAAGTAGAGTGTAACTCACAGACATTCCTAACATAGAGCAAAAGAAGTAACTTGATGAGGCAAGGATGAAGACCTTGGTCTTCAAAGCTCAAGAAAAGATTTTAAGATCAATGAATGAGTAAGACACCATTGAGACTTCATCCTCAAGTGAACAATCTGTTTCTAAGGAGTTTGTACTAATGGGGAAGAAGTTCAAAAAGAGAAACTTCGAGAAGGGTGTTGCAGTGATGCTCAAAGAAGCTGAGAAAGAAGTACCCTACAACTGTGACAAAACAAGCCACTTTGCTACACAATGGAGACGGGCTTCTCAAGAGTCTACTAAACAGAAAAGGAAGAAAGAATACGGCAAGCTTTGGTAAGAAGGAAAAGGACAAGGCCTATGCTCCAAGCCTACAAAGACCTGAAGTGAAACAGATTCAGATGATAAAGAAACAATCTCAAATGCTCAACTCTATCTCATGGCCAAGAGTGAGGACAGACAACAGGTATTTGATCTCTCTACTTCTGATGTCTTTGTTGAGGAACTAAAAGAGACTCTTCAAGAGATCTCAGAAAACTTTATTGTCCCAACAAAGGAAAATAGAGAAAACCTTGAGCAGTTGATTGAAATTTTCAGAGAAAATTACAATCTGACCTATGAGAAAATTGAAAAAAAGTAAAATGACTTACTTGTGGTCGAAAATAAACTCAAGAAATCAGATGTAAAAATTAGAATTTGGTCTTTTGAGGCTATGGTCACTATTATATGTGCTTGGAATGCCAGAATTCAAAGGCAAAAGCTGTGGAATGATTTGAGGACCATGGCCCCTCTATAAACCTACCATGGTTGGTCCTTGGGGATTTCAATGCATTTTTTAAGTTTGAGGAAAAAGTTGGTCATGAGGGCTTAGTTATTTCTGATCTGATTAATTGAGTGCAGCTTACTGGTTTGGTTGACTTGGATGGAACTGGAGTGTTTCACCCATGGTCTAATCATCATAATGCTGATACTTGGATGAAAATTAAGCTTGATAAGATTATGGTGAATTCTATCTGGCAGGACAAATATGACTCTTCTGTGGCATTGTATCTTGAA
This sequence comes from Drosera spatulata, assembly GCA_035668315.1. Classification (NCBI taxonomy): domain Eukaryota; kingdom Viridiplantae; phylum Streptophyta; class Magnoliopsida; order Caryophyllales; family Droseraceae; genus Drosera; species Drosera spatulata. The sequence continues at coordinate 83,001 of JAOVYX010000023.1, read as the reverse complement.
CCTGGACTTTCTGACCATTCCCCTATTCTTATCAGACTTGTTGATAAGGAGAGGCGAATCCCTCCTTTCAGGCCTCTGAATATATGGTCTTCTCATCCTAAATTGTTGCCACTAGTACCGGAGATCTGGAGTGTCCCTTCTTCTGGATGTTTAATGTTTAGAATCTTTAAACATCTTAAGCTTCTTAGAGGGCCACCAAAGCGTATACATAGAGGGTATTTCTCAGATTTATCTGAGAGAATTAGAATTGGGAGAACATTGTCGGAACTTACTGTCATGTCCATTTGAGGTGATTGCCTTTGGAATTCTTTCATCATCTTCATTTGCTTTGCAGGTTCCATTTGATGCAAATCTATTTGAAAACATTACGTAATTATCACGTCATAGCACCATTATAGATATGGATATCAACCGTTTCAATCTTTGACAATTAAATGGACATGAATCCAATGGTGTCGTGTAAAACATGATTGAAAGAATACAAAAGATCAGTGTCTTTTTTTCTTTTTTTCTTTTCTTTTTTTTTTCTTTTTTTTTGATAAAACCCTTTGAGGGCGAACTTTTACTGCTCATAATCAAGGTTACAACATGAGATTACAGCGGGAGGCAAGAAAGGAGTCCATCTCCCAAAACGGTGACATTCGGAAATGTATTGAGCTTGCTCAAGCGCAGCTCTATTCGATTCCCGAAACACCGAGAGCAACAAAATTCTCTAAAATCCTTAATAAGTGCAATACAATCTTCAACTATTCCCCCTTGGATCGAGTGATCAATGGCACCCGTGTTGATCATCTCAACGATTTGCCTGCAGTCTGATTCAAGAACCACACGCTCTAGCCCCAGAGATTTCGCCACTAGCATGCCTAATGTCACTGCCTATGCTTCAGCTACCACTGGTTGAACCGATATCGGTTTTTCTTCTTATATATTTCTTTTTACAAACAAAATTCCTAAAGTAGGATTACAAACAATATAATTTTAAAATTACATCTATTTTTAAAATGTAGTCAGAAAAGACGCAAGGCGCCATTCACAGGAGGAGGCACCCTACGCGTTCAATAGAGGAGAAGACGCCCTGCGTCTTTGATTGGGATGAAATCCCAAAAACTTCCTACCCACATCGACCATCCGTGAGGGAGTCATCCCTTTCCCTTTATAAAACTCACCTTCCTTCTCTCATTTTTCTTCAATTTTAAATATTTAAAATTTTAATATAATTTTAAATTATTATATTGAAGTATTTTAAATCAGAAATTTTAGTAAAAATTTTCCGACGTAGTTTTGCGACGAAATTGCTGCGACGGTGGAATTGCTGCGACATTGAAGTTGTTACGAATATTTTTAGGAATAACTTCCCTAAAACTATTCCTAAAAGTTTTTTATTTTATGCTTTTACAATACTTAGTTAAAGTAGGAAGTAATTAGATTAGGAAGTAGTTAGATTTGGAAATAATTTAGGAAATAGTTAGATTAGAAAGTAATTAAATTAGGGAATGAATTTAGGAAATAATTAAATTAAAGAAATAATTTAGGAAGTAGTTAGATTAGGAAGTAATTAAATTAGGGAAAGAATTTAGGAAGTATAAATTAGAGAAAGAATTTAGGAAGTAATTAAATTAGAGAAATAATTTAGAATATAGTTAGATTAGGAAGTAATTAAATTAGTAAAATAATTTAGAAAGTAATTAAATTAGGAAAAGAATTTAGGAAGTAATTAGATTACCAGATAATTAATTTAGAAAGTAATTAAATTAGAAAAAAATTTAGAAAGTAATTAAATCCTTTTAACTCTTTCAGTCACACTCTCAAATCTTCTTATTGTGTGCCTGAAGCATTGTCTTGGGCGACCAAATGGTTAGGTCTTGCTCTTTAAGCTACCATTCAAATGCTTAGTTGCAGGCTTAGTGCGCTGGGATAATTTATGCCTTAGGCAACCTTCCCCCCACATTGTATGTTATTTTGCTAATGCAAAGATGTTTATTAAATATTACGATTTATCTATAAGTTAAATATACAACATTGTTTAAAATAATAATTAGTTAATAGTTATTTAGGGAACAATTACAAATATTAAGAGTTAGTTCAGATTAGTTTCCTATGTTATTGGATTAGTACATCGTGTTGTTGCCACATTCAATTTTGAATTCTCAACCTTTATACTTTGAAAATGGTATAGGTATGGCATTTCAATAATTTTCCAATTTTTTCTTATTGGGATACACGATGTACGAAAATCAACGATGACTATCGGTTCCAGGGGAAACCGAAAGTCCTTCTGGACTTCAATTGGCTAGGGATTGGCAGATTATGCAAAGAATATTTGTGACAAAGTTGGTGTGGGCTGGGAACCTTCTCAGATCAACATATGGGCTAAACTGCCTCAAACCTCGGACACGTCACATATGTTGCAGCTCAAGGATGATGTGTTTTTACAAACATCATTCGACATACTTCAGAACGCCCAATGGTGTTATGCGATGTGGTACGTCAAGCGCAATGTTCCTGACGTCCCGACACAATCAACTTTTTCAGTGCATTTTCATCAATCTGTTCCAGTACAGTCTCAACCATCTATGCCCGTGGAAGCGGCTGACGATTAGGACAATGATGATCTTGTTGTTGACCTTTCTATCGTCCCGGCTCATGTAGCATAAGAAGGGACTGTTTGGATGCAATACAACGGGAACGATTATTCGGGGCACTTTGACGATGACGTGGACAACGAAAACGAGGCTGATTTCCAAGGAGACCATGAAAAAATGGAAGATGCAAATATCGATGAGCCTACTAGTTCTGACAGTGAGGAAGGGAATGATGATGAGGATCACATGCAAGCTGAAGATGGTGAAGGTGAGGATGATGACAACGATGATCTTGTGCAAGCTACCCACGGAGATAACATCGTTGTTGCTTCTCCGACTCCAAGATAGAGTCATCCGCTTTCAATGTACACCAATGTGAGCTGGATATCAGAAGCAGTCAATGATCGTGACGAACCAATTATTACCCTGTCTCATTCCGACCTTAAGGTTGGCATGGAGTTTGATTGTAGGAAGAATTGCTTACACCACATAGCAGATTCAGCCATCCGTCATGGTGTTGAATACCGTGTGTTGACTTCAAAGGGAGCGATAATTCATTTGAGGTACAAACAATGGAAGAATGATTAGCCACGTAGCTGCAAATGGCGTCTCAGAGCCATGAAGTCAAAAGATAGCAACAGATGAAGGATCAACAAAATTACTGGGGCTCACACTTGCAACACACAGAACTTTTGAGATGATCACGCACAGCTATCGTCGCAGTTCATTGCGGATCACATTTAGCATGTCGTAGCCATAGACATCTCCTTGAAAGTCAAGGTCATCCGGACGATGATACTGGGGAATTACCATCGTACGAACAGTTACAAGAAGAATGGCTTACCGAACAGAAAACTGTTGCAAATCTTTTAGGTGATTGGGATAAGTCTTTTGAGATGCTTCCTAAATTTGGATACTGTGAAGCTAGCAAACCCTGGTTCGGTGGTAATATATCGTTGTAGGCCGATGAATATTCCTAATCATGTGTGGTTCAATGCTATTTTTTGGGCTTTCGAACTCTCAATCGAAGGATGGAAGCATTGTCGTCCCGTGATCAACGTTGATGCTACTTTCCTCACGGGGAAGTATCAGGCACCATGTATATTACAGTGGGCTATGATGCTAATAATCAGCTATTTCCCATTGCTTTTGCGGTGCAGGGGAAGGAGTGGGTCGAGACGTGATCTTGGTTCTTTGACGGTGTGTGACATGTTAGCCTAATTCTTGATTCTAAGTTGAAGAATTTAATTGATAAGGAATACATGTAGCTCTTTATCATTTTAATATAGGCGGTGGGCGACAGGTAAGGTATTTGAATCATTTCTGATTATCATACTGGTATTTTGAGGGTGATGCGTGAGTCTGAGCGTTGGTCAAAACCCAATGCATGTCATCGTGTATGTGCTCATCACTTCACCAGCAATTTCGACAAGCACATGAATCCCAAAGCCTAGGGAAACCGGTTAAAGACGCTCTGTTACGAGCGATTGATGACGAAGTGGGAAGCCGAGATGAACAAAATACAACAGGAGAGTCAAAGGGCATACGACTAGATAATTAATGCATGTGATGTTGAGAAATGGTCGTTGGCTCATGACGAGGGGAAAAGATACGGTATCATGACGACCAATCAATCAGAGATGTTCAATTTTGTCCTTAAGGATTGTCAATATGTCCCTATTACTGCACTGGTGCAGTTCATATTCTACCGCTGTAATTTCTATTTCACTGATCGAAGGATGAAGTTTGAGGCAGAGATCGCTGAGGGATTGGTGGTGAGCCCTTTAGTTAAGCATTATTTTCAGAGTAAGAAGAACAAGGCGCACAGTCATGTTGCCACTATGTTCCACCTTGATCCTGGGCGTTTTGAGGTGAAGTCTGGTCGTTTGTGGAACGAGCCAATCACCAAAGGTAAGCACATTCACGAGGTCAACTTCTTGGAACGCACATGCACTTGTGGGAAATGGTATCTGTATCACTATCCTTATAGCCACACCATGAAGTAGCGCATGATGTTTCATGTATATCCAATTCCATACGCCAATGATTGCTACAGGATGACCACTTATCTCAGCACTTTGACACCACAGTTCAGGGTTGTTCGTGATCCGAGTGCCTGGCCAACCTAGAAGGTCTCATTATCATGCCTCGGTCGAAAATAAAGAGGAATAGGGGCAGACCGAGGACACATCATATCCATAATGAGATGAATGTTCGACGTGCCCGGGGGGACATCCGTTGTCGTCAGTGTAAGCAAGTCGGGGATAACGCACGGATTTGTCCCAGCAGAGCCGATAGTTCTAGTTTTTCTCGGCCTAGGTGCAGAAACTGTCAATAACCCGCCCATAACCATCAGAACTGTCCAAATGAAGTTTCTGTTCAACCGTCACTTATTTCTCCACCCGTTGAAGGCGTGCTTGGCCCCTTTCGAATAAGGCGGCCTAACAACTCTGGACAAGGAACTTCAAGGCCAAGCAATACTCGTCGCGGATCAATGGAAAGATTGTTCCATCGTTTGTTATAGATTCATCTATATCATTTCTGTTTCGAATGTTGAGACAACTTCATAACCCGTAATAAAAGCATATAAGCTATTCATCTCATTATATTTGTCTTTGTCATGTGATTATTAATTAGATGTCACCCCTAATTAGGTTACCCAGGACCCATTCCATACGAGGCAGCAGTAGTAGTGCTCCAGCGTCCCCAGAGGTTGGGGACGAGATTATTGACGATGTCCAAGTGTCGGGTCCATTAGTCGGTACGGTTCTGACTCGTCAGGCGTAACACAGATTAGAGATCATATGAAGAGACGAGGTTGAATCTTACTTCCTTTACTTTGATGGATATAGAAGTTTTGTATAACTTATAAATAATATACTTTTCTTTTATTATTTATATTTTAGGAGCCGGATCATTTTCTAATCACACGACATCATTCATGGGACCCACATCCGAGGGTGTTGGATCGGCTTACGTCAGTCGGAGTAGGGTTTCAACGGTTCCACAAGATAGTGGACTTACCCATCGATCATTGCGTGATTACAACACTAGTGGAGAGGTGGAGACGTGAGATGCACACGTTCAATCTTCGATCTGGGGAGGCCACAGTGATGCTAGAGGATGTAGCGTTACTTCAAGGTTTTCGTAACTATGGGACTCCGATCATCATTCCTACTGGAGACGACTATTACACATTGTGTGATTAGCTTCTAGGACAGACTCCTAGTGGCCGTTGGAGGTCATAATATACTATTGTCTGGCTTCGCACTCACTTCAGAGAGCTACTGGCCAATGCGGACGAGCTGACAGTTACTAGATACGCCAAAGCATACATTTTATATTGGATCAGATCCCAGCTCTTCCGAGATGGCACCGGGGAGGAGGTGCCACTCATGTGGCTTCATGTGCTTGATCGCTGGACTGACATCTCCAGCTACACTTGGGGTTCCGTCATTCTGTTTTTCTTATATAGGACCCTCTGTAGGTGTTCGACGACGACCAGATGTGAGGATGGTCACGCCAGGCCGAGATTCGGTGGCTACGCTATTCTTCTGCAGCTTTGGGCTTGGGAGAGGATCCCAATGGTGAGACCGAGTGAGATTGTGGATCCATCATCTCTCGCTTTGAATTTTTCTCTAGCTTACAGGTAACTACTTAATGTCATTTTGATTAAAAAAATGTTGTTTTCAACACCGTTATGGCATTTTTAATCAAAACTTTTTTTTAATTTTTCATGTGAAGGTGGCCCGCCATTAAGGGCAAGCACCTTATTACAGATAGAAGCTCCACTGTTAGACATTTTTGCTCATTGTTAGATCAGCATCGGGCAATCGAGTTCATTTGGGAGCCATATACTCAGGATAGATTGGAGGACATGCTTGAGGATTTTCTGGATGAGAGAGATAGAGTCATTTGGTTCTCTCATGTTCCTCTCATCCACTTTACTATATTAGAGTATTACGTGCCTTTTTGTACGGCACGACAGTTTCATCGGATCCATGCAATCCCACCGGGACACAGCATGCATGATGAATTGTATGACCTCACCAGACATGGGCGAGGTGGGGATTTTAATTGGCTTCATCATCATCAGGCACACGTCGATCGTTGGAATGAACAGAGCATCATTTTATGCTATGTCATCACCAGACCGAGGACGGGCCTTCCATTGACCCAGGCTACCTGCTATGGTATTGGTATTCGTGCTCTTATCCGGGGAGGACCATCATAGATGAGAGAGTCTCGTGAGTTTAGAGAGATATTTCAGCATTTGAGAGATAGCGCGTCGGAGGATGGGCTTGAGCAGGATTTTGATTCAGAGATTGGATCGTTGGACAATGAGCCAGCCCAGCGCACGGACGATAAACAGGGCCACATCGATCCTTCTGTTCATGTCGGATATTATCATGGAAGCGTCTTCGACTAGCCCTATCATCTCGGAGCTGATCATCACCATGGCGAGGCTGACGATAAACCTGCAGATCCAGACGGTGATGATGATGCTGCTGTAGATCCGAACGATGCTGAACATTCCTATCCCCGAGACATCGGGCACCACCGGATAGGTTCACTCCATCTACCTATGCAGGCGGACCGACTAGAGGAAGAGTCAGGGTAGGGGAGGCCGACGAGGACGAGATTGATTTATTCTTTGTTGTATTATATCATTTCATTTTATACACGAGTTATATCCACTTTCTACTCATGTATTATGTAGTTCAGATTTTACAGTTCCATTCTTTCTTGTGTATCATATATTATGTAATGTCAGACTTGTGTATTATGACTTATGTATTATGTAGTGTCAGGCGGATGTCACGGATTATGACTTATGTATTATCGATCATGTACACCAGTATGTTTGACTTATAGTTTTCATTCTATTCATCGATCATGTAAATCAGTATGTTTTAGTTATAATTTTCATTTTATTTATCGATCATGTATTACTCATCTATACATACGCCTATTGTTTTAGTTATATTCTCCATTTTTTTTATCGATCATTCCCAAAAACAATCATCAATGTATCATTAGTACAAGATTTGTTTATTTGTCTAACCAACATTTAAAAAATACAGCAACGAACACTATCAATTCATCCCCAACCTCATCTTCTTATTCCCTCCCTCCTTGTTTGTGAGAGTATAATGATAATCACACATTCTTTTCCACGAAAAACTCAAGAACATGAAGCCGAATAGTGTTCTTGATGAAGGATAGTTTGGGAATTAACTTGTTTGTGATCCTATTTTGGAAATTTTATTTGTAAAAAGACCTAATAAAGAAAAAAGATCCAACATGAACACTTATAAATGGAACCTACATTTATCTTTCACTTTGTAATATGTAATCCGATGCTAAGTATTAAGATGTATTATGTCTTTTGTATTATCATTTCACACCTCATCTCTGCATTTCTTTATAATTTTATTTATCGTTTTCATTCTATCTGTCATTTTATAGAAATATGGGCTCCATCAAGATAAAGATTAAACTACACGTGGGAGGGATTTGGTTCTCCGATCTAACGACGGGAGAAATCTCATGGTTTGATGGACAACTAAGAGTACTTGAGATGCGTACTGAAGGACTCTTACGTCCAATTGGTGGCCAGGATTCGAGTGAAGGATGATGCATTCAAAACGAACTCCAAAATGAAAATCATGTACGCGAACGAGGATTCTCTCAGTCTGAATTACATTCAGATTGTTTCTGGAAAAAATTGCTTTTGTTTTCTTCGTTACTATCATTCAATGACCAACCAACTGAACTTTATACTACCCGTGGCGATTACAAGAGGGCAGAGATGTATCGAAGATTAAGATTCGGAAGGAAAATTAGCGATGCATGCCGTCCACGAATAAGAGCTAGAGGCTTTAGACCTTATGAGATTACGGATGATCAATACTTAACTTGGCGTTACATGATCGTACAAATGTACGAGACCGACGTCAACAATCACGGAGTTCTTGCATGACAGGCGATGAATCTCACAAACAACCAAGAAGCTTCAAACTCAAGTACGAGTTCAGAGAAAATCGTTGTCCATCTCTACTACGGAGGAGATCAGAGCAAGGCACCGAGAGACACAATACCTGATTGCTCTTTTTATGATGGTAAACTGACTTTTATAACATTTAATGTATATGACTCTCTTCAGTTCATCAAGAATTGCATTCATTTTCTCGAGAACAATCCTGCAGTATGAAAAACTACATGTTCAGATCCGATGATCTCTTATGTCTACAAAGATATAACCATAAATCATTGAAAATATCAAACGATTTGAACACATGAGGTGTTGGGAGAAATTTTTCAGGAGCACATGAAAGACGAAATTAATCTAATATTCTTAGTTCGTGGATATGAATTAGTTTAACTAAGATCTTCGAAAGTTGTTGTATTATTTAATTAAGATATTTGTGATTAATATCGAAAATACTATCCCTATATTTAAGGTATTTGTAATGAATAAATAATATCCGTATGTTCATTTTAATAATATTATTATCAATGTATATTAATAGGTAAACAAATAACAATGTTTAAGGTATTTATAACGAATTATAATGTTATTAATAGGTGTTGGTGTGAGATTATTTTCCTATCCAAATAGAAAGCGCCCTGCGCCTTTAACCCAGGTAAAGGCGCCCTGCGCCTTCTCTTGGGAATGGCGTCGCGCGCCTTCTCTCACTACATTTTGGAAAAAGACCTAATTTGAGAAGTTACTTGTATGCGATCCTAATTTGGGAATTTTGTTTGTAAAAAGACCTAAATAAGAAAAAAATCCATCGATATCCCAATGTCATTCTCATGTGCTGCTATAACCGTTCCGCTCTGGTCCTTGATCAAAACTCCAAGACTGGTTTTATTTCGGGCTCTTCCTGTGGCATCCACATTAACCTTAAGGCATCCTGAAGGTGGAGTTTTCCATCTTGCTCACTGCCTTCAGGGGCGGAACAAGAGAATTTCCATGAGGGGTCGAAAAAAATTACATATAATTTCAATTTTATAATTAAAATAAATATTTGATTTTTATTTTATCGTAAATAATAATAGATAAGAAGATATTGTGAAAATGCATGACACATACATTTAAATTTTCTTTATTACAATAAAGAGTATAGTTCGAGGAAAGAATACGAAAACGGATTTCACTATATCTTTTCCCAGGAAAGGACCTATCATAAGAATATTGTTTTGATTTGGTCCATAGCTTTGAAAAAAAAGATTGCTGATCTTTTCTTTCATCTTTGGAGAAAAACAATCGGACGGCGCTAATTCAAATCCAAGAAATTTGTTTATATTCGAGGGTACCTTCAGACGCCACAATCGCTTGCAAAACTTCCAGAGTCGAAACGATTTTTTTTTTTAGCTGTATCAAAATAAATGATATATTTTCTTTTTGTTGATAAGTTTTAAACATAAAAAAAAAATCAAATCAATTTCATCTGTTAAAATACATCTATTAACTCTTTTCTCAACTGATACAGTTATTCCACTATCATCAAAAAAATATTCTCTTTTCACCAAAATTCATTAAAATTCAACACACATATAAATTCTCATATAAATTCTCATGCTGGATCGATATTTTTCGATTAATATAGGATGGGGGAATATATAATTTGCTCAATGAAAAAGAAGCCAACGTCTTCCATGTTCCTCCCGACATGAATTTTAATATCTATTTTTAATTTTAAATTTCACATTAATCAATATATTATTTCAATCCATAAAATTAGATGGATGGAATGCCACCTCCTTGGAATGACACAAGGGATAGATTAGTCATTTTATATTATTTTTTTCATTTTATCATTTTAAAAATTGATTTAATTAAATGATCCTCTTTTAAGATATTGATCTTTTGTCAAAGGGAAGATCACTTAATCTGGTCCTTGAGCTCGACTGGCATGTACACGGACAATGGGATGGATGAAATATGATCGAATATTCTAATTTTATCAATTTGTTTTCGTGTGCATCCTAAATTCCCTAATTTGATCATAAAAAAAATATATTGAGTTATTGTTTTCATCTCTTCGTGAACTTCACATCTAAAACATTCTAACAAAATACGAATAATAGTTAAAATTCTTTTTTATAATATATAATGTAGAAAGGAGAAATCGATGTTGAAGAACCAATTTCAACATCAGATAAATATAAACGAGAGGTCGGTCTTGGTCCATTATTATCGCTTTCGCAACTTATCGAGGGAGAATCACATCTCTGACAAACCGATCGTCCATGACGAATGCTTCCCCCCCTCCTCCATGCCTACAAATGGGCAAACTTGCCTCTTTTGCTCCATATGGGTGAGTATATGAGAGGCCTTGTCTCTTTGAGGAGAACATGAGATGGGAGGAAAGCAAAAGCCGTGGATTGCTGAATTTAGTTTGTCAGGGTTGTGATTCTCCTCCGATGATGTGAATGTCACAAGAGCTGATCAAAGGGTTCTCATGTGTCTCTTTGAGGCACAGGTATTTGCCAAATCAATCTCAACTATCTGCAATGTTCTTGTGATACCAAGAACCCTAAAAAATTTCATTTCCATTTTCTCCTGATTTTTACTAGTTTTGTGTAAATTGAATTTGCTGAGGATGAATTCTTGTTGCAACTCATAGATTCAGCTCAGCTTGCACCATGATTTTGCACTTTGGTTGTTTAGTGCTTTGTCTAGGTTTTGTTGTTCTTTGTGATTATTCTCAGTTTTGGATCTATGGGTCTCTGTTGAAACTTGTTATTTTGCTCTTCTAGTTGCTTCTTTTCATGGTTGCTAACACATGCAACGTCTTATCATGTCGCCAATAGTATAAACAAGATAAAGGCTGGATTTTTTGTTGTTGTTGTTGTTTCTCATGTTTAGGGTTACTATGGTGGGATATGGTCTTGATTGTTGAAGATGAGAGCAAGGTTTAAAGTTCTGTTGTCTTCGACGCTGTGCACTTGGTCTTGCTAACCTGCTTCCTGATTGCTGATTTGTACTTCACATGGCCAAGAAACAGTGTCTCCATGTTTAAGCTAATGAACGTTTTTGATCGAGACTACTGAAGTACTGAGTCGAGAAACATGGAAGTAATTATACTTCTAGCTTTTCGGTTATGGTTTGAGAATGGTTTTGTACATACTTTTGATTCTCAGATCATGAACATGCCTTTCTTGAACTTGCTGCTTTCATCCCTGGTTGTGCGGCCAATGTCCTCGAACTTCAGTCGATTTCTCACAGAACCACATCATTTAGCACCTGTGAACATTAATCAATATCTTTGTACCTAAATGTCTACAATGGATGAATGGAACATCTCGAAACTGTTACTTTGCAGATTTACATCGCTCCAGTTGGCTTCATCTTGCATGATGTAAAAGCCAATGTCTTTACGAAAAGGATTTTGAGATTCTAGGTGTTGAAGACTGAGGTTCCTGTTTTCACGGTGTACATCCAACATTTCTGCTTCTGACATTGCAACAATCCAGCCATTGTTTCTTGCTTACCTTCTAACAGTTAAGTGGTAACCTTAGCACATAGCTTATGGTTCCTTTCCTAGGTTGGTTGATGACATGTTATGGTAAGACGACTTGCAGGTTATCATTCATTTATCATTGCGAATGGAGATGAGTTCCTACCATGCTGGAAGTTGCCAACTTACCATGATGGAAATCAGAAAACTTGTAGCCTCGGAGCAGATGACAGTAGGAGCATTTGCATAACATCTTGGAATAAATGGAAGAATTGAACTCTATCATCAAGGCTCTCACTGTCTTATTCTTTTGGCACGAGCTGCTCCAAATCAATAGACGGGGAGAAGTAGTGATGGTAAGGTGAAGCTTTTGAGGTTATCAATACATGGATTAACCATTGGATACTGTTATAAAGCTACGATCAGAACATGGACGTTGTGATATTGTCCGTTGATGTATCATCACCCCCGACAAACAATATAGCCTTCAAGTAATAATTGCATATTTGGGTTTATGGCATTATTCTTGCATTTATCTTATACTCTGAGTAGTCTATTCCCTTGTAATATGTGCCTATTTCAGCGGACCAAGAGTTAACAGATCAAAGTTCAAGGGGTTATATTCGCTTTACCTTCGTAATATACACAACTTCAAATGCAATGTTATGTGAAGCTCCTCTTATTGTTGTGCTCCATTCATTCTATTTTGCTCTCAATGAATATACCAGCTATGGTTCCGTATAACCCTAATACTTGTATATGCTATGACTCTTGTCAATTTACAGATTTCTTTTATTAGTATTAGTTGCTGGAGACTCTCTACCTATAGTCCATTTTCCCCAATGTTAAGTAATCTCCAGTGATTCACAAGCCTTTCCCACAACCCTAGTAGCAATGGAAGTACAGGCACAACCTTCTTCACACGCAGTGAACACAGTTCAATTGAAGCAAAACACGTCCAATGACTATCATTTAAAGACCAGAGTCGAGATCATCAGTAACGTAGCAACACAACAATCAAGCCATATGCGACAGCATAATATTTTGGTTGTCAAAATGTAGACACGGTGTTCAGACAGGAGCTAGCAAACTAAATGTCTTACAAAATGCTTGGTTCCAGACTAATACAGAAACACCAGATGAACTTTGATCTGCAGCCTGTTGCATTCTGTCATCTCCTTCATATCTTCAACGCGCCTCATACTGGACAACTGTTATACAAACAGGATGCAAAAGAAGAGAACTAGTGTGAAAAATTTATATCCGAGAAATTAACAGAAGAATGTGACACTTCTGAAAAGGCTTCTATGAACTAGCGGAAAGTCCCCTTTCATATCCTCTCAAATCCAAGTAAATTTTCCAATCATGCTCAGACAAATTTGTGGTGTTCTGTGTTCTTCAATAGCATTCAAATGATAAATATTCCAATCTTTCTCTATAAGACCAAGTAGAGTCATTATCTCTAAAACAAATCCACTTCATCAAGCTGAATCACCTTCAAGAAAGTTCAATCAATCGAGCATGAGATACAACAAGAGATGCAGTAACAAAGAGTCCGACTACAATAATGAAGTCCTTCCGGCCACATCTCAGCAAGAAAAGGAAAAACCATACATACAAGCTAATTTCCACAAATCTTGATCCAACATCATCACTTATCAGAATAATCTAGACCAAAAACGCTGACTCTCACTGAATCAAATGCGTGTAATAAGTTTCAAAAAGAAAACAATGAAGATAAAAGGAAGCAGGGAAAGTAAGGGCATGGGGAAGAACATATAATAGTTACTAATACATACTACATTTAATGAAGTTTATATAAAGAAACCAGGCAGACCATAACAGATTACATCAAGTTTCACATGGTAGCTCCAAATCTAATCTCCATTTAGATAGCTTCCTCAATATCTACAACGTAAAGTCTCACTAAGCGCTTCGGCAACATTTATCAGATTTTTTCCTCTATGTGCTCTTGCAAGTGTCCATCTAGAGACCTATGATGCATACATGACCTTGATTCCCGATCTCTCATGAACCCCGCTCAACTAATTCTTACCACTGTTGAAAAGAGAGTTTGACACCATCTATCATCATATAAGTTTAGTAATTCAGACTTGTTTTGCCTTGCATAAGCAGAAACTGCAAGAAGCAAAACATCAGAACCTTTCCTGGCATATCATCATAGAGTTGATCGTTTGTCTCTGGATCCAACATCAGTCACCACAACAGTCTCTCTGTAAACACCAACCAAACTCCACTGCCCTAAAAACCCCAACCCAAAAGGTAAACTCCCATATCGATCTTCTGTCCACCAATCTTTTCTCTCTTTTTTTTCACAAGCATCACAATACCCTAGTACTCTAAATCCAACTCAACAGAACACTGACTGCCGATGAACACCTACCAACCTACACTGCCGTAAAAACTCTAAACCAAAAAATACAAAGCTGTTCCCACATCATATACGAACAATACCTAAAATCAACCTCATCTCTACCATCCCCTTATCTCATGACATCATACTATCATGTTTTCATTAAATCTTTATATTTATTTTTTTAATGCAAATCGTCACAACAAATATGCTCATCGACAACGAAAATTCAAACCTCTATATACAGATCACAATAGAACCCGTTTTTAGCCTTTTCATGTGTTTTTGAGTGTTCTAAGATCATCTAAAGGATGTCTTCATTGTTTCTTATGTTTTCAAGTTACTTGAGGTTATTTTATGGTGTTTTTTTCCCTTTCATGTGTTTTTGATTGTTTTGAGGTCATTTCACAGCTGGTCTTAGATTCTTAACTTAAGACACCCCCTGCAGTCCCTTAAACACGGGCCGAAAACCACTTCCCTAAGCTCCCAACCCAAAACAACCACACCCATATCCCAATTACACGACACCAAACACGAATCGCCTTTCCATCAATCCCTTTCTTTCATCAGAATCACAACATCCTCACAACTCATCAACACCAATCACATAACTCCTCCCACACAGAAACCCTAAGAGAGAGAAAGAGAAGGAAAAAGGATTTCGATCTCACTTCTGCGAGTCCGTTTCTTGTAGAGGATACGATACCCGCACTCGCGACACTGAATCACATCACCAGACTTCAAAGGGTTCTCCTGTCCGCAATCTGCAAAACCACAAACCACAAACAAATCCATCAATCAATGACAACACCGCGGCCGATTGAGAAAAAAAGAAGAGGAACAAGTGGATTCACACCGCCGCAGATGTAGCTGACTGGTTCCGGCTGCGAATCCATCGATTTGGAAAGAGAGATGAAGATGACAGAAACCCTAAAATTTGGAGGAGGAGAGATTAACTGTAGATGGAGTGGTTTATATGGAGTACTTGGTGTCTCAAGGGGAGCCCGATTCGGCTGAGAAAATCCAACAGTTTTAAAAAGTCGAGAATCAAAAAACAATGTTTGAAGTAATTTTACGGTGCAATCTGCACCGTTGAAGCGAAGAATAGTATTATTATTGTCAAAAAAAAAAAAAAAAAAAAACTGCAGACGATCGCGATCCGTTTCAAGATTATTTATAGAGTTTGTGATGTTAGGAAAGGTATAAATACAAAGAAGTTCTTGATTTGATTTATTATATTTTTTTTTTCGATTCATGTTATTTATATAAAATTATTTATTTGATGATTATATATATCTATTTGAATTACATTAAAATTTTAAAATATTTAAACAGTTTATATTTTGATGATTTGAACTTTTCAAATAAGTATTGTCTTCCAATAACATTATAGTAACGAAATAAACATGGCTATGAAAAAACATGTAACGAGTACAAATTAAAGACATCAAATCAAAATCATAATATGTGGTGATTTAATTGAAGGATTAAGGCAGTATGTCATGACATAAGTGTGTCAAGTGATAAACAAATGATTGAGATTAAAACAACAAAAATGAAGAGTTGATATTAAAATGTTATATTTTAATCTTAACTATTTATCTATGTTGTTTAATCTCAAATGTTCCTTTCATATTAGACATATCTTGTGTTATAACACACACTCATTTTTTCTTTAATTAAAACATAACCAATACCTAAATCGAATGTAAAACAACAAATCAAACTTACCAATCACATTTTAAACACAATGTTAAACCAATCCAAAAAGTCAGTTCCAAAATCTTTGTGACTTATATAGCATCATTTAGAGTTGCACAAAGATTAAAAGAGGAGATTAAAGATGAGTTCGTAGATACTTTGATAGCTAATTGATGGTTTGAATGATTAGCGAATTAGAGTACATAGTTGTTTAGGTGTGGATTAAATAATTATAATAAATACGTGATCAATCAAACTTGATGTCAAAATAAATCAAATTTTGATACCAAAAACATAACTTTACATATTTATAATAGATATTTGAGATATTCCTTAGCTATCTGCAGGCGCGCATTCACAATGTTCCTCAATGAGCAGAGCCTCGAACGAACAAGATAATAAGAGAGTCCATATCGCCTAACATCTCAAAATCTAGTACTACAACACGATGAATTTGTTTAGTCAAATCAGGAAAGGGAAACTACTTGGCGATGCGGACGAAGGCATCGTGTATATATTGAGGGTTTTCATCTGTGTAGTTTTCGCTGGTACAAATGAGCTTCAAGGATATCGAGAATGAACCAGAATGAAGTTGTGGTCAAATCAGTATTATACACAAGATGAATCAGCTATCCTTTTACATGATCGACATGTACAGACTATATCATCATTAGCTGGAGGTGACTACAGAATCCTGAATCAAGCTGCAAGATCCAGTTTCCGGCTAGATTAGAGAGCAACTTGCCACTGGAAAATGGTCAAACGCTGCTTGCTAGCTATGCCTCAAGACCGTGAACTTGTAGTCTACAGCCTGGAATTGAGAGGCCTATAAGCAAAGATCAGATCAGACAGGTTTCTTCAGCAAAGCTGAGAAGGAAAGCTTACGTGAACATTTGAGGGCCACGAGAAAGCTGAGGCCGCTTTATAGGTGACAAGATCAGATTCCTCAACGCCCTCGATGGATTGCCAAATCCAGCTCCAAAGGTTGGTTGAGTGTCGCCTGTTCTGTTTCCAGCATCAACAGCCATACCTCGGGGCTTAGCGGGTGAACCACCGGGTATGTCGAAGGGTCCAGAATTGGAAGTGTTCTGCCTTGCTGGCCAGATGTCCTCCCTTGACCCTGGAGTTGTAGGATTGAAAACCGACCAATCTGCAACAGCTAAGTCAACTGGATTTCTTGTATAAAAATATAAGTAAACGATGAACCTTATTTTCCAGCCAGCATCGACAAATCATAGATTGATGGGTCCAAAAACAACTGCCAATTTAAGTACAAGCAGATACGTAGATATTATGCTTTCACTCTCAAGTGTCAACCTTATTAGTTTTGATTTTGAAACTTCTTACATAAATCAATAACAGAATAAATGTGGAGAGTTAACCAAAGTGATTGTTGTTAGCATTCCTTTAGACATAAATCAGAGAAACTAACATCACAAAGATATAGAGGACTCAAAAGAACACCAAGTTTTACTAAAATTTTTCGGAGGGTTGAAGGTCAAGGATGCCTGTAAAACTATGATAAACTAATGATTTAGAATTATCCAGAATCTTTTTCCATTACTTCTCCCATTTTACAAAATAAGAAGCAGATGATTTCAGTTTCTTTCTCCCCAAGTAGCATTCAAAATTTTAACAAAGACAGGGCACAGTTGATGTCCTAGACAGCTAAACGCTAGAAACAAAGGAGCTCAATACCTTTTCTTAGTGGATCTCTGGTGTCCATCATGCTGCTTGGGTTAGAGAACAGATCAGGCTCGGGTCTTGGATAGAAATTGTTTACTGGTTGTATCGCTGAGCGTTTCTGGGACTCATATTCGCTTCTCAACTGATCATACATTTCATCAAGTTTCCTCTTCTGCCTAAGGATCATTAACTATTAAGCCTGGAAGGTCAAGCACCACGCACCAACATAGCAAAAGAAAAGAAGACTACGTGAAGAAAGCTCACCTGGATTTTTCCGCAAACTTTTCTTGTAGCTCCTGCTTATCTCTAGATAAGTTCTCAATCTCTTGTTCCATCATTTGGCACCTTTTGGCCATTTTCTGGTATGCAGTATGAACCTGTTCCAACTTCTCAGTAAATTTTCCCTGCATTACCTCGCATTTCTGCCGGCACTGAGCAACTATCCTGTTCATCTTGCATTGCATCTCTAGCTCCATTTGCCCGATGTAGAACATCACACTTCTGTATGCACTCTTCATCACTGGGATTGGTAAAGGAAACACAAAAACATAGAAGAGATCATTCTGGAACATAGCACAGTTGGAACCATCATATTTCAACTTTTAGGTTCTTGATAGGTTGCTTAAAAGCGACCACCACAGCACCACCTAAGGTTTCTGTCTTTTTCAGTTTGAAGTGACGGGAACATTTCGGAGTACAATAAGGATACATATTTGAGGAGATACGCCAATCATCGCCATCTACAAGTTGCAGTAGACATGGATCAGGAGCATATTTATAAGAAGTGTAGAGAAGAGCAAAACTGGCATAGGAAGGGGGGCCAAAATAAAGCTCAATGATACTTACATTGGTCCATTCATCGTTTGGATTAATATCCACAGGTTTCATAAGACTGGCAATTTAAAATCAAACAATTAGAAGCATGCTGCGGTTTATAATCACTAAGTAGCATATGATGAATTATGGGTAAATAAACTTGGGAATTTCAAACCCATTGGTGAAATAGTAAGAAACCAGCTATGTCCATTTCTATATGAACTTTAATTAGTGGTATTACTGAAAAACTACTGAAGAATGAAAGCATACATAACAATGAGAATAATAAGTTCATGATGGACTACCACCTAGTTTTTTCATAAAATTAAACCGGCTAGAAGGCATGCTGGAAGTGAGGCAAAACATAAGCACCTCGTGCTAAGATCTGAAGGATGAAGATTCACTGAAAACAAAGAGTATTTTTCATTGTAGACACTAGAATTGCCAGAAAGAGCTGCTCACCTTTTAGAAAGCACTTGATCGCAAATGGGACATGCTCCATCACTTTTTAAGATCTTGCCTGCATCTTCTGTGCCTTAAGTGTGTTAAGTATACTAATCTCCAATGTAAACCGGAAAAGAAGAAACATAAGTTCATAACCAGTCTAAAGCCATCAGGATACATAAAAGGTGGCCACAGGTGGTTGAAACTGCTCGACCTTCCAACTCTCTCCAGCATGCATTGCATCTCATTTTAACCTTCTGGAAGAACCTTCAGTATCATGTCATACTGAGAAGCCAAAACAGTCGGAGAATAACCACATCTCAAGGGTCTAGGATTTTCGCAACACGTCAAGTACACAAAACATCAGCTAGAGAGGTTGTATAAAGCAAATAAAAACCGTTCCAGAACAAGCCTTTCTCTTTTATTGAAAGTAAATATCATTTAATAATATCCAAAATTCCAACTGGAAGAATGGATATCAGCTTAAGTTCTGAAAATCAGCTCTTCAATGTCATGACAAGGTCTATAACCGAGATGGGATCCAGAAATCATGATGCTGCTCAAACTCAGGCAAATGTCGCTCGCCTAAGCCTCTAGGTGGATGTTGCTCGCCTAAGCCTCTAGGTGGCAGCGACCACATGTCCCAACCTGTGCTAAGTTTGAAGATAAAAACCCTTTGAACAGATACTGTGCAGCCTGAAGCATTGATTTACCACCCTTCCCCACATTCCAGAAGCATGCAACACGGACACGAAGACAGCCACAGCTGATGCGGCTACTAAGGCCTGAACCTTACTAGTAGGACTTGGGCTCTAAATCCTGTTTCATCTATACTTTTTATTTTTGAAAGTTACCTTTGTGCTAAAATTCAGAGGTCAAAAGGACAGAGCTTAGAATGAGATATTCAGTTTTTTTGGAATAAGCATTCCTTTATGCTTTCTCTTCCTATTCTGCTCTTTGTGATGTTCTCTCCATGATGCCATACCTCTTTGTTATCTCTGCGTCTTTCCAATAAATCTCTAATTTTTTCCTCTATCCAGCTTCCTTCACTTGAAATTTACCTATTTCTCTCCTAAATTTCAATGTTCTCACTCTCATCTCACTCATATCCCTCAAACAATACATATGGAGGCACTAAAATTCAAGCAACAGTTTAAATTTTGCATTGCATAAGAGACTCAGACAGCAACAGTACGGTTTGGTATGTTATTCTTCTTCATACAACCAAATCCAAGGCACCATGTACTATTAAGATGCATCCCCAAGATGCTAAATTTTATGCAATAAAAGATCTGTTCATTTCTATATCAAACACCTGATGTTCTCTGACATCCCAGAGAGCAGCAACTACGTCAAGCATTTCAGGATCTTAGACCCACAAAATCTATGAAAGTAGGTCTGCACTCCAGAGTGCACTAAAAGGCTCATTGTTCCACAAATCATATGAACTTTTTGGTTTTCATTGCACACTATTTCAGGTATTATGTTGCCTCTGTGATACGCAAGGGAGCACAAGATACGGGAAAAACTGTCTAATTACCTTAACAACATCAGTGCGCCAAAATACCATTACAGTTAAAAAAAAATGGCATTCAATCAATCAAGCCCCTCTAGAACCTCGAATATCTTCAAAAGCTCGAAATACTCAACTTCATCACCAACTAGACATTCCAACTCCTTATCAGAAACAGAATCGGCCCCATCCCTCTTCATGTTTTGCACAGGACTTACACTTCCAAATTTCACTGCCCATCATCACGAGTATTCACTTCTGCCATGGTATCAAGATTTCACCTACATTTCTAACAGAGAGTAACAACCCCAAAAAACACACGATCACATAGGTGATAATGTCACAATCCATGATCAAAATTGTGAACCCTAGGGTTTCAACGCACAACGCTCAATGCTCATTCAAAATCGCTCCACAGATCAATTCCAAAACTATCTCAACAACATCACAACTCAACACCTTCACATTGAAGACAATTGAGCTCGAAGATTACAGAAATTGGAAGAATACCTTCGAAACCCTAAAATCCCCGGCAGTTCGTCGCCGGAATTTGGGAGAAAAACTCGTCCTCTTCCGCAGTGGCTTGCGGTGATTTAGAAATCTGAGAACGAGATGCGATGGTCGATAGCGACGGATTCGGAGTTGGGAGAGTGAGATCTGCGGCGGCGGAGGCGGTGGATTTTGACGGCGGAGATCGGCGCTTGGTGGTTTTGTGGAGAACAAATGGCGGGAAATTTTCGAGTGTCATATTGAAAACGTAGTCATTGCGCTTTGACAAAATAAAATACTCCTTCCTAAAATTTTTTTGCAACCATACACGTATCGAGATCTAATTTTAATATAAATAAATATTATTTTTTTATTTAGAATAAATTATGAAGAATTGAATTGATAAGATAATTAAGAAATATATTGACTTTATAAATTTTTATCATTTTGCCTTATGTATATGAAGAGGAAAATGTGAGTGGACAAAGAAAAAAAAGTTAATGATAATGTGATATAATATAAGGATATTTTGAATTTTTTAGGTTTTTAAGATTGTTTTTTATGAAAGTGTTATAATTTATGTGCAATATATATTTTTAATAATGTGTCGTAATTTATCTGAGATGGAGGGAGTAGTTTTTACAAAATTGTTGTTGTGAATTTCAAAATCGAGGCTTAAGTCAGTTTAAAGTTTTTCTGATATCGTTAAGGATAAAAATGTAACATTTCAAAATACATATCGTTATAAAAATTATGGGACGGAGAAAATAAAAAGTAAAAGATATAGTCGGTGTAGATTAAAATAACTGCACTTTTTGTCTTGATAATACAGTGTATAGACTTTGATCACGAATTTTTTGTGTGCTTTGAAATTTTTGTAATTTCACTCTTAAGTCCCAGAAATGATACGGTGTGTAGAAACACAGATTCATTCTTAAAATCAATTAATAATTAAAAAAAGGTTTATGATTTATTTATATTGTTACAGACTTCATCAAACTTCAATGTGGGTTTAGTATCTTTAACATGTCCCCTCACGCGAATGCCTGTTCTATATATATTGTTATAATTTTATTCAAATTTCGATGTGAATTTAGTATCTTTACCACTGTGAATGATGTTTATTAGTAAATCAATTAAAAGAAATATTTGCAAAAGTTATTTCACTAATTAGATACAACTTACATGTAAATCAAGATGAAGAAAATAATTCAATCATAAAAGATAATTGCAATGCTAACGAATAAATATAAACCCAACAAAATGAATACTCCCTTGATGATTGTCCCAAATTTTTTGTATCATATTTTAATATGAAAAATTTTATATAGTTAGGAATTAAAAAAGATGAAGAGAGAAATTTAATATGGATAATAATTGAAATTGAAAAAATATATATATATACATCTAAATTTATATGTCATAAATAAATATTATAAAATATATATGGGATAAAAGAGAATAATATGTTAATTCATATGGGGGGTTGGTTGTGTGACTAGCTAAAATCCTATTCAACCAAAGTGACTTGTACCGACTAACTCGTTTAGCATCAGTGTATCGTCACTAAAGAAATCAACTTCCGCCTTTACTTTCAGCCATACCAATTGCCACATGGCCTTTGGATATTTTCCCCCAACTATTCATGGGAACAAATATCTCACACACTCGTCCGACCAAAGAGGGAAAATATCTAGGAAAATATCTCAAATGCCATCACCTACTTGAAAGCTGCTTCCTTGACATTGCCTTTTCCTCCCACTCTGAGCCACCGGGTTCAATGAATCAAAACGAGATATTGTTGTGGCATTTGCCTAGCTCGCTGGCTTGGCGGCTGCCACTCAGGCAACTGCCCACGCGGGATCGTGTGGACCCCACACTCCTTTCCTCGATTGGTTCATCTCTCTTTAATGCGCTTATATCATAATCTCTATAATTTTTCTTCGGTTTTCCCATTTTTAATTATATATAATATTATATTAAATTAATATATTTTATTCGTTTTATAATAAATATAACATTTGTTTGTTTATATCTCATAATAATTATAATATTTTTTTATTTGAAATTTTTTTTCTTTAAAGATATTAAAATATCTTTATTTTTTATTTTATATCATATCAATTCATCTCATTATTATTTTTTCTCCATTCTTTTTCTCTCTCCCTCCTTTCTCTCAAGTTCAATAATGTTATAATCTTTATACACAAAAATCAACACACACACAAATTTCGGTGAAAAATCAAAGGTCGCATTTAGTATGGGAATGATATAATAATACGATAATTTTATTGAATTTTTCTATCACTTACTATTATTTTTAAATACATTCCAATATATTTTTTGAACGTTTTTTAAATTTTTTATCAAATCATTACTCTAATTTTTAGTTTTTTCTTTTTATAAAATCTTTATTTTACATAATCTAAGAGCAACTTTATCCATGTCTCGCTATTTAGATTGTTATTTTGATTTTTTGACTATGCAATCATGGTTGCCATTAAAACTGTCAAAAAAAAATCAAAATTACAACCCAAATGACAAAACAAGAGGCTATATCATGGATGTAGAGTTCATAATTGCATGAAATAGTTAGAAGGGAGGATTATAATAACTCGATGGACATATGACAATTGTCATTTCTTTTGTCAAATTTGAAAACTAAATGGCAATGTCATTTAAATTGTAAAGTTGTCCAAGTGCAAGTGCTGCATCCCTCCTTGGACGAAAATAACAAGTTTTGTCGTTGTAATCTGTTCAAAAAATGAAACATTTTAACTAAAATAAAAAAAAATTAAACTAATGGTTGATTATTTTTTAAATTTTACTAATCTTGAAATTAGGGGTTCGAGATATGAGGATATTAGAAAATCACATCTTTACGTAAAAATAAAGATAAGATCTACGTATGATATTCTATCTTACAATATTGTTCTTTCTACATCCTATATTTGACATGATTATATGAGTATGTTATTTTTCCTTTCTCTTACTACAATATCCATGACGTAATGAAGTAATAATGAAGTTTAATATAACAATTTAAAAAAAAATTAATGAGATGTATTGTATTAATGGATGAATGTTTTAGTACTATTTGTGGTGAAAAGTTAAAAAAAAATAATTGATGATCAAAAAATAAATGTTTTATTGATTATATGACGAATGAGATAAAACCATTCAATATAAATACCATGAATTACTGAATGATGAATTATACTCCATCCATCGTAATGCCAAGTAGTACTGTCTCTGTAAAGACAAGAAATTTTAGGGAACAGACTCTCAACTATGCAAAGATTAGGAATCTTTAATGTTATTTTCATGGAGAAAAAGGAAAGCTCGAGAGATCTAGATGATGTCTCAAAGAGAAAAGCATAGCACAAGGCTCAACCACGTGTCTGTTGAATTATGGACTCAAAATATATAAATGAAGAAAAGCGAATGATCAAAAGCTCATGTGAAATGGAAAATTTAGTATGGTATCTGCTGCTCATGTATCATCATCACATGTTATGATACATCAGGGATTTTGATAGAGAGATCAGAGTGGGTGACCCAGTTTCTGCATCTTTATCTTGTTCTCCATTGGTTTTCATAACAAACTACTAGTGTGATTTTGTCTATAGTTGTGTTACATTATTTTCATTGTTTCGTGTCACATATCACAAAGACATATCGATAAACACAAACATTATTCATTGTGTTTTTTATGTGTATAGTCTAATCTTTTTATCTTGTGAAAAATATAATAATTCTTTAATTTGAATATTTCATAAAAATTTTTATATTTTCATATTTGAATTATTTTTATAAAACTATCATAACATTAATATATATTTTATTTTAAATCGCAACATTTTTTTCCACGGTACGGACGGTCTCCATCGTTTCCCTAAAAAAGCAACAAAACAGGAAAATATACAAGGGAGTAATTGGCTAAAGAGGGTGAGGTTTTCATGGGGTCCACCACTTCGTGGGAGATGGCATCGTTTCCTCCTAGGTGTCGTCCGTTTATGCATTTTCCTTTTAAGAGAAATTATAAATCATTAAAATACGATCCAAATTAATATATATATTATATTTTTTTAGAATGAATGGAATATATTTTTATCAACTATAGTTATTTTATATTTCTTCTGTTTGATCATAACACGATTTGAGCTGACATGAATTTTTTTTTCACAAAATTATTCTCACAATAAATTATTTTAGAAAATAACATATCAAGAACACTTAAGATGTTGTTTGATAGGAGTATTCAAAATAATGAAATTTATAATCAGTAATAAAATTAAAAAATCAGAATCCAAAATCAAAATCATCACATTAAATAAAATAATTACAAAAAAAAGGGTCTTAAATATTGTCCAAAAAATCATGAATTAGAAAATAAAATTCATTTTTTTTATTTCACTTTTTTCTTTCGGATTCGTTGTTTTAAAAAACAAAAAAAATCATATTAGACACTTTAGATTTATTAACGAGAGAATCTAAAATAGGGAATTGAAAATCATGCCAAACAGCGCCTCAACCTTTATAGAGATGAAGTGTTGGTCTGATTCCCTCTTTTATGTTCTTTTATCCCTCCTCATCTTTTGGAATATTGCATGGTGGATTAGTAGTATTCCTCCAAACAATTTGGCTAACACATCCTTGGTACCTCTGTAATGGGAATTGATCCTGATTCAATTTGGTGAGGAGTTGGACACAACAAGAAGAAGCTAGTTTTAATATGACCGGGGTCATATTGGTTGATGTCTCTGTATCGATTGTGCAATTGCTTTTCCGTGAAAACAAAATTTAATTTATTTTAAATTTTTTTATTTAGGTTAATCAGATTTATAAAAATTAGGGTTATTTTATGGATCTATAAATAATCTTTATAATCAACAATGTATGCAATCTTTTCTCAACTAATGGATCACGACGATGGTCGTGGATTTTTCATCCCGAATGATTCATGGTAACTTAGACAAGAATCATCTCAAATTAGATGATGCTCCACATATCCGCATGAAACATGAACTTTACTATGCTAGTCTTAAGAATTACTTCCAACCAACTCACATGTTACCGAGGTGACATTCCACCCCTCAAGTAAATGAACATCTAACCTAAACTAAAGTGCAAAGTAAATAAAGAACCAATAAAACCAGAAAAATATCTATAGTTCCCAATTGGCTAATAATAATCCATCAACACAGGCGAGCTAATTAATCACTCTCCTACACCATATAGCTTTGTGGCTACATCTCTTCCATTGACTCTCCATCACCTCAAACCCCAAAACCACCAAGAGGGTTTCATCTTCACCCAAAATCACCAAAAGGGTACTTCATAGTTTTGGAATTGGAGAAACAATTATGAAGATTCAGTGTCATGTGTGTGAGGCGGCGGAGGCAGCTGTGCTGTGTTGTGCGGATGAGGCGGCGCTGTGTCATGCTTGTGATGAGAAGGTTCATGCGGCAAATAAGCTTGCTGGGAAACACCAGAGGGTTTCTCTGTCTAATAATAGTTCCCAGATGCCTAAATGTGATATTTGTCAGGTGAATTGTGGGTTTTTGGTGTTTGATTTGGTTACCCTTTTGAGATTTTTTGTTTTGTTTTTTGGGTATTTGAGTTTGTTGTGTGAATCACCCCTTTGAGAATTTTTTTACCTGGATTTGATTTTTTTGGGCTTTTGTCGCAATTTGTTCCTGGAGTTTTCCCTCTTGTTGACGGGGAATTGGGTGATTTGTTGAATTTTTGATTGTGTGATTGGGTTTGGTTTTAATTGTATGAGAAATTGGGTAAATGAACTGTTCATTCTGATGAAATTGTGAATAGATGTTGCTTTCAATGCTTGTTTGTGGACATGAGATTTCAGGTTTTTTTTGGTTGTTCTCCAAAGTTCAGATCTTGGAAATAATGGGAGACATTGGAGTTTGTAGATAATAGTTACCGGATTCTTTAACCCTCTTGTGATTCGAACTCTGGGAACATCTAACATGGAACATGATTTGCAAGAAATAGACTTATATGGTTTATATCTTGATTTGGACTCTGTGTTGACGAATGTTATAATAAAAAAATTTGGGATATTTTGTGTTGATGAATGTTTAATAATGTAAAAATATTGGGATGCATCGAGCTATGTCTTAGGTGTCTCACATCCGATTTAGTTCTGTGTTGATTACTGTTTATGATCTATATGATTATTCGTGATGTCATGAATGATGAAACAAAGCTTAGAGAATTCTGGAAGTTGTATTATTGGCATGAGATGGTTGCCTTTGTTCAAATTTAGTTAAGCCTTCCATCAACCGAAAAAAAGGGTTAAGTCTTGTTTATGAGCATGGTACTTGTGCAGTTGGTTCTTCTCCGTTATAGTTGCCTATAAATTGAGCGGCCTATACAAAATGCGGAAGAGAAGCGGTTCAGAATACAGTTTGGCTTTTTGAGACGAGTGATCGCCCACTGCTAGTCTCTTGATTTTCTACCCCTTGCGTTTCTGTACTTGGAAAGTGTAGTGTGCTAGCAAAAGTTGTGATAATTGTCATAACAAGCGTTCTGTGAGGCAGACCTATATATCGCTGAGCATTTTGGCAAGCATGATTCTCTCACGGGAGGATATTGGTGATTCTAATATTGAAATGGTTATATGGGTCAAACGGTAGTCATGGCTGTAGCTGAGGGTTCTGTGCTAGTAGTGGCTCTCTCGTAGTGATATCCTTGTTCATTCTTGTCTACTTTTCTGCGGTTAATGTTTGATTCTATTTTTGGTGCTTTTGCACGTGTTAGGTCCGCTGCACAGAGGCATCTAATGTTTATTTTCCGGTTCAATATTGTACATCATGCTCTTTGTTTCTATGATAAACCATTTTTGGTCATTGTAATAGCTGAATCTTCACCCCCTTGCATCTGTTCTCAAAACCTGAATGTGCTTGTTCTATCAAGAATGGTTTCGTATGATTCATTGGAGTATATATTGTTTGATGGACTGTGTAATAACAATGGTAAAAGTCTAGTAGCCAATAAACTTACAATGTGGTTAAGTCTTGTTTTGGCTGTTTAGCAATCTCTTTTCATAAGTGTTTTGGCAGTCAGCTTACTGTGAGGCATGACACTTCTTGCAGGAGTTGGTTGGATATTTCTTTTGCTTAGAGGACCGAGCGTTACTCTGCAGGAAGTGTGATGTCGCCATACACACTTCAAATCCCTTTGTTTCTGGCCATCAGAGGTTTCTGCTTACTGGGGTAAAAGTTGGGCTCGAGTCCACAGATCCTGGATCGTCTTCTTCTGGAATGAAGCCTCTTTCTGCAGATAAAGTATCTGAACCTGAAACTGCTTCTAGTCCTCGGAGGACGGCTCCTAAGTCCCCAACTATGCAATATGAGAAGGCAGCACCAAAGCAAAGTAGTGTTGTTGGGGACTTGACTCCATCTAAGAGGAGTGCTACCATGTCATTCTCCGAGGATTTCAGCAAAATGCTGCCTGTCCAAGGCGGTGGTTCCATGGACTTCACGATGTCCAGGTTGTCCTTCTCTGGTGGTTCTGTTGCTGGAAGCCTTTCACAGTGGCATATGGATGATTTTCTTGGCATGTCTGATTTCAATCAAAACTTTGGTTATGCAGACAATAGCTCTTCAAAGGTATGTATAGTGTAAGTATTATGCTTCAATGCCATTTCATTGATAGTCTACATAATTTATCTTTTGAGTCATCTTTGTCACCCGCGTAGGTGTTCAAAAAGCTTTTTCATTTTAAGATGAAATTGCTGAAAACAATTTTTAATGATTGTCAGAAAAACTGAGGTGGCAATGCAAACCTGTGTGTTTTTAATTGGAACTTGCAGCCATGCCGCTTGCCATCAAGATGGTTTGTCAAACCATCAGACAGTTTTGTATAATTATATGTATAATAGATAAGGACTAGTTGAAATTACTAGAGTGATTTTTCAATCTGTAAAAGTGCCAGTATGTTCTGTTGGTCTATATTTGCCTGGGACAGTGACCTTGTTCAGTAGAATGCACATCTATACGTTTGTGTTTGTCTTTGAAGTATAAATAGACGAAACAACTTTTAGATGAGAAATTCATTGTTGGAAAATTCCTTGTTGGTTTCAAGTTGGATACAAAAGAGAGACTTCATTTTGTACTGATTGAGAGCAATATTATTTATTGTAAGCGGAGAAACCGGAAACCTGCTAATTGGTCAATACTAGAAGCCACGCTGCAGTCGACGAGCCATGCTGATCATGTAAATCAGCCAGACAAGAGAACATGCGAGAGAACCTAGTAGTGTTTACACTAGCAGTGAATCGGGATTCTGATTTACAGATATTATCTTGTACGGTTTCCTTTCATTGAATTTGATTGGTCAACTGAGGAGATCAATACATATGCCTTTGAGTATGCGCCAATGTCAATGACCTTGGGATAGGTGTGTGTTCTTTCCCACAAGCTTGGCTTGACCTTTTCATTTCTCTTGTGCTCAGGCTGACAGTGGCAAGCTCGGCGAGTCTGACTCTTCCTCCATCCTAAGATCTTCTGAAGATGATCTAGACTTTGATGAGCGCTTAGGCCAAGTTCCAGATGTCGCATGGGCGCCACAACCTGCTTCGCCACCTACAGCTTCAGGCTTATGTTGGTCCAACAGTTCACATCCTCCAGCTGATAACGCAGCTTTTGTGCCTGATATCTCATGGACCTCTCTTCAAAATGCTCACCAGCATCGACCAAATCCCAGCATGATTAAACGCCGTAGACAATAAATGAAGTAGGCTCAAGCATGTTCCTGCTCTTCTTAAACTCATGACATGTGGGGGATAATAGTCCTGGCATCAACTTCCGAGTGTATCAGCCGTTTTTGTGCCCTCTGATCCCTATATTGCTTGGTAGGTTTTGTCTGTAGATGGAGAAGAATTCGTTGTAATTGAAATTTCATGCAAAATATTAGAAAAACACTGGCCGTATCCTGTAGAAATTGTGTTCTCAAACTACTGAATTGAGTGTATGTGTGACGATGTATTCGTGGTTTATGTATAAACTAAGCTTGGATTAAGAATCGGAGCCGCATTTGACCAATTGAAGTGCAAGTGAAGGCTTTGGTTTACGCGGTATATGTAAGAAATGGGTTGCTACTCACCCCCTACCCCCTGTACAAATTAAGGGGAATAGTGAGGGGGGGAGGTAACCACCCCTCATATAAGAAGTTGCTCGCGCTAAAAAGGAGGACAGACGCGATGACATTAGGTTCTGTTTGATAAACATCATGATATACCATTTTCCCTCCTTTTCATTTTCTGTTGTGGGATGATGAATTGTCGATTGACTTTCAACGTCCATTGCTACTTTGCCTGCCTTGTAAATGACCTCGTTTAATAAAACTTTACTGTTGTCTCCAACTGCGTGTAATTAATCAGTGTTACATCGACTTGCCCCGAAAGTACCAACAGCTGCTATCCTCGCTGTGGGGTTATGCCCTGAATAGAGCTTAATTACCTCAATCTGGGTTGAGCAGCGCAGCTGGGATTATCATTGCCGCCCACATGCGTCAGGCAGAATTTTGGTATGAACCTGGGATGCATCATACAATTCCACAGCTTCTGACAAATACAGGCGAAGATAACAAACATTGGGGAAAAAGAAAGACTGTCTAAATTGACTATGATGTTAGCATGTTATAATCCAATCGATCTGCCTTGGTTAGTAATGTTCCGGCAAACCCATTAGAGTCAACTAAGGGCGCTGATCGCGTAAGAAATCAATGTCAGGATATATAGCCCCAGGTGCAATCACTGAAGTGCTGAATATACCCTGCCACTGCCAATTCAGCTCCAGCAAGGCTTAACCTTCTTTTTAACCTGGAGGTGTAGTTCAGAATGAATGGCACAGTAGTAATCAACATTTTTGGAAAATATATGTTCAGCGACTGGATTTTTGTAAATGCTGTAAACCATCTCTTCTTTGTCAGGGGCGGAGCCACGAATTTATCATGGGAGGGGCCGGGTTGATCGGAAAAAATAAATATATGAAGAAGACAATGTGAAAAAAAACAAAACAAAAAACAACCCATAAAATTATGATATTAACTTTTTCTTAATATTTATTTCAATTGAGCTTTTCATCTTTTCATTGAGTAGAAATCATCAATTACTTTGTCGGTACTGAATTTTACTACTATTTCATCTTCAATGTAGACAAACAAATAGTCTTTCAAGAACTCATCATCCATTTTGTTGCGTAGTTGCGTCTTCACGATTTTCATAGTTAAAAAGGCTCGTTCCGTTGTTGCCGTTGAAACTGAAAGATTTAAAATAAGTCGAATCAATCTGTAAAGTTAATATAAATAAGTTAGCTTATATATAATCATGATTATTATCCTAAGATCGAAGGGGAAAAAAATATAATGTTGACAAATTACCGTCAAACTAATTATGGGTAAGTAACGGATTTTCCTTTTGTAACCATCTGATGACATAAATCTGAAATTGTCGATAATTTCTGCAACTAGGGTGATTCGGCACATCAAGCTGGTAATGCATCAACTCATACTTCAACTGAATCTTGTCTTAATCAGAGAAATCGAGGGGATAAAGCTTTTTAGCTAGTTTGCAAACATCCTCAACCTTGAATGTTTTATAGCCATCTGCAGAATCCATAGCTACGCTCAGAATAAGTAGTTCTGCCGTTCGCTCTCTAAATCAGGAATTCAACTCATGTAGCTGATGATCTATAGCAGCCATAAAAATATTGACATGATAATGATGCTGCACAGTCACTTTATACTTCAATTGGCTAGAAATAGTAGTATCAGAGTAAAGAGCACTCATATCTAGAACAAGAATATCATGTTGAGCACAAAAGTAGCAAACTGTATCTCGAAGATCTTTCCAGCCATCATCACGGAGCTGTTGAATCAATGACTTGATTGAAGCAACCAAGCTTACAACATTGAGAATATCATGTCATATTTGCTGTAAAGCTTGTCAAAGAAAGTCAGTAATCACCATAATCTTTTTCATAACATATACAATAAATACAAAATCAAAAGATAATAGCAAGTTCAAAGCAGAGCGTGAACTGCCTCTTTCCCTATAATTACCTTTCTCACTTGCAATATTTCGTCGGACAGTAATAACAGCTGCATACGTCTTCATCAGGCTACAAACTGATTTGAAATGAGAACTCCATCTAGTATCTCTTGGTCTTTGCAAAGTTTCAAGCTGATTTTGTAACGCCCCGAAATCCGGAATGCCCGGCACGTGACGTTATGCCGTCATAGACTCAGTTCATGACAAGGCTAAACAAACCAAACGGTTTTGTAGGTACAGAAGCTAAGGAAGCTACCTAGACGATACAAATCATAA
>JAOVYX010000023.1:26557-48751 GCA_035668315.1 Drosera spatulata | reverse complement strand
ATTAATAACTAATTAGGTAAGTCCATTTAATAGCCTCAAAAGTAGGTGAGATTTAAAGAAAATATCTAGGCTTAGGTATAAATACATCATTTTCAAAGGGTATTCCTAATAATCTAATTACAATAAACCAGAATATTTTCAATCATCAACACCATAAATATTCTAGCCATAGTGATCTCTCTAATCGATGACGTTCTTCACCGGCATTAACGTTACACCATAACAATAACAACAATCCAGATATTTTGTGATAGATAATTATTAAGAAAGATAAGATATACGCAATATCTTTATTATGAATAATGGAAATATCTTTTCATTAATGTTATAATATAATATTTTATAAAATAATATTTAATTGTTTCAATCTATTAGTCAGATTTTATTTCGACAAATCCCATTGATCTAGGTTACGTTTAGTTATGAAATGAAAAAAGTATTATCGAACACTGAAAATCCAATTCCATCATACGCAATATCATAATCCAACCATGATCTTACTCGATGATATTGTCAATTTTATGTTCCCAAATACAATTACGAAACCTAAGATTACAGAATCATTTCAGTTATTTTACGCTAATCACTCCACCAATCTACCCCTCCCTGTCATGCTAATCACCCGGAAAACCACCAACTAACAATTGATCCCATTTAGATAACGACTTCGCCCCAATCCTCCTCTCCACAACCCCAACAATAATAATCCCATAATTCGATTACTCATTTAAAAAAAAATTGCATCAACACACTTGGAGGGATAAAGAGAGTTCCTCGATCACCGACACACACTCTCCGATTTCTTCGATTCCACGCCTGCGTAAAAAAAAAAATAAACGCAAGAAACACAAAAAAAAAAAAAAGGAAAATAGAGGATAAAAAGGCGAAGTTGGTTTCCAGGTAATGCTTTATCCGGTGCAATATTCGATTCCATCGATCGCCATTGTTGTTGCTTTATTTGTGATTTTTTAGTCTGGTATGTGGATTTAGGGTTGTGTTTTTGCGGATCTTTGATTCGTATGTGTTTGTGAGATTGGTTTTTTTTTTGTTTGGGGGTGTAATGTGGATTGGATCGATGCGATTTGTGTTGATTTGGTTGCGCGTCTTTTGAGCGTTGCGAATTTGGATCTGAATGTGTTTGTTTGGTGATTTGACGAGTAGATCTGATTAGTTGCGTGCTATCGAGATCGGATCTGATAGGTCTTTTCTGGAAAGGAATTGACTATGAAAGATTAATGATACTGTAAATTGACATGTGTGCGTAGCAAGAAAGCAATATAGGAGTATTTTGTTCTGTTGTTTTAGAAGCATTTAATGAGCAATTATTTGTTGTTGTATAAGTTCTGATTATGGATAAGAACTGTTTTATGAATCAAGCAAGTGATCAACTTTGAAGTAGTTTTGGAAGGGAAAAGGAACCATGGTCTTTCAATCTCAGCCGTTATTAAATGTCTCAACACACAACCCCTCAATTCTAAATGGAATAGTAAATCAGTTTTATTTGATCTCAGGTATCCCTTAGGAGTGCTTAAGCTCTCCTAAATTGCTCTAGATGAATAGATTGGTCCTAAAATTGCTCTCTTTAAACTGCTTTCGATGTTTCTACTGATTATGCTTAATAGTTTTCTTCTGCTATTTTCCCTGAGCATTTTCTTAGCCGTCCGCTCGGTTTTCTTAGTCCCGATGAGCGAGAGTCGCTCCTGCTGAAGGACTGTATTTTGGTTGCTATTCTTGTTTCATGAGGTTTCCGAGTTGTAGAGTTGACAATGTTGAATTGAAGATAAGAACGATTTTGCGGAACCAATGAGAGCCTTTCCTTTCACTCGGATACTTGGATGAAGTGTGTTTGGTTGTCAAAGTTGATCGACAGTCTGTAGTTGCTTGGTTGTAACTTCATGCTGGTTCTTGATGTATGGTGACTGATCGATAACGGCTCTGATCTCTTCTTGTTTACACAGGCACCTGAGATAAAACCAGTATAGAAGATCCATTGCAGCGACCGTAACCGTCAACCATGTTCAAGCTGTCGCCTCGGAGAAACCAGAGATCAAAAGGGATCAAGGTGAAGCACGTGCTGCAGGTGTGTGTCTTGCTTGGTGTGGGCATATGGCTGATATACCAGATCCAGCATTCTCGTACCAAGACATCATCTTACGAGGATGGAATCAATGCCTCGGAGAAGCTGCAGAATAGATTGAAACTGGGTAGGAAGGACCTTCCTGAACTGGAGAGCGAAGGAACAGGGCTTGGGCTTGGGGGCGAAGATGACAATGGTGGAAGAGAGAGCGATACCGAGCTTGGATTGACACAGGAGGAAGATCAAGATAAACATGGAGGAGAATCTGAAAAGGGTGATACAGGTCTTGGGGAGAGTGAGAAGGACGAAAATGCCCAGAAGGATGGGGACGACGGTAACAAGAAGAATGAAGGCACTGGTGACAATGGTAACCAGGAGAATGAAGGCGCAGGTGATGATGGGAACAAGGAGAATGAAGGTGTTGGTGATGATGGGAACAAGGAGAATGAAGGCGGGGAAAGGGAGGGGGAAACTGAGGCGGTGAAGGATGACCGGAGCAACGAGAGTGAAGAGAACCAAAGCACGGCAGTAGAGAGTGAACTAGAGAAGGTGAATGAAAATAAAGAGAAAGAGACTAATGTAGGAAAAGAGAATAGTGAGGAAGAAGGTAAAGAATCCGAGAATGAGAAGAAGGAAAGCCAAGAGGAGACTCAAACAGGTCAAGAAGAGAGGGAAGAAGAGAACAAAGCAACCGAGGAAGAAAAGGGAGGCGTGAAAGAGAATGAAAGTGAAGAGGAAGAAAACGGAGGAGCGGAAGGAGCAGAAAATAAAGTGAACGAGAAGGAAAGCGTGGAGAGTGAAAAGAAAGAGAGCCAAGAAAGCAGTGGAGGAGGAGGAGATGCCGAAACAGCTGAGAAAGAAAGCAAAACAAATCAAAGCACGAAAAAGGGTGATGAGGGAATAGGAGAAGAACATGGTGGTTCTACGAATGATGAAACCCTGGTTGAGAATTCAGCTTCATCAGATGGTCAGGTTGACGATGGCATCGATACGAATGATAAGGAAGCTACAAATGCGAGTTCTTCTGGTGAGCAACTATCCAAGAACTCGGAAGAAAAAGAAAAGGAGGAAAACAAAGAAAATATTGAGGCCGCAGAGGACAAATCTAACACAGATGTGGACAAAAGCAAGAGCCAAAGCCATGAAGGGGACAATGCCAAAGAGGACAAGTCTAAAGCAGATGAAGAGAAGAGCGAATCTGTTGAAAAGAATCATTCCTCTACGACGGGTAGTCAAGAAGAATCTACTGATGCGGCTACATCTGAAGCAAATGAAGCCAATGCAGGAAGCGACGTCACAGCATCAAACAATGACAGGGATAAAGGTTCATCGAATCAGGAGTCCAAAACCTCCGATTCTGAGGCTCATGAAGAAACGAAGGATAGTGAAGTTAAAGATGCAGGGGAAGCTAATCTTGAGTTCGTAACATCAGAGAAGACTCAGAATACTGAAACACTAGCCAGCACCGAGCAATCTGATTCAAATTCCACTGGTTCTTCTGTGTCATTTTCTGATACTTCTGGAGGTAACGAGGCACATTCGGAACCAGAAAACACGAGCAACGACAACGTGAATACGCAGGCAAAGCACTCCGACCATGAAGGTGGGAATCAAGAGTCGGGAGAGAATGCTGACTCCTCAAAAGCAAACGAAAGTTCAGATATAAAGGATGAGAAGTCAACCGATGGCTCTGATTCATCGAGCCAGCAAGAACAAGTTGATTCTTCAAATGCTTCCGAATCCGAAGAGCACAGGGAAGATACACCTAATGACAGCAATGCCACAGATGCGGAGCAGCACGATCATGATCAAGGCGATTCATCGATCACTCAAGAGCTTAAAGATTCAAGAATGGACTTGGATACCTTGCCTGATGCCAGCGATGGAACGAGCAGCACTAAAGACACAGCCGCTGAGTGAGAATCTCTCATTTTCTTATATCGAGTTTACAAGGTTACCCGTTATTACAAAAAAAAAAAAAAAAAAAAAAAAAGTTTACAAGGTTACCCTGATTTTTTGTGATTTTTTCCCCTCTAGCTGTGAACGAGCAACAGTAGGGATTGCATTAGTCTATAACTAAATTGTTTTTGGATTATCAAATACCGGTTGCTTCTTAAGTTGAGCTATATTTCTGTGCAGGAGATTTGTGAACTGATTATTTATTGAATTATTTCCACCCTGCTTTTGGCATTCTTGAAAGTTACACTAGCTAATTGATAATTGTTTATGCCAACGGCACTTATACGTACCATGATGCTCGGATTATTATGCTTCTACAACACTGTTGCAATGTACATATGATGGTGTGCTCTATCACCATGAAAGAATAGGTCGCCACTCATCGACTAGAATAGCTCGTTTCAAAGTTAATCAACTGTGATGAACAAATGACAACATAACCAAAGTAGACAATCTGTCAACACAACAATGGAATCACATCAAACTCCCAAAATCTTATGAGACATCATTATTTGCGGAAACAGGTCTTCACTTGAGCACCATACGTCATAAAATACCAAAACAATACTGCCCCTAGTTGTCGGAATAGAAAGTGCGCATGGGCAAAAAAGGCTAGAAATGAAGTAACAATTTTATTGATGAAGAAAGAGTGCAATGTGATCAAATTGTAGTTCCAACAAACTTCACTTTGATCAGTGGTGCTTTGACTCAAAGAGCCCATCTGGACCTGCAAACAGCAAAATTTGCACATTAGAAGTGAATAAGCAAAACTAAGATGGAGATCATTGAGCACAAATGAGCAACATAACAAATTCAGCATTCATGTTTTACAGAACCAAGCATTCCGGAGATCGCCTGCTCAGCAGTTAGCATTCAAAGAAAGGCAAGCATTGCAGAGTTCAAGCTAAATAGAGATATCACTAGAACTCTCGTTCTAACCATCATCAATATAGGCATCGTACAGGATGAAATAGCCCCAGCCTTGGTCATGATATATTAGTAAGAGAAAGCCTCGAAGATTATATTCAACCAAGAAAATGCAGGAGGCAGCATCAACGTGGGAACTCGCAGGAATGTTCTAGTATGATTTGAGAATTTAACTTCCAAGGAACAGAAAGCAATCTCAGAAATAGTCAGCATGGTTTAATCATAAATCTCTAACATCATGGAGCAGGCTCTCGAAGTCTACACCTTTAAACAAGGATACAATAGAACTTCAAACTTTTATTTGGTAGCATGCATGTCTTCCAGAGCCGAAGTATGGTCTAGAGCAGAAAGAATCTTTGCACTACCTCTATAGCCATCTTAGAATGGAAATGGCGATCTAATTCAAAGTTCACATGTCGTATACAAAATAAATAATCAAATTTCTATTAAGTCACTCATCCACAGTTACCAGAAATAACTTGGAGATCAGGTTTCATGCCACAACTCAAATGAAGCATGAATGGTAAATCCTTACAGCAAGTGAATTTTTATGAACCGCAGTCAGAAATATGCCTAAAAAAACAAAGACAAAATGAAGCATACCCCATGGGAACTCCTTGTTGCGGATGTGCAAATATGGGTAAGCCTGCAAAGAAAGTCATTTAAAGTGAGACCTCAGATCCTGAACAAAACTATTCCTCGAGAAAAAGATAAAGAGCCCCGATCAAACGCATTCATCGAAAATGTCCAGCTATGGCCAAACTGTATTTGAAATGAAAAGACAAGATGCATGGAGCTACACCGACGATAAGAGGCTCACCGGAGGTTCCTCAAAATGATGATGGCCCTTTGACAAGCAATAAGCTGCCAAGGCTGTGCAAGCAACGATTCCAGCATAGGTTATCTTCTCCCACTTGGCGGTCTCATCTGAAATTCAAAAATACAATGAAGGAATGAAGTGCAACCGACGATTAAAACAAAACCATGCCCCCATGAAAACCGCATACATTTCACCTCTGTTAAAATAAACCATACGTTGTTATCGCAATATGTAGCCGTGTGTCACTCCTTCGATCAATCTCAAACACCAAGGATCCACAAGGAACAACCTCAGCATTCTATTCCAGCAATATTGACTAACCACACGCCAAAGAGTGAAACGATAACGCGATCTCACAACGCTCCACCCAAAAACCTATTCCACCGCACTTCATCCATCGATCATTCGATCTCACCCCAAACAATCCATCACCACTGACCACGAAACGAAACCAATCTAATCAAACAAAGCCCCAAATCACCAAACCCTAGAAAATTCCCCATCAACATAAACAATGAAGATACTCATTGCACCACATAAACAAGATCTCATCATCCACCACACAAAAATCGGTACTCATTGCATACACACAGATCAACCACATACACAACAACGATTGATTCTATTCAAAACATCAATTACAATCACGATAATCAGATCGAGGATTAAGAGAAATCGGGGGATCTCACGTTCATCGTCGTGCGCCGAAGAGGAGGAAGCGAAGGTGCGCTTGATGATCTCAGAGCGGCGGTGCCCGGCGCCGCCGGCGAGGGCGGATTGGAGGCCGGATCTCAGCTTCGTCAATCTCATCGCCATTTTCGATTTCTCTCACTCTGCTGTCGTGAACTACTCCATTGGGAAAAAATGGTTTGTTTTTGTTTTTGTTTTTATTTTTCCAGTGGGCTTGGGTCGTATGTCCAATTAAAATGTCGCCATTTTTCTGTGTTGAAATGGAATTAGAAGATTATTGGCGACCGTTGTTTGTGTGTATTCCTTCCAAACCTTTCTTCATCTAACCATTTTTTTATTTTTATTTTTAAAGTGTCGTGTTTTATTATAGTAACTATCTTGATCCGACTAAAGTGAAAAAGACGATATAAAATAAATATCACAAATAATTGTCCGTAATCATCCCTCATAAAATTATTAGTTTTGAGTTAAAAAATAAAAACTTAAGAAAAGATCCATGATGATTCTTAAGTTTTATGTGACCCATTCGTTCATGGCAATTTAGTTGTGGTTGAGACGTTGAAAGCATGGATCAGCATTAGCCAAATGTTCCCTAGAGTTCCGATTAGAAGTAGGACATGCTCCAAGCATAGTCGTAAACCTCGAGGAACAATATCAATCTATGGATAACAAACAAAATGATATTACAATTGAGAGTTAAACCAATCATAAAATTATAATAAATATATATATTATTATAATTTGATATTGAAAAATGATTTTAACGACAAATATATATATTTTTTATTTTAATATTTGATTGTATTTTAAAGCAAAATAGAAATAATTGAGTTTCATCGATAAGTTAATCTAATTTAAACATAAAAAATAAATAAAATATTAAAATAACACTTACACACTTTCATCAATTTTAACTCATAAATGAAATCTTAATTT
Source organism: Drosera spatulata (assembly GCA_035668315.1). Lineage (NCBI taxonomy): Eukaryota > Viridiplantae > Streptophyta > Magnoliopsida > Caryophyllales > Droseraceae > Drosera > Drosera spatulata. Next base: position 41,342 of record JAOVYX010000023.1, on the reverse strand, counting down.
TATAACTTGATATCAAAATACAATCATAACATCATGTAAATATCATGGTATGATTTGCTCCGATAGATGTTCCAATTCCATGTGAGGTAAACATAAAGACGAAAACAAGCACAGGATAGAAACTGCTTCGACATGCAAATTGTTAGAGTTAAAAGTGACAGCATAGAAACACGCAATACTTCATAGAGATAAAAGCGTCGACATTCACACTGATAGACTGGAACAAAAAAACAAAAGATGCTCATAGAGAACAACAGTTTGGACAAGCACAGATCATAGGAATCAAAGACACAACACGGGAAACATAACAAACACTGACTTTAGAAGAGAGAACGCTTCAAAGGATGAAGCCCATCAGTGATCTCTTCCCTCAGTAGTCCTCGCCCTCCTCACCTTCATCATCATCAGCGCCCTCAGCACCGACTTCCTCATAATCCTTCTCAAGTGCAGCGAGATCCTCACGAGCCTCAGAAAACTCTCCTTCCTCCATTCCCTCACCTACATACCAGTGAACGAATGCCCTCTTGGAGTACATGAGGTCGAACTTGTGATCGATTCTTGAGAACACCTCAGCAACGCTGGTCGAGTTCGATATCATGCAGACGGCCCTCTGCACCTTGGCAAGGTCTCCGCCAGGGACAACAGTTGGTGGCTGGTAGTTGATGCCGCACTTGAACCCCGTCGGGCACCAGTCGACAAACTGGATGGTGCGCTTGGTCTTGATGGTAGCAACAGCAGCGTTGACGTCCTTGGGGACAACATCGCCACGATACATGAGGCAGCATGCCATGTATTTGCCATGACGTGGGTCGCACTTGGCCATCATGGATGATGGCTCGAACGCGCTGTTGGTGATCTCAGCAACGGAGAGTTGCTCATGATAAGCCTTTTCGGCTGATATCACAGGTGCATAAGAGGAGAGCATGAAGTGGATTCTCGGGTATGGAACCAGGTTGGTCTGGAACTCAGTCACATCCACGTTCAAAGCACCGTCGAACCTCAACGAGGCAGTCAGAGAAGAGATAACCTGAAATTAATTGCCAATCCAATCCAAGCCAAGCGAATCTTACATTTAGTTGCAAGATGAAAAGCACTTAAATCAATCCAAGATATAGTTCTCACCTGAGAAATCAAGCGGTTAAGGTTAGTGTAAGTGGGTCGCTCGATATCAAGTGAGCGCCTGCAGATATCATAGATTGCCTCGTTATCGAGGAGCACCGCCACATCAGTGTGCTCCAGAAGAGAGTGGGTGGACAAGACACTGTTGTATGGCTCAACAACAGAAGTTGAAATCTGCGGGGATGGGTAGATGGTGAAACCCAGCTTGGATTTCTTCCCATAGTCCACAGAGAGTCGCTCAAGGAGGAGCGAGCCCAAACCAGAACCAGTTCCTCCTCCAACGGCATTGAACACAAGGAATCCCTGGAGTCCAGTGCAGTTATCGGCCAGCTTTCTGATGCGATCCAAGCAGATATCAACAATCTCCTTCCCAACTGCAACAAGAAATCAACCCCTAAGTGATAATTCAGTAGAAACCTATTTAAATAATTAATTCAGATGCACAAAACCTACTGGTGTAGTGACCACGGGCAAAGTTGTTGGCAGCATCTTCCTTGCCGCTGATGAGTTGTTCTGGGTGGAAGAGTTGGCGGTATGTGCCGGTCCTCACTTCATCAATGACAGTGGGCTCAAGATCAACAAAGATGGAACGAGGGACATGTTTCCCTGAGCTAGTTTCACTGAAAAAGGTGTTGAATGCATCATCACCTCCTCCAACAGTTTTGTCACTCGGCATCTGGCCATCAGGCTGCAAAGACAAAAAAAACGAGCAGGCCAGTGGGAACAGTGCATAGAAGAGCAGGCAAATCATCTATTGCGGTGATAAATAAAGCATATCCCATATAGTTCTATGCATAACAAGTAAACTGAAAATTCGAAAAGTTTGTTTAGCGTAGGAGCGAATTCACTAACAATGAGAACGCTAAGTACCAAGCACTTGAATCAATGATTTGAAAACACATTGCCCGAACTTCGTATCTATGGCAGATTTGCAGTATGATTTTCGTATAGACAATGCACAATAACAAGGTGAAAGCAACCGAAATTCAATAGTACAACCAATGAAGATCGCCAAAGAAAGCAATGCAGACATGCAGAACGCTCATCATACAAAATCCCTGAAGCACCAGATCTGGACTAAATTATAGCAATCAGGACATATACGAGATGAATAAACAGATCCACAGATAAATAATATATAAATCCAATCGACATCGCATTAAATTCCTAGATCCACAGGTTAGAACATAATTCTCCATAATTTGACAATAACCGCAGGAAAAACGCTGAGACAACAATTGTTAGGGATTTGACAAAGAGAGAAATCTAGAGATCTAAGATCGACATTGTTAAGAATATGAAAATGAGAGATCTCGAAATGCAAGATCAACAGATCGATGCAACAATTTACATCCAACCGCGACGAAATCACACAGAACCACCAGATCTACAGATCGAAATGCATAAGCCTCCACCTAACCAACACATAACCAGATCTACACATTATCCACCAAAAGCAATGCGCCTCCCCTCAAACCACCAAGTAAACGTTCGAATAAGACCAATTCAACCACCAGATCTACATATTCTCCACCACATATATAGATCAATAACGCAAACGACTCCATCAAAGCAAAACATAACCAGATCTACACATTATCCACCAACAGCAATGCGTCTCCCCTTAAACCACCAAATTAACACGAACAAGACCAATTCAAACACCAGATCCACACATTCTCCGCCAACAACATCATTGCAATTCCATTCAAACCAGATCCAACGAATCCACAACACAACCCGCCTCAAAATCCCTCAAAACAACGAAACCGACAATCGATAACGCTGACGATGAGGATGACGATTATATTACCTGGAGTCCGTGCTCGAGGCAGTAAAGCTCCCAGCAGGAGTTCCCGACCTGAATCCCGGCCTGTCCGATGTGAATCGAGATGCACTCTCTCATCGTCGAAATCTAAATCTCAACAATGTCGCTCGAGATCTGAGGAATTCGACGGAGACGAAGGAAGGCGTTGATGAAGACGCCTTCAAATAAAACCCTAGAAATGAGAGAAGAGAAATAAAAGTGATGGAGGCGTAGGATTGGGTGTGGGGAGGGTATTTATATAACGGTTGAGAAATGGAAAATTATTTGAAAAATGTGAGAGAGAAATGGGGAAAATGAGGATATGATGGTGGGTGAGGTGGGGCTGGGTTAGGACAGGCTGGAATGGCGTAACTGGGGTTAGTTAATGTTAACCGTGGTTAAAAAGTGGACGTGGTTGTGTTGTGGTTTTGAAATTTGAAAATTGGGGGAGTTTATGAGCTGGAGTACATGTTTTGATTGGGAACACCACAAAAAGTATCCGTTGAGTGAAATTTTTTTTCTCTGCTCATAGTCTCAAGGAAATCATTGAAAAAGTTGTTCAACAGTGGATGAGTTCAAGGAGTGAAGGTTGTAAGCATATATCTCAAAGTCATTGAAAAACTTACAACCCACAATAACGGTTGAATTATGATTCACATAAACTTGTCGTGGAATTTTTTTTTATGATCCACATAATTTCAAATAAAACATTATAGAAAGTGTTTAGTGAATATTTGACATGAACACATAAAATTGTGTGTGACAAGGATATCTAACGATCTAAAATTTAAATTGTAAGATTATTACTCAAAAAAATATTGTGATTCAACAATACTTTACTCATTTTTAATCATCATTGCTCATCATCAAATTTCAAAAAATCATCAACTTAAAAATTACATAGATCTTACTTGTCACACATAAGTTATATGTCATGTCTCAGAAACCCATCTTACTTGTCATGCTCATAGATTGTGTGCCTTAACCCATTGCATGCGAGAGAAATTGACTTGTAACCCATTGCAAGTGTAGTAGTGTTAAAGTAACTAAAGATTAAGTTCAATCATAGGGTTAAAATGAATATAGTCATTACTATAAATTATAATTTGACATCAAAAAAAAAATTTAAAAAAATAAATTTAAAAATTTTTACTCAAATGTTTGTTTTTATTTAGAACCACATGATTTCAAGTGATTCTTAAATGAAAAGATAATATGACAAGAATAACTACACTCAAATTTGGTTTCAAATTTAAAACCAAGTTTTGCACGGTTTTATTTTATCATCAGATATATCTAATGGTTGGAGCTTCATTATTTTCATTTGATGTCAAACTATAGCAATGGCATCACTTTTAACTAATGGTCATGAGTCAAATCTAGTATTATATTTATAATTTGACACCAAATGAAAAAAATAGGACTCTATTCATGAGAAAAATCCAATGCTAAAATACAACTGAAGTCAAATCTGATTTCAAATTTGGAACTAAATATAACTACATTACACGTGCCACGTCATCACAATAATTACTCTTTGATTTATTTTTCAAAATTTAAAGAATGCTCCAACGTATGAAATCTTCCTGTTGGGGTAAATTAGATTCCCAACAATTCAATCTTCTTTGAATTTCTCTCTGTATACAAAATCAAAACTGTCAATTTAAATTTCTATTATTCTTGTCATTCTCTACTGAATTCCACAACGATTATTGTTTTTCAAAATCACAGGGAAAAAAAGGACTCATCGATCGATAATTGCAGAAGTTAATCATTCATCAAGAGGAAAATCGTTCACGTTAGAGCAAGACGAAACAATTTATTGTGCTTATTTATGCATTATTCAATATCCCATTGTCAGTAACTCCCAGCCACGAAGTCAATTTTGGATGAGGGTGCTAAAGCAATACATCGACTATACAAACGACGATCAACGAAGTTAACAAAGTATTAAATCTCATTGCCAGACAATCTAGAAAGCTTGTAGAAATTTTGTGGGTATTTAAGAAGTGTTTGATGGGAGATAGGACACAACAATGCAGAATAATTCGTTTTTCACTTGTATTAATCTGTTACAAAGCAAATCAAGTTGAGCAGAAAAGAATAAAGATGTAGAAAACACGATTTTTACGTGAAAAACCTCTCAATGTGAGAAGTAAAAAACCACGAAGCCGAACCCTACTTCAAAGCTCCACTATCAACGAAATAATTGATACATAAAATCCTCTCTAGATAGCATAGAGGTAATAACAATCGTAAACAATCCCTGCAACACCAATCAACTAAACAAGAACAAAGACCCAAAAACGTCGAAAAATCTACAACCAACTACGGGCTGTGATAAGTCAGCCAATACAACTCCAAAAAACTCACCGTTAGTTTTTAATCGAAGATTGATAAGTTACAAACGTGCTCATCAAATTTCACCTCGATCCAACGCCGAATCAACCTCCGTTCGATCACTGTAAGACGACAGCTGCAACCAGTAACTGAACCCAAAACTGTGAGTGACCTATTTACTTTTGATATGAACTGATGATTCCCCACTGTTGTGCGGCTATTGGTTTGCTGTGTAGATCAGGACTTTTCTCTTGGCTTGATGAACACAAACTACCAAGGCTACACGATGCTTTTTCTCCTCTCTGGTCTCACGCACACCTCCAAACCCTAATAATAAACACATATATATTATGTGACTCTATGTAACCCAAATTATATTAAAATTACGCTCTTTTATATTATTAAATATGATATTTCATCATTGTATTTCCTCCACAAAGGAGTGAACCTGACCCAACAATATTCAACATTTTCATCAAAGTGGAATGACCCAACAAGATGAGGTAATCAACTTAAGAATAATTGCTAATTTTTAATTTGTTGCTTTGTAGTCTTTTTTTTTTTTTTTTTACAGATTGACCAAGCAAAGAAAGCATATTTCGACGACACAGACGGAAAATATCTTATATGTATGGATGATTGTTGTAAAATATTAGAAAACGCTATTAAATGGCAAGATGTCATTCCTGTTAGGAGAAGAGCAAACGTTTCTGAAATTATAGATGGTCAATCTCTTGATGAGCCTCAAGTTTCAAACACATATCAGTATAACAAGATGGGCATTGATCCTATGAGTGGATGCAGTGATAGTGTGCTTCTCCTAATAAGAAGAGGTCTGATGGAAGAAAATAAGCCAAGGAAAAAAAATCAAAGAACGAGCATGAAAAAATATCAGATGTTAAATTTCTGAGTTTGATGAAACAATTCAATTATAATGTAATCATGAAAGAAGCTAGAAAGGATGAATTAATAGAAAGAAGAATTGTATCATTAGAAAAACGAACAACAATAGAGGAGAAAAAGGTGGACATTAAAGAAATGAAAACTGCAAGGAAGGAGAAAGAGATCAAAGATAAGATTATGCAGATGGACTTGCATTGAGTCTTATTAAGGAGGTACAACTAAATGTTTATTACAGACATTGCAAGAGCAAACTCATGACGAAATGGACTGCTTTAACTACAGGATGTTATTATCCTTATAGGATGATTATTGATTCTTGAGATTTTGAGTACTTGAATTGGCTCATTATCTATGGTAGGTTTTTCAATGTGTCCGATATACATACCATGATAAGCTATTGGACATTTCTCACATCGCTAATGCATGCAATCCAAGCTGTCTAGCATCCCGGGGAATACGCGTGCTTTCCCTATATGCGAGAGCTTTGCAACATCAACTTCATTCGGAGACCTCAAGTACTCTGGTTCAAAAATGTGTACAACACCTCTGCAAAATCTTTTACGAGATTCAATTGTTGTATTTTTTGTAATGTCCCGACTTTTCATTACTTATTAATGATACATATGACGTCACTATCGTTGGGTCCAACGTCTCAACTAAGCAAAAATTATATTTTCTGACTTATTCATAAGAATTAAGCAAAATTCATAGTTTAGAAACTTTTGATGCACTCAATCATAACTCAGAATATCACCTTTGCATCGGAATTTACCTCTCTTTCTAAGATCAGAATACCTTCACACATAAGCTACATCTAACATCAAATCTTAGGTCTCACTTCTTCTTCAAGTTTTGCTTCTATAACAAAGAGAAAACGAAAGACACGATAAAATAGTAACCGTGAGCTATAGGAGCTCAATAACGTGTCGGCCCCCTTAACAGGGGTTACATGAGAGAAGAAGAAAAGAAAAGAAAAGGGGAATGATCACTTGTATCCTTTGTTCCAACACTTTGGAATTATCATGTCAATCTGACATTCACAATTATCATGATAAGCATACTAGTGATTCATCGTAGTCACATAAGCACACTTAACACCATGTAATAACGCTCGAAATCACGCGTCCATCGACACTTTAGACATTTTCAACGTCATTTACTACTTTCATACCCTTTATGGTATGACAGTCAAGATCTTCATATCAAACAAATTAAGATAATGACTCAATGACATGACAGGTCCCCAATCCAAGTCTCACGCACTGCTGCACTCAATAATTCACTCAAGACTTTGTTATATTTATCATCACATCAATCTCATAGAGATGACAGATAATAAATACCCTTACTATTATAGTTGTGCCCTTAGCGAGACTTATTCAATTTCATAAATAAGTTTTATTCAGTTTTAGCAAAAAGTGACATCCGCGAAAGGGGATCAGGCAAATCGGAGCCCAGGGTCTCCTGCAGTGAGATATCCTCATACCAAAACGACCTCATAGAGTTGATGAAAGAATGTCACCATCAAGTTACTGTATAACATAACGACAGACACAACGCTTTTTGTGTTTTATATCATGCAGTTATCTCACCAATTTATGAATTTACACTTCTTTTACTCATTCACCCTCATTATAACAGCAAACAAGACATAACACACACACACACCATGCAACAACACTCTACAACACTCAGTATTTAACACATAACACAATAATTGCAGTCGGTATTTTACGTCAGGCACATTTAGTGAATACGTCCAAAGATTCCAATGCATATCATTATACTCACGGTATAATAATACGCATGATCACACAAAATAAATTTAAACGTTACCTTTTACACTCAATTTGTGATGTCATATGTATTGTCCGATCCTATTTAGTCATGGTTATAGAATTAGAGAAAAATTTAATGAAACACTTAATTAGTTATGGTTTTGATTAAAAAAAAATAGAAGAAAGGTAGGGACATAGGAATTAAAGGAAGAATTTATAGGCATTTGAATTTATCTGGTCAAATATAAATGTACAAAGTAATATATTAGTTGAATTGTGATCAAAAGTGACAAACATAAAAATGGAGGGAAAGTTAGTTAAAATTGAAACCAATAAGTTATAAAATACAACCAAACATTGGATTCACAAGTTTTATAATTTGGACCAAAAACACTTTATGGTGATAAATTATAACAATAATTAAACACATTTCAGTATCAAGGTTGGACTTGCTCAACCATTAGGTAAAAGTGATGCTATTGATATAATTTGACATTAGATGAAAAAAAGAAAGCTCCAATCATTAATTATATCTGTTGCTAAAATAGAACTGTGTCAAACTCTGTTTCAAATTTGAAACCAAATTTAAGTGTAGTCATCCTTGTCACGTCATCTTTTCATTGAAGAATCACTTGAAATTATGTGATTCTAAAATAGAACCAAACATTGGAGTAGGAGTTCTATAATTTTGGAACTATTTGGTTATAAAATAGAATCTTTTTGTTCTAAAATAGAACCATAAATTGGAGCAAGAATTCTATGTTTTGGATCAGAAATATTTTTTGATGTAAAATTATAGTAATGACTATACTCATTTTAACTCTATGGTTGGACTTGCTTAATAGAGTAAAAAATACTCTTTTCGTTTCACAAAACATACAATTGTACAGTAATTATATTATTCATTACGAATATTATTGAGTTATATTTTACTCTTAATTGGTACGATAGGAAATTTATTTTGCTATAAGATTGTAGTACGTCACTTAAAGCATCTGTGATGATTCATGATAAATTTATAAAAAAAATATTATTCGATCGTACCGTTGATCATTTATCATACGACTAATTTTATAATTTACATTACAAATATTACAAGTTTTGTGAGATGGAGATAGTAATTCTTTAAAACATCTCATCACAATTCTAACATTGCTGCTTTCAATATACTATTAGTACTTGTTATTTCCTCCACCTAAAAAATCCAATATTTTAATTTGGGATGTCCTATTTTTATTGCAAACAATCCATTATGATATTTTTTTTATTTTGAGTAAAATGACCCATTTGTTCTAACATTAATCCTTTATTTGGGCTTCAATATTTATCCTTTCTCCCTCGCTAGTTAATGATAATTTTATAATATTAAAGATAAAAAATGAATTTATTAATTTACGTGTTAATTTTTCATGTTATATCTAATCCGGGACGGAAGAAATATGAAAATGAGTGTTCGTGATTTAAAATTCATGAGAAATGTGTCACGAGCAAAGTCAAACCTTAATACATATTCCTGTCTCATGATTTCGATAACTTGAGGCTGGTGCTATCTACTCCTTGCAACCATAACACATAAAATCCTCAATATCCAGAAATCCACAAATGAAAAACGAAAGGCTAAAACCAATTTGAAGACACACACAGCACAAGTTCAGATAAGCCCATCATCCTTTTATCCAACGTCAACATTTCTCATCACAACCAAACCCCACAAAACAAACACAATATTCCACAAATTCATCGCCACTCACCGGAATCCGATCATTCATCGCCGGGATCCTATCGCCGCCGCCGCCGACGACGATGCAGCCGACGCTGGAAGCAAACCAACGCATCGCTCGAATCTCAGCTCACCTCCACCCGCCTCCCATTCAGGTTCTCCCACTTCATCTCCGCCATCGATTTCACAATCATCTTCAATCGATCTCACTGCCAATTGTGTTGTTGTTGTTTAGATTGATGCGAATTCGAGTACTTCGAGTGTTGGAAGATCGAATTGCAGAGCCAAGGGCGGGTTGTCGGGGTTTAGGGTCGCGATACTGGGAGCGGCGGGCGGGATCGGGCAGCCGCTGTCCTTGTTGATGAAGATAAATCCTCTGGTGTCTGTGTTGCACCTTTATGATGTTGTGAATACGCTGGGTGTGACGGCTGATATCAGTCACATGGATACCGGCGCCGTTGTGAGAATTTATACTAGTTGTTATGGTGTTTGTTTGTTTGTTGTTGATGTTGTTTGGTTTTTGATTGATTTGTTTGGTTTGAATTGATGACTTCAAGTGTAGTTGATGTGCTGGTTCTATGAAATACAACAATATGCGATTGGATACAAGGCTTCTAGACATCAGCCAGTGTCGCGGTAGGCTGGATGTTGTGCACGGAATGATAACTGTGGTAAAGATGTCGGACCGATGTTATGTTTTCTAGTATGTGGAATGGAAGAGGGGCTGGCGATTTGGTAATTATGGTGTGAATGTAGGTGTAAAAACATGGAAGTATGGTGTTACTATTTGCTAGTTTATGAGAGGAGTTGTTGCTAGTTTGTGGCTTTGATGTTAGGTGATTACCAAAATAATTTCTCTACCATTGTAAGAGTAACGGGGTGTCTGCAAGTTAGTTCATTTCATCTTGGTAATGTTTTGATGTCGAGAACATACCTTAGAAGATCAAGTGAAGGATGAAATGATTGGAAAATGTCAAGTGTATGATTTAGTATGAAGACTTGCATTGGAACTTAGGGAACTTTGAATCTCCATTTCTTTCATTGGAACCAGTGGCATGATTAATCAAATTTACCGTCATCTAGAATCGATTGCATTGTATATGTCAGTCTCTCTAGAATTATTCTTGAGTTGTAGAGCTTATGCCAAAGAAAAGGTATGAGATTGGAAAGATTGTAGCAGAGGAAACTATTTTGCATGTATCATTTAAATTCACAAAAAAAATGGTGCTTTAAAATCATATTCGTTGGTTGTCCTTTAAATAAAGATATGCTTATATCCTGTATTGTCTCTTATTAATTGTACATTTTCAGGTACGTGGTTTTCTCGGGCAACCGCAGCTCGAGGATGCATTAACAGGAATGGACCTGGTGATAATTCCGGCAGGTGTTCCTAGAAAACCAGGAATGACTAGGGACGACTTATTCAACATCAACGCTGGGATTGTCAAGACACTCTGTGAAGGCATTGCCAAGTGCTGCCCTAGAGCAATTGTGAACTTGATCAGTAATCCTGTAAATTCCACCGTCCCTATTGCTGCAGAGGTTTTTAAGAAGGCTGGAACATATGATCCTAAGCGCTTACTCGGTGTTACAATGCTCGATGTTGTCCGGGCCAACACTTTTGTGGTAGGTGATGTACACTTCTTTTTTCTGAATCTTTTGATAATGGTGAGGGAAAATAATTGTGTGTCCTAGTTTCACGCATCTACTAGATTACCGTGCCCTCGTTGCTGGGGTATCATAGTGCATCAACTACTGCTTGTTATATCTCTCTGATGCTCCTTTCTTGCACTCTGTAGCGCCTAGATAAGGAGTTTCCTTAGTAGATATGAGATCTGTTATTTTTGCATATTAGCAGCCGAAATTTTATTGAAGTACCTGGATTGCGCTTCCTCTAGGCTATATCAACAGAACATGCTGATGTAGTAACTCAAATTTTTGCCATGTCTCAAAATTTATAACTCCATCAGCTTTAAAAAAAAAAAAAAATCACTTTTGACCAGTTTGTCTGTATCTCATGCATTAAATTTTTCATGAATTTTCTTTTCTAACTGTACCTTAAATAATCTTTCAGGCTGAAGTTCTAGGACTTGACCCGAGGGAGGTTGATGTTCCGGTGGTTGGGGGCCATGCAGGAGTTACAATCTTACCTCTCTTGTCTCAGGTTGGTTGCAAGTTCCAACTACAATGGTAATGCCCTGTGTTTGCTCCATGGTCATGGCATGACCTTATAGTTTTGACTAAAAACACAGGTTAAACCTCCTAGCTCTTTCAGCACAGATGAAGTCAAGTATTTGACAGATCGGATCCAAAATGGTGGAACAGAAGTTGTAGAGGTATTTTCCTTTTCTTTTTTCATTTCTCGCTTGCTGTTCTTCTGGGCTGCAATCATTGAAATTCCACTCTAGTTTTTTTTTTTCGTTTGTTCCTTCAGTAGTTTTTTTAATCAGTACATGGTTTGGAAAGTCCTCATAGCCTGGCCACACTCCAGTCTTCTGTTATTCCCAATATAATCTTTGACTGTTTGTTCTTATGGTCTGGAATGAGGAGATCAATACAAATACTCACTTTTACATGATGCACTCAATGTTGATCACTTGCAGGCAAAAGCTGGGGCAGGATCTGCAACATTGTCAATGGTGTGTGGTTTTTCTCTCGTCACTTGATGTGTATATCTGTGATATTGGGGGGAGCACCCATCGTATGATCCACATGTGAGCTTAATTGCTATAATATCTGTGAATATTGCAGGCGTATGCGGCCGTGAAGTTTGCCGATGCTTGCCTCCGTGGTCTGAGGGGAGATGCAGGAGTTGTGGAATGTGCTTTTGTTGCCTCTCAGGCATGATATCTGCTCTTTCTTATTTTTCGTCTCATATCACTGAACTTTCAGCGACCGCTATTTGCAAGGAAACTATGACTTCTTCCCCTCGACAGGTGACAGAACTTCCATTCTTTGCTTCTAAAGTAAAGCTTGGTCGCAACGGTGTGGAGGAGATCTACCCACTAGGCCCTCTGAACGAGTTTGAGAGGTATAGTGGAATTCACCAGATGGAATCGAGATGAATTCTGTTCCTCCTTCTGTGTATTTGGTCTGACTTGAGCATGAAATTTTGGCAACAGGATTGGTCTAGAGAAGGCGAAGAAAGAGTTGGCTGGAAGTATTGAGAAAGGTGTTTCCTTTATAAAGAAGTGAAGCTGTCTCAAAAACTCGGAATACCTTCTCGTCGAAGCTGAAAATAAACATGGCACAATGTATGTATAAACGTAGCAATAGGGAATGTTTTCTTTTTTTTTTTCCTCAATATCTAAAGTTATGATTTATGCTTCTGTATATAATAAGGTTAAGGAAGGATTAGGCCGTGCCTAACTTTCATATCTCTGAAGGAAACAAATCAAGAGATAAAACCTATCCATATTTTGATGATATATTGCTCAAATCAACAACGGGAGCATCTATTTGACTTCCAATTATTATTTTTATTTTAACAAAGAAGAAATTGTTTCTTTAAAAAGTGAGTTTATTATTTTTGAAGAAATCGTTTTTTCAAGAGATGATTTCTCATCAACAAAAATCGCTTCATGAGATGCAGATTTTTCATCAATAAATGAAGCTGAATTTATATTTTGAAAATATTTTTATGAAAATTAATGTAAAATTTAGACAATAATAGAAAAAAATTACAACTTGATTAAGAAATATAATACGAGGTGAACGATCCAAAAATTTCAAGTTATTTAACACATATTTTAGAAAAGAAAACCGGATCCAACTGACACAAGATATCGTCTCCTAACATAAAAAAATTGATTTCAAGTGATTGCGATTTTTGTTGGTTAGAAATCGTCTTCTCAAAAAATTATTTTTTTAAAAATAATAAACTTGTTTTCTTAAAAAACGATTTTTTTTTTACGTTATGAGAAAAAAATTCTTTAACGTTATAAAAAAGATGAACATAAAAATACAATGACGATTAACAACGCATAGGCCATATCAGAGAGTGTGTGATCAGCACCAGCACACAGCATATGGCAACGGATCTTTAATGAAATACATGCAAATTTCTATGTGCTCTTCCATGAATCAAAACACAGTTGCTTTGTATTTTGATTAGTCTTTTCTTTGGTCGTACAAGATCTCATTAACAAGCTTTTTATTTTTAATAGATCTCATTGACAATCTTCAAATACAAGAAAACCTGAGTTTTATATTTTATTATTTGATAAAAAAAATTAAATTTGATGGGTTAATATAATACTACCCATAGCAAGAGCTTCTTACATAGAAAAATACAGGTTATGCGTAAATTTAAGTTTATAAGTAATTAATATAAAATCGATGATTGTTATCAATAGAAAAAAAACCACATACCGACATCATACCGTAAAAGATAACTATTTGTTTTGAAACAAAACCCTAATCTAATTTATCCACGGCAGCCATCACCCACCTCCGACACTCAGAGAAGTCATCTTCGACGATCTCCTCTCTCTTTCCACCCTCGACAATCAACGAAACTATTTCTCAATCTGCAATCTTCATCCAAAACCCATTTCATTGATCTTTCAGTCTCTCGCTGATCCTCTTCATCGATTTTCAAGTTCTGGTATAAAACCTTTTCTGCTCTTGTTCAATTGTTTCTGTGATTGGGGGATAACCAAAATCCCACTCATGCTTTGTGTGGTTTGGGTTCAGACTCATGATTTTGGGCTTTGTTTGTTTGAAAAATGGGATGACTAGTGTGTGGTTGTCTTTGAGGAGGGCTGTGAAGGATCCGGGGAATGTGTTGCAGAGCTGCGATCCGACCCTTGTTGATCCTTGTACTTGGTTTCATGTGACCGGTGATTCTGATAATCGTGTCTCCCGTATGTGAATTTCATATCGGTGAAGATTGGGTTACACCGTGGTTATTGTCACAGGGTCAAATTTTTCGCTTGATAAATTAGCGTGTTTTCGATCCTGCGCGGCCTGATCCTTACGAACCAGTCAGCCTTATCGTCCCACGAGTTCAAGATCACACACAATCAGAAACAAACCAAGGCACACAAGATTACAGGAATTAATCCCAACTTTATTGCAAACTCGTCTTTACAACAAAGAACCCTTTCAAGCCTAGGG
>JAOVYX010000023.1:12920-26457 GCA_035668315.1 Drosera spatulata | reverse complement strand
GCTCAAACTTTACCACCACGCTCGAAAAATCATGTTATTAATTAACATATAATTTTCCAAATTTTTCCACGATAAAAGTTATCCCAACTTCGTCACAGGTTTTAATGTTATTAACGTAACGTTTCGTCTCAAAACTTTGATACGAGATTCGTTTCTTATATTTAATTTATTATAAAAGGTAAAACGCATATTTTCGTTGCGTTTATAAATTTTCGAACTATTATTTTATCATAATTTTTATAATTATTTAATCATAATTTTTTGGGGCTTTACAATCGGTCACCAAAAATCGAAAGAAAACTTCAAAAGACTATAATCAAGTAACGAGATATGACGTATGTCTTTTGTACAAAAAGAAACGGTCTAGCAAGTCATGGAGTCAAAGAAAAGAATGTACTAGACTCTCATATGAAATTATGTGTGAAGTAGATAGCTAGATGGCACGGAACGCTCATAAACAGAGCAATCACCCTAAATAATTAATAAAGACAATGTCATAACAATGATCTTATGTATATGAGTAATATTATACAATATAGTATCAAAAACAAATAATATTTAAGACATATGTAAAATAATCAGGTATAAATAAAAAATTCTCGCAAAACGAATTAAATTCAATATCACGCTAGATGATAGTTTAAATTAAGATTAGTTTGACCGTTGCTCGAAAATTGTTATAACTTCAAGTAGAGATATCGAAAGTAGTATTTATATATATCTTAGAAAGTAGACACGATGACCTTTTCAAAATATATAAATCGTAAATCACACATTATCACTTTTGGTTCAAAGTAAATCATGGGTTTAAAATGGGACTTTTGCAGAAACTATTCAACATGACGTTAGGACGCATTTAAATCTATAACTCCATATATATAGCTTCAAAATTAATTTCGTAAAATTTTTCATAAACTACACTCCATAAACTTTGGATAACAATGAGTTTCAATCATAAAACACCAAGGATAATAGCAGTTTATTTGTAAATTAACGTTTTCTGCCTAAACCACACAGTTTGACAGTGCTTCACTCATTAACTCATAATTTTTGAGATACAACTCTAAATCAAGATTTATAAACTGTTTTGAAAACTAGATTTTAATACCTTTACATTGATATATTTTTTGTTTTCTAACTCTTACCAAGAAGTTCCATATTAAGCCTCAAATTCGAACGTGTAACCAATTTTTACAGATTGACTTAAACTTAAGCTTCACAACTCCAAATCATCCTCTGTAAATTGAATAAAAAACTAGACATCTAAGCCTATCATATATATTTAATTCAGAACTTATCATGCTAAATACAGTTCCTGAACGAAATTTTAAACATCAACCAATTTACAAAACCTCAATTGAATATCAATCCCAATTGATCCACCTTAAATCATAGGCCATTATCACATCACCATCATTGAGCACTATATAACCACAATTTCAGATTTTTCCAATGACAAAATCATCTTTAGAGGATAACTAGATTGAAGAGAATCGATTAAGATTGAAGTATTAACCTTGAAGCAAAAAACGAAATTGAAATCGTCAATACGAGAGAGTCCTTAATTGATTCTTGTGTGTTTTTTGATGGAAGAGATGAGGTTCTTAACAGAGACAAAATATTTGAGAAACTGAATGGAGAGAGAAGGGGAATGTCGTGCGTGTAACACGATTTTTTTTTTATTATTTTTTCTTCTCTTTTTAACTTAACAAAAATATCGTTTAAGATATGTTTTTAGAAGATCAATGTAAAATATAAATATATCTTCTAAAAATATTAAATAAAATTGTACTTTCTTTGTTTTAAATATAGATAATGATTTGACTCGTTACGCAGATTTATGTGTGTATTGAATTTATATGAAATTTGGTGAAGAAAAAATATTTTTTTGATAGTAGTTGAGTTTATTGTAACAGTGGTGAGAGAAGATAGATGATATAATGTAATAAATGATGATCGTATTGATTTTTTTATATGAAAATGTTACTAAATATGATATGTTATGTATATTTTGGATCAAACAAAATAAATAAGTGTTGCTTAAATTATGGAACAGATGGAATATCTAGGTTTGGGATCACATTTGTTGTCGGCTTTTGTTGAGAAGGATGTATATCTAGGCGGAGGCTGCTGAGATGGATCAGAATCAGACGTCATGCTGGCGGCAAAAACTACGATGGTTTGGATTTTGAGAATTGTGATGGTTGAAGGGGTTGAAGAGGTTGAGGAGGATCAATAGATTGAAGGAGATGAGGAATAGGGATCGTCTGTTGTTGGTTGTTGATGCAGTTGGGTGCAGTTGTGATCTGGGTCGTTAGATTTTTGATCTAACGGTTCAGGTTTGTTTGATGATTTAGGAGTTGCTTTTGATTAGATTTTTAATGGGTATAATTTTTTATGGGATTATTTTTATTAAGTTCTTTTAGGTTTTATTTTTTTTTAGGATTGATATTTTCTTAATTAGATTTTAATTTATTTTTTAGATTTTTTAAATACAAAAACAAAATAAAAAAAAATTCAATGGCAACAGGCAACATCACGACGACGGCAGAGGATCTACCTCCGAAGATGAGGGGCAATGTTGGCATTTCAATTTGAAAATTAACGAAATTAAACAAGAGAAAATACAAGAGGTTTAAATGTGTATCTTTAAAATTTGAGATGTCAATATGCCAAACATGTATGATTCGTGATGCTTAAATGCAATTTTCTCATATTTTAATGAATAGATGGATACAAATGCTACATACATTAGTTTGCGCACTCTTTTTCTTCTTTCTTTTTTTTTTTTTTTTTTTTTTTTTGGATACTCTTCCTCTGATTGATCCATTTATGATGGATTGATTCAATTCCAAAATTCACCAATAAAAAAGAAAATATCCAAAAAAAAAAATCAGAAAAAATACAATTAATATTTCTCTTAACAATAATAAGACCTACAAGAATGGCATTTTCTTCAGAAAACTACAAATTTTGTCAACAAATTACACCATGGCTCATGGCAACGAAACATAGTGTCGCCACAATCTACAGAAGATGGGAAACTGAGCCTATGCCGCTAGCTATTCTTCCTTACAGCAGCAGTTGGACATACACAAATTATTCCTCATGATGGCCACAGTTTGACGTGGACGCGCATTTCGTGGTCTCCTTCGGTTTTCTAGCTTATCTGCATCACCGGCCAGAAATGGTAGCCAGTTGGTTCCCCTCGCCCTGCATCTTCCTCCCTCTAGCCTTTTCGATTCTTGCTCGCCTTGCGGCCTCTTGGATATGCCGATCATGATCCTTCAATACTTGATCCACATTGCTTGAAGGCACCAACAAGGGTCCTGAGTAATGAATCTTGTTGCCCTTTGAGCCATAACCAAGCTGTAGGAAACCAATAGAGGGGAAAATTGTAAGAAAACCGAAGAATCATAATTCCAAAAAACCTGTTGTGACTTGTGAATAATAACAATCTTGTTCATGGCATATCAGAAGTAAAAGCCACTTTGGCGGGGAAAATGGATGGATTAGAGATTGACAATACCGAAAACTCACAATTTGTAATGAAGAACTTGCGAACCATAGGTTTGAAGCAGGGATAAAGCACTAGTACGCCTCATGTTAAGCAGTAGACATGGAGAAAACAGGCCAGATCTCGTGGCTTAAAAAATCACAGCTAGCTCGTGAACTTCACTCCTAGCTGTTCTGTTGTGAAACTCAAAGACTCACCCTAAGACAGTCTCAGATGTACCATAGAAGACTCCATATATATCTAAATAACTACACTTGGTATAATGAGCGATGACAGACCATGAAAAGGTTGTACCAGGTGGGATACTATGAAATAAGAATGGGAAACCTACCAGAACAGAATCTTTAGTGGCGACCCTTCCATTTCCTATGTGAGGAGGTCCAACATCTCCAGTCACACAAGGCGACTCATCTTGCTTAGTCAAAGAACCAGACGACTCCTTGAAGGACCCAGCAAACCGAGGAATCAGTTTCGGAACTCCAGATTGCAGAGCACCTGGCTTTTCTCTCTGTGCCTCAGCCAATAGGCTCCTCCTTGCAGCTACTAGCCCAGGCATTATAGGCAAGTCAACTCCAGTTGAAAGCTTAGGAGCATCGTCAATATGCCTTCCCGCCTTAGCCCATGCTGCCTGATGAACCAGTGGTCCTGAATGGGACGCTCTTTTGTGATTGTTATCTTGGGTGTTTACCCCTTGTTCTGTGGTTTGAGATGGTCTAGGTGGCTCCATGGGGAAACCAGAGGCGCTTTCTTCAGGGTGAGAGTTGAACATCTCACTTCTGCTCTTGGAATTAGATTGAGCATGCCTCTTCTGCTAAGAGCCAGATCATGAATTAGTGCATATCAAAGACAAAGGAATTGGAAAAATGATAAAAGCTAATCGTAAGGGTGTCTGGAGGCACTAGAAGTCCACCAAGTAGGCTCATCAAACAGTTCAGGAAATGAATTATGAGTGTTTATCCGAAGTCTTCTCTTAATGCTTATTGCAAAGGTACATGGTAGAGCTAGTGACTCATGGCTTATCATCAAATCCACTAATTAGCCATTTAAGGCATAGGCATTTTCTCTGAAGTTCAAGTAAATAGATCCTTATAATATTGGGATTGCCTTTTTGTGTTGCAAAAGGTAGCCAATAAGCTACTGCAAGAATCAAAAACATCATTTTGATTGTTTTTTATAATTGTTCACCAAACAAGATGATAAAAAAATGTTGAACAAGATGAAAATTATCATTTTTGTTAAACGCATGTCACAAAGACAAAATTTCAACAAGAAAAAAAAAACCATATAATCCCTTATATTGGATGTTATGATTCATTTTCTTTTGGTTAGGTTGATTTACTAAATATCACAAACACAACTTATGTAATTCCTGCAATAAAATGATGTTTTTTGGATTTTACAACACGGTCTTGACTGTCTTTTGCAGCACAAAAGGTTTTCCATATAATATAAGCCTAGAACAATAAAGGCTACCTGCATTGAGACAACAAGTTCAGCATTTGCTTCAGGTGCTGGAATTGCCCGCGACTCCCTTGCTGGTTTCCTTTCCAGGTCTAGTCTGTTGCCCTTATGTCCAGCAAGTCCTTGTCTGATAGAAAGATATGCACTCCAATGAGTACAGAATGTTCTGAACTAGTAATTGTTTTTTGTTTTTATCAAGGTGGCTTTATTATGCTTTAAGCCTTTTGAATAAGATCTGTGAACAATGAAGTGGCGCACCTGCACCTTCCCGTTCTTATATGCCAGATTAAGCCCATACTGCTACCAGATGGCAGGGAAGCTAAATGCATGTATGCGATGCAAAAAATAAAAAGAAAGTAACCTTCTAGCTTCTTCATCCCTCATTTTTGCATCAAGCTCCTTGCTTGGAGTATACTTCGGCAAGCTTGACGGATCACAAGGATATGGTTTTGTAGTAAAGAACTGAGAAAATGAACAAATAGACATACCATAAGCTTGTGCAAAGAGCAAAGATCTTATAAGAATCACATGATGTTTTGGCATCTCAAATTTGACACTAACAGGCATGTTAGACATGCAGGCATCAAAACCTAAGCGATAATTTCATCTTTTTACAATGTGGATTCTCAACTACTACTTTGCAATTGCATGCACACTGTAAATATCATGCATACATCTACTGGGTTAAAAGTGCAAGCAAGTTTCAAGTAAGCATTGCACCGATGATCACCAACAGATGATCATACTTGAAACTTGAAACTAGTACTACTACTCGAAAAAAAAAAAGAATAATGAATAAAAATAAAGAACCAGATCATACTTTTTTCCTTTTTTTGGCTCCAGCCAAAAAGAAGGATATGAAAGCCTCTTAGCAGACGTCAGAGAGAGTGAACAAGTCATAAGCTTTTATAAAGGCTACTTCTCTAAATACCAGTCCAGATTATCTTTGGAAAAAAAAAAAAGTTGTTACCAAGGAGAAGTAAGAAGTCATACCTCACTTTTCAAGGCCGAAGCAGCACTGCCACGATCAGCAGGATCAACAGAAAGCAGAATCTCCATTAGACTTAGAGCAGGGGCAGGAAACTCTTTAAACGTTTCTGCGACACATCTTCTATATGGATGTTGGGGTTTGAAGATGGTGGCACGGGGCAGTTTCGACTTTTTCCAATATTCTTCAGAAGGTGAGCCACAAAGCTTGAAAATCTTGTGCAACTGTTCCACCTGTATCAACCAAAGTTCATTGCATAAGCATCATCGAATATCGCCCCCCAAGGGGGTAGTCGTATAAAATTCAGGAAAGTGCAGACCAGGCATACGATGATAGAAAAGGTGGTTTAAGGACTGATCTCCAAAGAGATGATTCTCTTGATTATAAAGGAGTTCAAGTATTTTCGCAAACACCAAGATTTGACACCTGGCCCCTCGGCTCGGAAGCTAACTAATCAGCTATGACACTACACATCTTTTAGATCCTAAAAATTGGCTGCATGCAAGTACTCGAAGCAGAAGGGCATGATCAGCAGTTATGCTTCGGATTTACAAGAATACCAAGTTAGCATTGTCTACGAATATTGTAGGCACACCACGGTTCTCATAGAGACTTTGGTTAATGCAAGGTGAAAGCTGAATCAAATTTTTAAAGCAAGAGTTTAAATGAGAAGGATAAAAAGGTCAAAGAACCTCTGTTCGTCCAGGCATTATGGGCTTTCCAGCATATAATTCTGCTAGAATGCACCCAGTACTCCACAAATCAACAGCTGCTCCATAGAGGGTGGCTCCAAGTAAAAGCTCCGGAGGCCGATACCATAGAGTGACAACACGGCTTGTGAGTGGATGATTTTGACGAGGATCAAAAAAGTTTGCCAAACCAAAATCTGCAATCTTCAAGATTCCATTGTTGTCAATTAAAAGATTCGACCCCTTGATATCTCGGTGTAAGATACCACGACTATGACAATGGTCAAGTCCACGCAATAGCTGCTGCATGTAGCACTTGACCTGCCAACGTTAGAGGAAAGCACATAATCATTACAAAGGAGCTGTAGCAAGTTACTAATTTCCAAAATACAAAGTAGAAGCTTCCTGTAACATTAAAAAAATAACCATAGAACTTCACAAGGGAGGACTTTTTCAGTTTTCCCTGCTTACTGAAGACAATAAGTTCTTTCTACAGCTAGCTGCAGGGCAATGTTTTTGGTTATGAGTAAGACTCCCAAGCCGAAGCTAATCATGAACAGAATAGTGTGGTACCACATTTGCAGAAGTTTCTAGGGAAAACCGTAAAGAACGTAAAAAAGCACATGGTGGTAATGAATATGTGGTGCTTTTACTTATGATCATTGATTAACTTGAAGGGCTAAACATGTCCTCAATACTAGAGTAAACGGAAAAAAAAATACACATTTTCTGTTGTCAATGTATATCTAGCACATTTGTAAAATAATTTCCATTATAGGCACCAAACAAACCTCCATCTAAGACGTGATGTAATAGGTTTAGAAGCTCTTTACATTCATGTAACTATGAGTACATGATTTTCGTAACAAGTAACCTATGAGTATTACCTGTGATTCAGTAAACTTTACAGCAGGATGTGAAGCAAGCCCTGAGAGATCATGTTCCATGTACTCAAAAATAAGGTACAAGCTGCAAGACATCCTTGATGTAACAAGACCTTCCAACTTGATTATATTAGGATGGTCTAGTCTACGAAGGATATGAATCTCTCTAGCCATGAAACGTACACTCTCAGGCTCCAAGTTATCAAATCTTACTTTCTTTAAAGCAACGATTTTCTTCTGTTCAAGGTCTCTTGCTCTATATACATTACTGTAAGTTCCTTGACCAATCTGCAGAAATATCAGGCCATCAGAAACAAGTAATGAATTAGGAATTTAGGAAAGAGACAACTCTAATAACATGGAACTTCCGCTTGCAACATTGATTTGTCAAGCACAGTAAACCAAAGGGAAAAGGGTCTTTGCATTAAGAGGGTCCAGATACCCTTCCTGTATTCAAGGTTCATTACTAGCAATGTCAAAGAGTGAGTTAACAACAACCATTGTCCTTGTCAAACTCATCAAGAAGAAAAATATGCTGTTCCAGGAACACTTTTCCTGACAAACCTTAAACTTAAACTTGTCACTGGATGAATCTTTTAGTCCGGAAACCAAACAGGTGATTCCCCCCAAAACAATTTGTCATGGAAGAGATCTCAAATTATCATGAACACTCAGACGCAATGCATTTTCTGTGTCACCTTATCTTGTGAAATTGTTTCCCTGTTAGGAAGGAACTTGGGAGACGAAAATGTGCATACCTTTACCTCACAAACTAAAAAGCTACTTCTTTTGAGAAATGAAACTAGACCAAGACCTCGTTGACAGACTGCCAAATCGAATTGCAAGGGAAGAAAAATATATTGCTAAAAACACTTGTCAATTTGACATCAAGCATCTAATGTGATTATAAGCAAGAGAGGGATTTATTATAACCCATTGGGTATTTGTGTATTTGAAGTACTTAGCTGAACCGACTGTTTTGGCGCACCCAAAGAACAGAACAGAATCTGGGTGAAGAGCCATGATGCCAGAATTCATTGTAAAGAAAACCAATCGACCAAGTGATATGAAGCAAAATGAGGAGGGGCACAACAATATTTGACCGGTCTGATGCAGTTTTCAGACAAGACCCTCCACAATTTGGATGAGTGAATAGGAATTGCCAACATCTATCCCATCTTTGTTTTTCAGATTGGAACAAACAATTAATTCCTCACCCTACCTACCTTATCGAATTCATGTCTTCCCTGGTGCTACATGAATGTTAAATTGAAACAATGCTTCTACAATAGATGACACTAAATAGTTAATAAAGAAATCGACGGTGAAAGAACAAAAGCAATGATTCTCTGTCAGTAGCCAACTTTAGGTAATATTATGTATCAGTGACAGTAGATGTTCTCGAGATCCTTACTATCAGCAGAACCTCAATCTCCATGACTTATCTTGCTATCAAATATCAATGACCTTGATAACTGAAACAAAATATTAAATCTTAAACACATAAAAAAGAAGAAAAAGACTGAAGAGCATATGATGATTTGTTTATCATCAAATGGATCATCCAGGAAAAAAAAAGGGTGAAAACCTAGTTACAGCCACCAGATACAACCGTTGTTAACTTCACAAAATGGCCCGGCCAAACTACAGTTTCACACCCAGAGACTCAAAAAAAGCCACGATGCATGAATTTATCTAGCTAAAAAAATTAGGAGTATCATTTAGGTAATTTAAGAGTTTTGAAGATCCGAAGCTCTGAATCCAATAAATTAAGGCAAGCAAGTTTGTTTGTTTAGCAAGTTTATGAACGAAGCCTACCATCTGAGATCCCATCAAAATTGCAGGATTTCATTTTAAAACTTAAAAGCAGACATTTACACAAGTAGCACAGTTATTCAGATAGAAACTTGAGCTATGCCAAACCATACACTTGGTTCAGAAGAATTAGAATGGAATTATAAGCATCAGAGTAACAACATTAATGAATCAAAATCCAAATCAGTTAATCACATGACACAGCATATAAAAAGAACCTTACTTTATCCAGCTTTTTGAAAGACTCTGCCTGCCGAGGCACCCATCCCTTGATAGCCTCACCAGCAACCTCGGCAAGCCACACCGGCCATCCTGCTGCGACCTGTTCCGCTTCAACAGCCTTCGGAATAGTGCCTACAGCTGGATGAACAACAATACTAACCTCCGGCTTCTCTCTCTTCCTCCCAAAACTTTCCCCATGTGACCTCACTGAACCATTCACCTGCTTATCTAGCAACATTATCCTCCCATCATTACCATCACTCCGGTCTTTCGACCTGAACAGCTCATCCCTCCTAAGCGAAGACCCTCTCGAGCTCCGCACCTCAGAAAAGGCCTTATTCGATATCCTCTCTCCCGGGCTCTCATTAGTATCTTCTACAACTGCTGGCTTGCAACAAATGCAACCCATTATCCTCCAAATTAACCAGTTCAGCACCAAACCCTTCTCATGAATGAACCCAATGCACTTTTCTCACCCAAAATTCCAGGTCATTCCAACACTACCTCAACCACACTCGAACACAAAAAGTACCACTTTCAGCAACAATTCCTAAAACTGAACCAAACCCAGTTCTCAAAACAGAGAACCCATACACAAAAAATGGTCAACTCTAAGAAATCTTCACCTCCTCAACCACCACACAATATCAACCCTAAACTGAAAAAGGACCTAAAGATTCAACCACTCAGAGACAAATTCATCAAATTCAGCCGCCCAAAGTGTAAAACAACCAAATGGGCACTGCTAAATCACAACAAAAAGGCCAAAAGGTGTGAAATTTACACTCAAAGTGTTGATAATTTTTTTGGGTAAAGTTTTGAGCAAACCCTAGAGTGGTATAATTTGGGGTTTTTTTTTTCCTGATGAGGAAGAATTGGATCTGTGAAGCGCTTGATTGGACAGAGAAAGACACCAAAGACAGCATTGATTTCGGAAATTCCCAAATAAAAAATTTATAGTAGTAATAATAATTGGAAGTGAAATTTTTGTTTTTTCTTCACTGCTCGAAGGGAGCTGTGTCTTGTCTGAAAAATCGCATCCAGTGGTGCGTGTGATGGGCTTAACTGTTTCCTATGCTGACACCAGGGAGTCATTGTCTCTTTTAGGTTGTATTTGGATGGCATGAATTAAGAAGAAAATAAAATATTTTTTTATTTTAAATAAATTATGATATATTATTAAAAATGAATGTTTTATATAAATTTTATTTTTTTTCATTTCATAAAAATTATAATATTTATCTTATTTGAAAATCCGGGATAATTGGAGAGGGTTATATGTTTTTTTTTACATAATTAAGATCAGATTTCATACATCATTCATCATGATTAAATTTAATTTTGTTAATCTAATTAATCTCATGATCCCAATTCATTAGAACATTGTTAATCTCATGCTAATTTTTTTCACGCATGATTTGGTTCATCATCACAATCATCATCAACACATGCATCATCATGATCATAAACAAGAAAAAAATAGGGTAATATAGATACACTTTGTAGAATGAAGATCCAATGACAAAGTAAAGAGATCCAATGCGTTACACCAACATCTAATCTTCAAAAGTGTAGAAAACCTTCAAACTAAACTAAGATTTTGAGAGAATAAAGGTGGCTTAAAAATTCTCTGGAACGACCCCTTAAACTGAAAAATTTGATAAATTACATGAGTATTTATAGGAAAATGTAAAAATCCTAAAAAAGTTGGATAAAAATTCAATAAAAATAAAATAAAAGGGATGAAAATCTTCCTATCACGACCGTGACCAGGCCTTTCAAGGTCGTGTCAAGCCTGATCATGGTCATGATAGTCGTTACTGCATTTTGGAATCTTTTAGGTTTAAATCGTCACGACCATGATAACTCCAAAACGTTCACGAACACACCTTAATGCGTACTCTAAATATCTCTTGTATAGCCTGTCACGACCACTACAAACACAAGTAGAGGTCTTGATAGGTCAAAATCACGTCCTTTCGACTCCGAAATAGCTCCCAACGTTCATGAACATATCCAAATATATATAATATATAAAATCATCATCTTGGTCCATAAAAATCAGCATTAAAACTCTTCCAAAAGCTCATCCAATACTCCATCTTAACTTCATCACTCGTCATGACCTCTCCATCTTTTCGCTCACCATCAAATACAGTTTCTCTCGATCAAATCTGTCACGAAACATACAAACAGTAGTACCCACGTCCCAGAAATACAAACTAGACTATAAATACGATATAAAAGTCACAAACGAGACAAAACAATAGATTTAACATAAATAAAACATGTGTGTTTTACACACATTAAATTCCCCTAAGGTAAACCTTTGCTTGGCCCTAAATAAAGCATAAAAGCAAAATCAAAGACTCAAATTGAAAACTTAAAAATCAATAAAGTCCATAGCTTGAGAAATAATGTAATCAGAGTCCAATAACATGCTAAAGATCAATTATACTAAACACATGTCAAGAGAACCAAACATTCTAAAGTTGTTGATCATCCCTTTTCACACCATAAATATTACACCCCAATCATTCAGCCCAAGGCACTTTACACCCTCGTAGATATTCTCTAACCATAGTAAGACAAAACATTTTCAAATTAATTTTATTTTCGATTCTTCTTTACGACCAGAAGTACATCTAGCGTGGGTCGTCCCCAAATCCCTCTTCTTCTTCTAAAATAGGTCTAGTCATTTTTCAGTAACCAAAAATAGGTAAGGGTCATCATAGAAGTCGGATGCTTTATAAACAAAATTTTAAGCCCATTTATAACCCAAGTCACCACTAGGATGTTATTTACACAAGAAAGGTTATTCTTAACGATGCAGTACCATGACATTAAGTAGGATTTATGACTTTCTTAGGAATGATGTTCAAACTACATAAAATAGTGTAATGATCATAATAATAGATCTCATCATATTACAATGCTCAAACTATAGTTTAGGAAACAAACACTTTTTTTTGATTTTTTTAAATTTTATGAATTTTTTTGAAAAATAAAAAAAAGAAACAAAAATTAAAGACTAACCTAAACTAACTACTCCCTCCTCCAAGGCTAAACTAAACATTGTCCTCCATATGAAAATAAGAATCAAGCACAAAGGACAAGGTATACCTGTTAAGTCTAAAAAATGGATGAAAAGTGTCTTTACGACACATGTCAATTATAGATCGTTCTCACTATATCATCAACCAGTCGACCTTGAAACTTCAATTGATTTGAGATCGTAAACATAGTTTCACTTTGCCGCTATCATTGTGCCTCAATCTGCTCAAGTTTCTCCCTAATGTGTTGCTGCTCCTCCCCTATTTGTTGTAATTTGGGATAAAGGACTTTGAAACTGCAAGGAAGTGGTTATGGTTGTAAATGTGAAGGATCCACCTCACGACCATTATCTTCTAAATCAATCCATTGTTCAACTCTGAATACATCCATTTCTCTTCCCGGTCGTGGAACATTGGGATTTTGTTGCGATGCCATCTCTGTCATTATAAACTAATGGAAACAACAAAATTTCAATTTATACAAAATTAGTAGATCTCTTATGTGTGTGAAAACACGCATCATTTTTTTAGTCAAAGTCGTCCGTTTGAGTCAGTTTAATTGTTATTTTGTATTGTTTTAGTTCCTTTTGTTATTTAGAATATCAATACTTCAATATCTCTTGTTTTTATTGTAACAGTGAAGAATTGAAAGTGTTTTCTGAGGATGAGCTGATTATGAGAAGGTTGAAGCTGTTTTCTGAAGCTGATTATGAGAAGGTTGAAGCTGATTTAGAAACAGTATCAGTGAACAGTGCCCATGAACAGTACCAAAGCGCGGGCGCGACACTGTTCACGTGAATAGTCGCGGGCGCGCCTAATGTAAAATCCAGATCTGTTTTTTCTGTTTCGTCCGTCCGATTGAATCTGTTATGGAAGGGGCCTATATAAACCCTTCCTAGGGTTGGAAA
>JAOVYX010000023.1:890-11872 GCA_035668315.1 Drosera spatulata | reverse complement strand
GGAAACATTTTTCCTACCGAAGTACTGTTTACCGAAACACAGTGTAAACAGTGCCTATTGTCACGCCCAAAATTTTTCACACACCCGAGCACACCACGCTAAATCCCTTAGTCACTTACAAGAGAGCTCGAAAAAAGGGAGGTTACAATAAAAGACTCTAAATTGCTCTAGAAAAGTGTAGAGTTTTCTTATACACTCTAGATTTATCTAGAGAAGTATAGATCTATCATGTAAATACTAAACTTCTCTAGGACATTGTAGGAAGATCTAGGTATTGTATAGAAATGTATAGAATTCTCTAGAATTCTTGACAAGGCCTATAAATAGGCTTGCCTCCCCTCATTTGTAAGCATCATCCAAGGATCAATCTAAGCATTCAAGCAATACAAAACCAAGTTTGAGAGCATTTCAACCTTTCTTGTGAATTCAATCACTTGAGAGTGTTGCGAGTTAGGCTGACTTAACATACTCGAGGTAAGGTTTGTTAAGTGTCGCACGGACTAGAGAAAAAGCCCGTAACACTATGTCTGTATACTGTTCACCACACTGTTCAAAATTGTTCATCAGCGGAAAAAAAATTATTTTTGTGAAAAAAATGCAAAAACTGACCCGCAAAAAATATA
The DNA here is from genome assembly GCA_035668315.1 of Drosera spatulata. Classification (NCBI taxonomy): domain Eukaryota; kingdom Viridiplantae; phylum Streptophyta; class Magnoliopsida; order Caryophyllales; family Droseraceae; genus Drosera; species Drosera spatulata. The sequence goes on along the minus strand of JAOVYX010000023.1, from coordinate 11,249 downwards.
ACTTAAATCCCAATGTTAACAACATTCGTTCCTAATCCTACGTGGGCGAACCCGGTATAGGAAATAAGGATTGAAACGTTGCAAGCTCTGATACCTATTTGTTTTGAACGGGTCTGTTAATTATATAACAAACAATAACAAATGCGCAAAAATAAATAAGACAAACATTTTTACGTGAAAATCCTTGCGGGAAAAACCACGGACGGTCGCCGACGACGAAGAATCCACTAGTCAAATGAAGAAATACCAGAGGAGCTACACCCATAACATCGAGAATCTTACAATAAGAAATAGAGATATACATGTCATTATACACTTGTCAAATTTTACACCGATATACATGTTATGTCAAAAGGATACATTTATTATGAATCGAAAAAAATAAATATTAAAAGAAACTACGGGACGAAAGAAGTACTCCATTCGTTCTATTCATGTTGTAACGATTCGACGTGAAACAATAATTTATATGTGTTGAATTAATAAGGAATGATAATTTTATCCTTGTGAGTGTGTGAGAAAAAAAATGAGGAATGAAAGAAAAAGAAATGATGATTGGTGGATTGATGTGATGTAAAATAGGGATAATTTGATATTTTTATATTAAAAAAATTAATAAATAAAATAATTTAAATTTAAATAAAATAATTTTAAAAAAAATATTATAATTTAAATAATAAGCTTGACCTTTTTCTTTTTAATTCAAATGCAAGAGGGAAAATTGTGTAAGGGGCTTCGATCACAAAACCCCGTCACATCAGTCTGACTATTCATCTCATTTTCCCTTCTTCAAAGGCAACCAGCACACTCGCAATCGTCAATCTATCGATGGCTCCGATCACAAATTCCCATCAAATCACTCTGACTATTCTTCTCATTTTCCTTTCTTCAACAGCAACGAAGAGAATATTAAACTTGACATTTTTCTTTTTAATTCAAATGCAAGTGGGAAAATTGTGTAAGGGGCTTCCATCACAAAACCCCGTCACATCACTCTGACTATTCATCTCATTTTCCCTTCTTCAAAGGCAACCAGCACACTCGCAATCGTCAATCTATCAATGGCTCCGATCACAAATTCCCATCAAATCACTCTGACTATCCTTCTCATTTTCCTTTCTTCAACAGCAACCAGCACACACGCAATCGTCCATCAATCACTGGCTCCGATCAGCGTGGGCGACTCGCTCCCGGACGGAACCCTGGCGTACTTTGACTCCGCCGACACGCTCCAGCAGGTTTCGATCCACTCCCTCGCTGCCGGCAAGAAGGTCGCGATCTTCGGCGTCCCCGGCGACTTCACCGTTACTGGCAGGTATACCTACGTGTATCTACGGATCTTGTGTCTGAATCGATGATAGAAAACTCACAAATGTATCTGAACTGACATGCTTTTCTCAGCATCGATCGAAGCCAGATTTGGGATTCGATTGATTGGTTGCATCTGGTTCTATGGGTATATGTTGATGTTTGTGATGAGCGAGGATTTTGATTTGAGGTGTGTTGCTGAGTCAATGCTTGGGTAGGGTTTTCACAAACGCTGCGTCAGTTCTGTCCCTGTTTTTTTTCCTGTACGAAGGGGAAAAAAATAACACTGAAATAGTAATTGCAAGCTTCTTTTGCATTTCCGTAATTGGTACGTGTGTGAAGCTGAAGTGCCCACACATATGGTCTTCAGTGCATAAAGCCATATAAATGCAACTGATGTCTGAAAATTTAGATGCCCAAAAATATATTGCATATTCTCTTTTGTGAATGATTCATGATTTTTGGAGTGAGGTTAATGTTGGATTCCTATTCCTTTCATGTAGCTATTTTATTCCTTTTTGGGGTTTTTCAACTAACGTTTTTCTGCTTCTTGGATTGTAGCTCGAAGCATGTTCCTGGATTCATCGAGAGAGCAGCGAAGTTGAAGTCTAAGGGCGTTGATGAAATTATCTGCATCAGCGGTATTTTCACAATTATAGAAACACCATCTTGAATAGCCGCAAGTGCTATCTATATCGATGAATTTGTTTCATTGTTATCGCAGTGAATGATCCGTTTGTGATGAAGGAATGGGCGAAGACATACCCAGAGAACAAAGAAGTGAAGTTCCTTGCTGATGGCTCTGCGTCTTACACTCGTGCTCTCGGTCTTGAGCTGGACCTCACCGAGAAAGGGCTTGGGATTGGCTCCAGGAGGTACGCTCTTTTGGTTGAGGATCTGAAGGTGAAGGTGTCTTATGTTGAATCTGGTGGAGAGTTCACCGTGTCCGGTGTTGATGAAATCCTCAAGGCACTCTAAATTATCGAGCTGGTTATTAAACTGCTGTCTGTGAACATCGTTGTCTTTATGCTCCATGTAGCCTTGGCGATTCGGAGAAAATAATAAATACGCCATTTGAGTCAACTTTGTCGTTCTGTTTAGTTGCTGGTGTGTGTGATGCTGAGTATTCTGAATCAATAATAGTATACGGAAACATTTCAAAAAAATAAATATAAAAATAATAGTATAAGGGGAAAAAAACTTGTTTGTTGATGCGTTGGTTTGGTAACGGAACTGTCTTGGTCTTGCTTTCCTCTTGATGATTTCATTTGATTCAGAAATTGTTGCTTGCTCGATGTGCAAAGCATGATTTGTTCTCTAATTGGCCCCTTGTTATGAACGACGTTGTTGTCGATTGTCGAGAGCCAACATGAGTAGAAGATGCTGATCGAATTAAGGGATCCTAATAGAGGAGAGATGGATGTCATGAAAGTTTGCCACAAACACTTTTTATTCGCATCCATACCTGATGAATCATTATGTTTAATGTATACCCTAGATCCATGTATAATATACCATGTTCATGTTTCTCTGCCAACTCGGACGAGAGATCTGTAATTGAGCATGAAGCTGCTACACGCAAACAACCAAGCAAAGCAGCACAATACATGTTCTGGTCAACCTCTTTCTGGCAGTCTAGTTAATAGCTCTTATTGCAAACCACCTTAAGAAGATGCTTTTTAATGACATGAATCGATGGAATCGCAGCCCGAAACAAGACGTTATTCCGTTCCTTACATATCACATAAACCATGGCCCAGAATATAACCTTTCTCACCTCATGGCGCAGTTTATTCCTGACATAATAGCACTCCATTTGCCCAACAATGCCTCGCCAAGAATCACGCATACCATACACACCACAACACGATGACCATAGATCAAGTATGGGCTTCAAAAACGGGGATCGAAAGAAGAGATGGTCGTGTGAATCAGCAACCTGCTTGCGAAAAGCACAACGTCCAACATCAAGTCAACCAATCGACAGCAACTCATCCTGTGTTCGGAGTTTCTCCTTCACGGCAAGCCACGCTATAAACGCAAGTGAGAACAAAGAAAGTAGAGCTACACCATGTTACGTAACAATAATTAAGCAGAACGTCAAAAGTTATAGCTCAGGCCTCAAACAGGAGTGACTAACATTCGCTTCATACATATAAGACAAACAGACATAAGACATTGTTCCTAAGCCAACCACCATAGAGAGAGAGAGAAAAAAAAAAACATGATTAGACGCCTACTAGATGGGCAGGACAGCTGAACACATCTTTGATTGTTTCATTAGAACTGTAGTCTGAAACCTACAGTAACCTGTATCTCCTTATATTCCACAGCTGGAAGCATAGAACAAAAGAGGAGAAACTGCTACAGCGTGATGAACAAAACAAGAGTTCACAGCTCCCCCTGATAAATCTGTTTATCGCTACTACAGGAAGCAATAATCGGCTCAGTAGGGTGGAAAACACATTCATTGACAGAACCAGTGTGGCCAGGGAGTTTATATAAGATCCTCCGAGAAGTTGTGTCCCAGATGTAGACCATTCGATCAGCACTACCAGCGGTGACCTTGCTCCCATCAGGTGACCAGGCACACTTCAGCAAGTTCTTCTCAAAATTGTGTTGGTGCCCTTCAAGCATCTTGACACAGCGATTCTGAGGGGCATATGGGCGCATGTCCCATATGCAAAGCTTGCAGTCCATGCCATTGGTTAAAAGATAAGAACCATCGGGGCTAAGCGACATGCCAGTTATCATGTCCTGGTGTCCTTGGAGGGTCATGGTGACCTCATTTCTACGAATGTCCCACACCTTTACATCGTTGTCGATCCCACCGGAGTAGATTTTGTCGGATGCATCAGAGAAGTTGACAGCGGTTATTTGGTATTTGTCAGGGAATGTCTGGATGGCACCCCGCAGACGCATATCCCAGAGCTTTGCTGTGCCATCATCTGATCCGCTCACAACAAGAGGTGGGCCCCTACGAGCAGGGCAGCAAGAATTGACAAAAGACGAATGTTCTGCCATTTTTTTAATCTGTTTTCCTGTTTCCACATCCCATGCTCTGAGTGTCTTGTCGGGACTCGCTGATATTATCTGGGTTCCATCGGTCGTCCAGTGAAGATCAAGCACAGCATTCTTGTGACCCTTCAGCACCATGAAATTTTTGCAGTCTCCGTGGACATTCCACAGGAAGATTTCCTTGTCATGTGACCCGGATGCAATCACTGTCCCTGATGGATTATACTTTATGGTGTATATAGCACTCTGGTGACCAGTCAATAGCATGATTGGCGATTCCAAACTTGATGATCTCTGCCTCCCATTTGGCCCGAGAGGTGCTTGAGGAGGAGCATAGGGTATAGTGGACCATTCCATTGGTCTCGCACCAATGACAGACAAAGCATTTTCCCCAGAGGAAGGAGGTGCTTGCATCATCATGGCTGGCTTCAGATGTGTTGGGAACTTGCAGCAGGCACAAAACAAATATTCAAGAAACCAAAAAAAAAAAAAAAAACCAAGGGAGGGAGGGAGAGAGAAGAAAACCAACTGAACAAGATATATAATTCAAGAAAATCATCAGTAGCACTGACATTGAAGGGAAGGATCTAAGAAATTTGCTGCTAGAGATCTGAAGATAAAATAAAATGACCACTTCACCAATTATATTTAAAAATTCATGGTTTGCCGTATCGGTGCATACCGGCCAATATGGGGCGTATCGTACCAGATTTGGCTGAAACCGGTTCCGATACAAGCCCGACACACCCAAGTCATGCGAATCGGTTTCGATACGGTTCCTGATACGGAAAACCTTTGATTTAAATACCATGAAATCAAAACTCCCTCTATGCCACACACTAATGATCAATGCAAATTGCGGAGTCACAGAGCAAGGCCAAGGCCAGATGACTCAATTATGGTAGCTCACTGCGCAAGTCTAAGCTTCCCATCAGAAGAAAAACTTCATGATCAATGCAAAGAAACAGTGATGTGCCGCAATGAAATCCCATATCTGATTGAATAAAGTTATATCATCATGTTCATAACAAGAAGAAAGGGAACAAGTCTTTCTGTCCAGAAAAAACATTTACAAGGGGTTACTTTCATTCTGACCAGTAGTTCTGAAAATTTCCAGGAAGCTGTTATACCATGCTTTACTTCAATAAGTTTTCAGGTCTATCAGACAGTAGTAGAGCAACCTATGGCCAAAGAGTTTTCTAAGCTTCAAAGGTTTAGTACTTTAGAGATTTCATGTTTGATTGGCCACCTATCTACAGTAAAGCACTTATTCATGTAATTAGGGGTGAGCATGGATTAGATTGGGTTGGATTGGATTAACATCCATACTCAATCCAATCTATACCAATCTATGAATTCTAATGATCCAATCCATGAAAAGTTAAAGTTACATACTATTCTTTTTATTTTTTGTTGCATTAATTCTCGGAATTAGGAAATTTTCACTAGCTTATAATATAGACTGTTACAATATATGCCAAACTTAGCACAAATCTGTTACAGTTTCAATAATCTATTGGCTATAGAAGAATGGCCATTTGAAAACTGAACTCGACCAACATGTATCAATTACGAACAGCAACGAGTTTCAATAATCTATTGGCTATGAATCTGTTACAGTTTCAATTACAAAACCAGAATTCATACAAAACCAGAATTCATACGAACAACAACGAGTTTATTCATTTGAACAACGAGAATCACGAGATAACACAAGATAGACTCAGGGACGCAGCCCCAACACTACGACACATCCTTCACCAAACAAGCTTGCTGGATTTTGGAACATGGTTTTCCGTATCACACGCATCGTTTTCGACAAAACCGTATCACACACGTTCAGACAACTTTATAGTTCATGAGCAGAGAGGATTCGACTATGGCAAGAATCAAATCCATCTAGAAATCACACACATCCAAAGCAACATCACAATCAAGCCCTAAACCCTTAAAATCAAACAAAAACCCTAAATTCCCAACATCAGAACATGATAATTGATCATCACCTTGAAGTTCCGTCGTCGACCTGTTCGAGTTTCTGGAACCAATCGACGTCCTTGATCACAGATTGAGACTTATCGGAGATGAAGAAGCAAGACGGCGACGACATTGAAGGACCAAGCAGAATCGACGGCGCCGGCGTAGCAAAGAATCGCCATTGAAGGAGCTCAAGAGAAACCCTAATTTTTGGGGAAGCAAAAGGCGATTGTGATTTTTCTTTGGGCAAATCAATTTTTTTTTTCCTTTTTAATGTTGGACCAGTGAATAGATTATGGATATATTTATATTTAATGTAATGGATTTGATTTTATTTTTATATAATTTATTATAATTCAATTCAAAATTTTATTTTATTTAATATTATTTAATTTATATTGAATTAGATCATGAATAATTTAAATTTATGTTCAAACTGAATGATGTCTATCATCATCCAAATAGAATTGTCCCCGATGACACTGCTCGTTGCACCTGGGCCTCATAACGCCATTCACTTGAACATAAGCTGGTCGAAAGCCAATACACCGCACATTTAACAAGTACTCACGTCACGACAAGAAGGCACAAGCACTCGAGTCACCCATAATCCCAAGAGTTCAATAATGTAAGGACTGTGACGACTGTCATTATCCTCCAATGAGCTCTGTGGCTCTGCCATAGGCTTCTAAAACTATGCGAAGGACAGATAAGAGAGTTCCAGAAGTTAATTTAAGAATAAGCTACAATGTGTAGCTTCAGAGTAACATCTCTAAATCGACTTTTGGTACGGTAGATGCTGAACGGGTCCATGTTTCCTTCCATTTAACAAGCCAAAAAGAATATGATGTCAAGTATTAGTTCAGGTTTTGCATAAAAAACAGTGCCCTACGACCCATTAGACAATGACAAAATAAATATTGAAACAGTTGATAAATCATTTATTTTTCACAATCTAATTGAAAATTTATACCAAATAACATATTGTAGGGCCAAAATGGAACAGAGATTTGGCAAGAGAAACACGAAGCTATCAAATTATCAGTTGTAGAACTGTAAAAAATAATAATTATAGTAAAAATTGAACCCCTATTCGTCTGGGCTATACGGATGTTTCATTGAACTTTTGGGGCATCCTAGCCAAAATTATCATAACCGGATCGAACATTGACCCAGAGAGATCATCGAGTCAATAGGTCACTTGTTCAATTGGTTGAACCATTGATTCAACCATTTTATAATTTTTTAAATTTAAGAAGAAAATACATTATATTTAAATTCGATAAATATAAATATTTTCAAACCTCATACATGTGTTTTTCTTAAATAAAATAACATAATATTTGTGTTACATCTATCAAATAAAATGAAATATTCTCTCCGTCCCAAAATAAATACATAGGTTTTGATCCATGTTTGACTGTATTTTAAAGTGGGTCTTATTTATCGGATCGGGATGACTTTGGGTTAAACATGATCTCCTTCATTAGTAGATGCGCGTAGTATGTTTACCTTTTCAAAACCAATTTTAGATAAATTAGAAATTAATGCATAAAATATAATATTTGATGCATGTCAAATAAAATATTGAAATCGTGTGGATTTGCTCGATACGGTGAGCATGGTCATCTTGAGTTTGTTGGAGATTGGCAAGTGGATTTTGAATTTCACAAGAGCTGGTATTCTCAGCCATTGAGGTGAGATTTTGTAATGCCCTGGCCAAATCTTTGCTATCGGGTCGTCACCAAGAATCGCTCTCTAGGCTGACAACTGACCCCACAGACCAACACTAGTCTTATCAGTGCGTTTTGACCTCACTCGTACACGCCCTAAGAAACTTCCCAGGAGGTCACCCATCCCAACATTACTCCACGTTAAGCACGCTTAATTGCGAAGTTTTAAAGTGATGGGCTACCGAAAAGAAAGGTGCACCTTATTGATAAAGGTAGTACTATCAAACCATTTAAGTATTTCCTTGGGGTATTAAATACACCCTCACTTAAAAAACGCAACGTCCTCGTTGCGACTTCAAGCACGACACACAGCCCCAGAACCTTCCCCCGCTACGCGGCTGACCTGAACCTCTTATCCACAAGTCCAGCACGCGATCGCAGGGTTGCTCTGATACCAATTTATAACACCCCGGCCAAATCCTTGCTATCGGATCGTCACCAAGAATCGCTCAAGCTGACAACTAGCCCCACAGACCAACACTAGTCCTTTCAGTGCGTTTGGCCTCACTCGCACATGCCCTGAAAAACTTCTCAGGAGGTCACCCATCCCAACATTACTCCACGTTAAGCACAATTAATTGCGGAGTTCTAAAGTGATGGGTTAACGAAAAGAAAGGTAGACGTTGTTGGTATAAATAGTACTATCAAACTATTTAAGCATTTCCTTGAGATATTACACTATTATATGGTATCGTATGACCTATGATGCTAGAATTGTAGAGGAGGTTAGATAGAGCATATGTAACTGAACACAATCAAATTTGGCCATAGGACACGGTTTCAATTGCAACAAGAATGTTGCTTTTAGTTTTTGTACCACACCCACATAATCTCATCAAGTAATCTCGTCAAATATAGATTGTGACGATGATGAAATATAAAAACATCGAACCTGACCTAATACTAAGATGAAATATAAAAACATCGAACCCGACCTAATACTAAGAGGGAATAATTTTTAACAAATATACCTTGTGTTGTGTTTGGATCGACACAACAATGTTGTGAAAAAAATGAAATAAAAATGAGTGATTGTTGTAATGGAATAAGTTATTCCATTGCTTAATGTTGTTAAGTTAGTTATGCCGGAATTAAATTTTTTAACATGTGGTTGGTTATTTTGCTATTCATTTTTTTTTATGGCATTCCATCCAGTGAAATCAAAATGCTCATTTGAGAGATGACATATGAGATATCTGCATAAAAACATATGTTTAGCAAAAAAAAAAAAAAAAGGAGACAGTTTAGGTAAAATCCGCGTGTTTGGTTGAGAAATATAGGAAGTGTATGAAATGAAAAATATTTTATCAAATTGTATGAAATGAGAATTATTTTGTAAAATATGTATCGCAGGAGAATTTTCTGTAAATAGTTTTTATCGTAATGTGAAAACAAGAGACTTGGATTATTAAATTGCGTTCAAGACAAACTTACATAAAATGATATTTGATCTGCACTGATTAAAGTATATTTTGATGGAATAGTTTTTTTTTTGTTATTTTAAAATAATATCTCAAAACTTATCCCTCATAGTTTGAAAAAAAGATGTTCAACAATCTTAGAATAATTAAAATCTTAGTACGAGAAGTTTTACGAGAAAAAGCTTGACTTCGGTTATATGGTGTAGTGATAGATTAGATAAATTATATTTTCAATTGGTTCATGAATGTTTATCAGAAAATTATCATTAGGAAAAAAATTTATATTGGATAAAATCCATTAAATTATATGAATATGTTACTAACTTTGTATTCACAATCTTAACATTCTATGGAATATATTATAAGTAGATATTGTAAATAAAAATCTTTACCTTCATTTATTTTCATAAAAGAGAAAAATATAATATTACTAACACATTATAGGAGAGACCCAACAGATTTTATTCATTTCAAAAGTTTTTTAATAATATGGATTTTTTTTTTGTTTGATCTATAAATAATTTTTTTTATTGAGAAAATAATCTTATTTATTTCAACAACCGACAATTATAAACAATTTTATCAAAAATAAATAAATAAATATCTTGTCTATAAATTATTCAAAATTACAGTGTTTTTTCTTTTTCGCCTTGGACGGCAAGAAAAAAAAAAACTGCGTTGATTCCACGCAGATCTGACTAATCCGACCGTTTCATAACATTTTCTTTTCCCATTCTCCTTTTTCTCTCGAGAGATCTGAGGCGAGAAGCAGAGAGCCGGGGAGTCAAACCCCAACCGCGGTTGCCCCTCTCTGCTTACGACCGCCGACGACCACCCATCTCCGGCGACAATCGACGCCAATGATTCCTCTCCCTAATCTCCATCAACCGCTCTTAAATTCC
>JAOVYX010000020.1:438303-505047 GCA_035668315.1 Drosera spatulata | reverse complement strand
TTTTTTCTTTTTCTTTGCATGTAGATGGAAGATATGTCTCTCGTATCTCCTCCATTTCTTGGCAACAAAGATGATGTTTGTGCTTCATCATATACGGAGCAAGTCGATGGAGTGCTTCGACGAAATGATTTTGGAAAGAATTTTTCTTGTTAAGAAATTGGCAAAATTCATTGGTTGTAAAATTAGTGTTCATAATATATAGTTTTGAATTAAAAAAACTGCAGATTGAAACAAAAAAGCAACTATTTTTTTTTTTTCCGAATGTAAAAGCAACTAAGTTTTGATAGACACGAAAATGGGATAGATTATATTTGGTGTATTTGTAGAAAAAATAAATTAGATGGTGGATTTAAATCAAAATAAGTTTTCTGTTGTGTATCTGTTGGTTATTAACTCTGAAAATTTAAAATTTAATTCAACTTTGATCAAAGTAAATCAAATCGTAATCATCACACACACATACATATATATAGGGTTTATGGGACTGATTTAAAACCAACTATATTAGTTGATTTTTTTGATAAGTTTATGTTTCATAAAATCACTCTTTTAAAATCTTCACAGGAATCTAAATCAGCTGTTGATTTAAAATCAACCACACATTTTCGATATATATATACATATATATAAATTTAGTACGTGATATAAATAACTAACACTTATAACAAAAGTAAATTATGTTTTATACAAATTATTTTATTAAAAAATTTAACAATAATATCTTATATTATGAGTATTACTCCATAATACAACCAATATATAAAAATAATAATATATAACCTAAGGACTTAAATCATGTTCATCTAAAAAAGTTGAAATGTTCAACAACAAAAAAATATCATCAAATTATATTTATATCATTATATATAGTGTGAATTGCGATATCGTGATTTCATAAGACGATCAAAAGTTCAAAATCGACTGATTGTTTAGACATGATGCATTGTGAGTAGTATACTTTCCTTGTTCTAATAAGAAAGTGGTGGGATGAGTGATGTGTTGTACCGTAAACGTCAATTTAAAATGAGTAATTGTAATTGACTCATTTTCACAAAAATAGAAAAATCAAAATCAAAATGACATGGATATAATTTTGTTTGAATCAATGTAATATAATTTTTATTTATTGTGATCTTTAATTGTGCAACACATGTAATAAAAAATAAAATTGCTCAATTATCCTTTAAATCATTGATATCAATATATATACTAAATCAATAAACTTTACATGCATTTTATAGAATGCATTTTTTATGGATTATTATCTAAGGATATTTTGAGAATTTGAATTTTTTTTGCTAATTTATCTATTAATTAATCAATCTAATTAATTATCTAATTAAAACAAAGATGAAACTGTCACCCATTACTGCCGGTAGTCTCCTCCTCGCTTCTGCATTTTCTCTCTCCCACGCAACACTTTCAATTTCACAATTCCCTCAACATCTTCAATAATCTTCGTTGCATTTAGCGTTGTCAATTTAGCGGGCCGGGCCGGATTTCGGTCCGGGCTTCGAAGCCCGGTACTGTAGCTCAGACGGGCCGGCCCGGCCTGTGGGCCTTGGTCGGACGAGCCCAATGGGCTTTACCCCCGGCGGATGCCTGTCCGGCCTGGCCCATGGTCCGGACTTCCGGTTGATCGGACGGGGCGGGCTTTTATCCGTCCGGCCCGATCAACCGGAAGCTCTTTTTAAAAAAAGAGCCGTTGGTAAAAACCGTGTTGAAAAGCTGAAAATCGTTGACGGTTTTTGAAAACCGTCAACGGTTTTTGTGAAAACTGTGTGCATATTTTGGGTAGAACGCTGAAAATTTTGAAAAACTGAAAACCGTTGACGGTTTTTGTGAAAACTATGTGCATATTTTGGGCAGAATACTGAGAATTTTGAAAAACTGAAAACCATCATCGGTTTTTGAAAAACGTCATCGGTTTTTATAAAAACTGTGTGTATATTTTGGGCACAACGCTGAAAATTTTAAAAACCGTCAACATTTTCTTAAAAACGTTAACGATTTTTGCTATATATTTCATATTTTTTATATTTTTCCTGGGCCGGGCTAAAGCCCGTCCATCCGCCGGGCCGGATCAAGTCCGGACCACGGTCGGATCGGACCGGGCCGGACATTGAGTGGTCTAAATCAATGTCCGATCCGGCCCTTGTCCATGGGCCGGGCTTGGAAAAGTCCGTCCGAGACCTAATGGGCCGGGCCGAGTCCGGACAAATTTCGGACGGATCGGGCCGGACGGACGGGCCGGACGGGATTTTGACAACACTAGTTGCATTGTATTGGGGCGGTTAGGGTTAAGTTGAAATCTGCAACTCTTGAGCCTTCCTCTTTGTATTTCTAAGGGTCTTGTTGGGTTTCATTGGAGAGGTGGTGCTCTTCTTCAAACCATTACTAATCCAGGTTTGAGTCTTTTCTCCTCTTTTCTGACTTGCCTTTGGGTTGTAGACATCTTCCTATTTTATTGATGAAGAATATCCAGGTTTTCATGTGAAGCTGCCCTTAATTACCAGTTTTGAACCTATTCAAGTGACCCTTTAGGCTGACATGGCAAGTTTCCATACCTTCAATTCAAAGACCTTGCAAGTCCCTGATAGTGGAAATGAGATTTAGAAGAAAAAGAACACAATTTAAAATTAAACTTGAGCATTAAAACTTCGGCCTTCTATAATTCACCTTTGTTTTTTTTCTTTCAATGGAAGAGCTTGATTTCTAATGCTCATAATTTTCCTTCTTTTATAGGAAAAGATTTCTCATTTGTTGGACAACAAATTCAATATTCATATTTATTCCTATTATATCATTATATTAATTTTGAGATAGCAACTCATCGTCATTCATTTCCACTAAAAACTCCACTTAATTTGTTTCACAAAATAAAAATAAAAATGTGTATTCATTAACACACTTCCTCTCAAACTCGTATTGCCATTCCGAGTTTGGTGTTGAGTTTCTCGAATACAGCAGCCTTCAACGACTTAGTAAAGAAGTCTGTAACTTGCTCCTCTGTGCTACTATAAACAGGCTTCACTCTCATTTTCTTCACCTAGTCCCTCAGAAAATGAAACCTAGTTTCAATATGTTTGCTTTTTCCATATGCCATTAGATTCTTTGCGAGTTCAATTGCTGACTTGTTGTCGATGTACAAAACGGTTGACTCCTTTTGTTCTTGATCTAACTCCGCCAACAAATATCTAAGCCATATTGCATGACAAGTACAACTCACTACTGTGATGTACTCTGCTTCACAAGTAGATAGGACAACCACCGATTGCTTCCTCGATAACCAAGAGAATGTATCTGATCCAAAGTAGAAGGCATAGCCTGAAATGCTCTTTCTCTTATCAGGATCACCTCCATTGTCATAATCAGTGTTGGCCATCAAACTTGGATCGTCCGTCTGCATATAGAGAAGTCCTTCGTCGATACTTTCCTTAATGTATCTCAGAATTCTCTTCACCGCATTGAAAAGTTCTTGTTTCGATTTCTTCATATATCTACTCATCAATCCAACAACAAATATGATGCCAGGTCTTGTGATGGTGAAGTATCGCAAACTCCCAGGTAGGCTCTTAAACTGTGTGGAATCTACAGAACTTCCTGTTGAATCACAATGTAGCTTCATTGTAGTCTCGACTGGAGAACAAGCAGGAATACAGTTGCTCATATTGAACTTCTGAAGTATCTGCTCAGCATACTTCTTTTAACAAGGGAATATGCTTTCCTTTGATTGCTTCATCTCAACACCAAGAAATTAGGACATCTTATCTATGCCCATCATCTCGTCGATTTCGTGAAATCTTCGAATATCTTTGGATTGTTATCGATGAATATTATATCGTCCACGTAGAGACATATGACCATAATATCTCTTCTGCTCTTCTTGGTGTAAGGAGAGTACTCGTGGGGACTCTTCTGGAACCCATTCTTCTTGAAACACGTATCGATCCTCGTATTTCATGTCTTGGGTGCTTGTTTCAACCCATACAATGTTTTCTTCAACATGTACATCTTGTTTTCTTGGTCTCTCTTCTCGTAACCTGACGGCTGTTGTATATAGATTTCTTTTTCCAAGTAGTCATTCACAAAGACCGACTTCACATCCTTCTGATAAATTTTTCATTTATACTATGCAGCTATTCTATTGAAACGAAGTGAATATTACATTTTATACCACGGAGGAGTACTATAACATGAAAAAATTTATTGTGTGTTGAAGTATAATTTGATGATCCTAACCAAACATTAGAATTTGTCTCTTTTTATCTTCTTTTTCTTCTTTTTTTTTGAACTGTATAAGTGAACCAAAACTGCAATTTTGTATTACTCAAACTTAGACGAAGAATAATACCATTGTCATCAGCGACCTACCAATCTCTACACACGGCCAGGCGGCTAACCGCTGCGTCGTCATCCCACACACCACGCCAACGCATCAATGGCGCCGAAGCGAAATCCTCCAAAGCGCAGCCGAACCAAATCCCAAACCCCACAACCCGACCGGACCGGAATCTTCTCCTGCATGGTCGTCTTCTTGGTCGACGCCGGAGTCCAGCCCCGTCGACTCCAGGTCTCCTCTTCCTCACAACCCCAAATGTGCCCATTTGGGATTTCATTTCTCGTTTTGTTTAGGGTTTTGTGATTGTGAGTTTAGTGGGGTTCGAACTGATGATGCAGATTTGGAAGCAGAGATTGGAGCAGTTGGGTGCAGTGATCGAAGACGGTAAACTCACCAAAAGGGTCACCCATGTCTTTGCCACCAGTTGGGATGAGATCGAGCGGGTTGCCGGGCGCCTTCCCTTGGCTGCTTTCAAAGGGGTAGGGTTTTGTTTCCATTGGACTCTTCTCTTGTGGGTTGTGTTCATTTTAGTATGCTTGTTTCAGATACCATGTGATCGCTCTACCTGTGCTCGTTTCTGTATTTTTGGTTCAGAATGAATGGATACAAGTCTAAAGGAATAATTAGCGGGAGAAGGGTAGCAATAATTTAGTTTCGTCTTACGACTGTATGGTTTGAAGTTTGTTGTATGTTGTTAGATAAATTGAACATTTGAATCTTATCTTGGTGGAAGCGAACAATAGGCTGGACTAATTGGTCATATTCTGACTAGTTATCCTGCCTAAACTAATGCAGGTTCAGAACATACAATTGAACTACGTTGGAGTTAGATAGACTCGAATCTACTAACATATTATATTCTTTTCCTGGAAAGGAATGCACTTTTGAGCTAATTTGTCGCAGGAGCAAAAGGGTGGCGTTTGATTCACCTGATACGAGTGATTGAGTCTTTCCAATGAATGATCATTTAGTGAGTGGTGGAGTCTTTGCTGTGTTATTTTGCAGAAGGTGCTTGTTTACCAGTGGTTAGAAGATAGTTTAAGTTCAGGAGAGAAGGTGGACGAGGATCTTTACATTCTGAAGAAGGAACCCACTGGTGTGAAAAGCTCCAGTGAGGCCCCGGGAGAAAGTCCTGCGGACAAGAACAGGAATAGTCCTGAATGCCATGAAGCACCATCTAGCAAGAGGTTGAGATCCTCTTCTCCTGAAGCTGTGGAAGATTCCCTTTTGAGAGGTCAGGATAACAAAACTTCGACTTCTCCAAACGGCAGCTCTGATCTATCTGGCTCAGAGAGCAATCACGAAGGCAATGCCGATGCTTTTGATTCTTCAGTTAAGAGCGTTAAGTTCTGGAGCTCTTTTCACTGTTGAACACAGTTGGTGTTTGCTTGCTTCTCATTTCTGTTCATGATTTTTTTTTATTTTTTTCTTTTCATCCTATTTCATCATCATTGTCGTGGAGTCACGGACTCATGAGAGATGGAATGAGGCTGAATATGTTTTTTGTTGTTTCACTAACAGCCTAGTGGAGAGCAGCTGTATCATCCACCTGATTTGAATAAGAACGTTACAGGCATTTTCAAGAAGTTGATCGATATATACAGAGGTATGCCTTTTCAGAATGGCATTACATCAAGTTCTTCCTCTGCTTGTTTTCTGATTTTTCTTAAATGATTTTATTTTTATTTGCTCGTTGGAAAGCATTGGGTGATGAGAGGAGGTCATTTAGCTACTACAAGGCTATTCCGGTGATTGAGAAATTGCCTTTCAAGATTGAGAGCGTAGACCAGGTCAAGCATTTGCCTGCAATTGGAAAATCTCTTCAAGACCATGTAAGTATTGAGAGTTCAAATTGATGAAGTAGATATTTTGTCATCAGATCTACTGGTGTAATATTATCTACAGCATTTATAGTGATGCAATAAACATCATTTTTCAGATTCAAGAAATAGTCACTACTGGAAAATTGTCCAAGTTGGAGCACTTTGAGAAAGATGAAAAGGTATTGTGATATGTGGATTAAATCTCTTTCACTATCATCTCCTGCTGAATCTTCTCGAGTGTAGGCCGCATTTGTGTTGGGATTCTTTCATGTTAGGTTGGATGATCTCATCATTCTTCTTTACTCTTTGAGTCCGTGTAGTTCCATATCCAACTAAATAAGTTCGAGATGTCCTCTCAGGTACATGCAGACTGCCGAGAAAAGGAAATAGTTGAAATGAGAATAGATAGACAGAAGTTTAAATTGTCAATTACTTTTGGGTTATTGTCTTGGAAAAAGAACAAATTTCTTCTTCTGCTGCCTTTTTCTGAATTTAGTTGCACACTTAGAAGCGGCTTCATGTTGAAATATTGTCTATTTGTCATCATGCTCATAGTATCTCTGCAGGTTCACGCAATCTCTGAATTTGGGGAAGTGTGGGGAATTGGGCCTGCCACTGCTCTAAAACTGTATGAGAAAGGACACCGCACCCTGAAAGATTTGGAGAATGAAGAGTCTCTGACAAAGTCCCAGAGGTTGGGCCTAAAATACTTTGATGATATAAAGACAAGGATTCCCCGGCATGAGGTTCTCTTCTCTTTGTTTATGCATTGCGACCAATCTTCAAGCTGCTGCATTTTGGTGCATAATGTTTCCCTATTTTAGGTTAAAGTGATGGAGAAGCTTCTTCAGAAGGTTGGAGAAGAAGTCTTGCCTGGTGTGAGCACATAAACTTTTGACAAGTTACTGTATATGAATATTTTAGCTTTGCTTCCGTTTTATCATCTTCACCTTTGCTGGTAATTAGGACACTTTTGAACATTGATTAGGCAGGTCATGGATTCAAGTGTTAATGGAAACAATTTTTCACTTTGTTAGAAGTAGGATCTTTTTGCATTGGATCCAGTTATTTTTTGCCACCTACTACTTGTTATGCCTATATGTCTTGTGCTTCATGAGGAAGCTGTTTGACATTGTTCGCACTTCGCAGTCTATAGTGCATGAAGCGCCTTTTTAAGTATATGCATGAAATGCCTTTTTAAGAGCCTTTTGATCTGTGTTCAAGTATAGTGTATATGCTTTGAACAAAGTTAGTTGTGTGCTAAAGCATTTTTATATTTTCATTCTATCTGAAAGGTGGAAATTGTCTGCGCTGGATCTTATAGGCGTGGTAAATCTTCTTGCGGGGACATGGACATTGTGATTACTCACCCAGATGGACAAAGGTAGTTATGGGTTCTGTTCTTATTTAGCTAAAAGTGTGTCATGGCATAATCTGAAAGAAGTGCTAGTAATATTTTTTCCTAAACTACTTTTGAAACATTCCAGTCACGAAGGTTTTCTAGCAAAGTTTGTGAAGCGTTTGAAGGAGTTGAACTTCTTAAGGGAAGACCTCGTTTTCAGTACTCATAGCGACAAGGTAATATTCTCTATCTTGAGCATTCCTGTCCTTCTGGCTTTCTTATACTTCATGCTATTTACGTGCATGAGCTTGATCATTTTGTACTTGCTTCTATTTTATCAACAATTTTCTTTAAAAGTTTAAATAATATGCTTGTAGTTCTTGAACTGATTAGTTCTCTGTATGGACATTATAATGTTATTGTCTAGAAGCAGTTTCAAGCATACCTTGGTGCATCACGTCCTTACGTTAATCATCCTGATATAGGGAACGGATTTCGGGGTTGACACATACTTCGGTCTTTGCACATATCCTGGCCGTGAATTGCGCCACCGCATTGATTTAAAGGTACGAAGAAAATGGAGCCGTGTTACTTGTTGCTTCTTTAATGTACCCCTGTTCCACCCCAGACTAATGTCTTATATACTACTGTAGTATTTTTATTCAGCTGCGGCACTTCTTTGAGAATTGGTAACTGTTTGCTTTATATATGTTGCACAGGTTTATCCTAGAGATATATACGCATTCGGACTAATCGCTTGGACGGGAAACGATACACTGAACAGAAGGTGTGTGCAGTGATTCCTACAAAACCGCGTCGTTTCAGAATTGCTTTTTCATTTACCTATTTACCCACCTGCTTGGAGTTGTGGTGCTATGATGCCATATACGTTGCTTTTATCCTGTCTGTCACTATTGTGTTTAGGTTGCGTCTGCTCGCTGAATCAAAAGGGTACCGGCTAGATGACACAGGCTTGTTTCCAGCTACGCATAGTTCAGGTGGCAAACGGGTGTGTATTATTTAATCTGTTTCCGTAATCCATACCAGCTGCAGCACCACCTGTATTCAGTGGTCGAGCGCTCGAACATATCGGTGTTTGCTGATTGAGGAAACTGTAAGCACCTCTTTTTCTCTTGGCAGGGTGTTCGAGGAACAGCAAGTTTGCATCTGAACACAGAAAAGGAGGTGTTTGATTTTCTGGGATTTCCTTGGCTTGAACCACACGAGAGGAACCTTTGATGGGATCAAGCCATGAGTTTACAGGACCTTTTGGGGTTTGAACTTCTCTTGGACCTTTCCTGCCCTATGTCAGCAGCTTGAGGACTCTACCTTGTAAATGGTTCTGCGACTTCATGCTACGCCATGGCATTACAGCCGGGCTCGTGTTGGTGCTTCGGTGCAGGTTTCTTAGTCAGGTCTAGGAAAACTTGTTAGCTCTGTGTATGGATGAATTAGGCAGGTGTTAATGACCCGCGGGGTGTAGAGTTGTTGGATTTGTAACTAGTTTCTGTACTAGGTAGTTTCTTAAATGGCCCTTGCAGCAGTAAGTTATGCTTGTTTTATAACAAAATATGGTCCTCTGTGACTCCCGGTTAGATATCTCAAGTTCTAGTGTTACGTTAAAGTATACACATGGTGCCATGGACAAAAAGAAAAAGACTGAGAAAATGATAGAGAAATGCTAAAATTAAGTTTCGTGACAAATTATAAGCTAAAATCAACATTGCTCATCGTTTCATAATCTGAATCGAAGTTTTTTCACGATTGATACATATATAGAACTGCTACGATCATTGTATGATGAAGAAAATGCCCCTTTGATCTTGGAAAACATCCCAGTTGGATAAGCTTTTGCCACTGAAAGAAAACAGGAGATGATTTCCTGGAGCTGCACTCTCCCTTCTCCTTCTCCTCCACTTCTTCCCCTTCGCACCCTTCCTCCTCCTCTTGCTTCCCTCCCTCTCCGTCCCCTTCGGCCACCGCCGCCGCCACCGGAAAACCACCGACGGCCCTCTTGGTCCCCACTCTCCGCGGTGGCGATGCCGCGGAGAACCTTGACCCACATATCCAGGGCTGCAGGGGAGTACCAGTTCCCTGACCCAATACCTGAGTTCGCTGAAGCTGTGAGCTTACTCGTGTTTGCTTTTGTTTTGGTACTTTGAATTTGTGTGAAATTTAAATAAGGGTGTGTTGTGTTGTGTGCAGGAGACGGAGAAGTTCAGGGAGTACATGGTGGAGAGGCTGTCCAAGAGGATGGATATTTTTGAAGATCAGGATACGCTCGATCAGGTCGTCGATATCTGCGCCGAGGTGAGTGACTTGGCTGGTTTAGAGTGGGTTCGATGAATGTTCGTGATGGTTGTATGTTTGTCTTTGGGTCGTTGATTCTGGATAGTTTATCACCGAATAACGTGAGATTCATGAATAACATCAAATGTGACTCACACTAACATTGTAAATGTTGTTCAGGAGATCCTTAAACTATTTTAAACTAGATTTGGTAATCCTAGATTGGACTCTTGCTGTGTGAATCAGTAGTGATCACTTTGTTGTGTTGTGTGTTTCGCCAGAATCTTCGCACTTTCTTGCACGAAGAGTATGGAGGGCCTGGAACCTTGATGGTAGAGCCCTTTGCAGCGATGGCTAGCGACCTGGAAGACGAAGATCTGCCTAGAGGACCTCAAGTCGCACGTATTGCGATCAAGTGGGGTCAGGAGAACATCGACAAGGACTGGAACGAGTGGACAAGCAGAAACAAAGTGAGATGAGGGAATTAACCGTAGCCATTTTCAAGTTTCTCCTTTGAATCGGAAAGCAGGTTTTGATTGAATTGTTGTAGGATTGTTGCCGGGAACACCTTGGGTGGTGGTTGTTGTTATTGGATTGTTGAGTAGCATAGTGTTAGTCCTTTGTAGCTTGGAGATGAATGTCGCGTTACAGCACTGGATATAGCACTGGATGTCTAGGCTCTTCGATGAATACAATCTTGTTGTTGATCATTGAACTCCTAATAGCTTCGATGAAAATCCATCCCGTCTACTTTTCTACTTGGATCTCAACGGCGAACATTTGACCTCGTGAAAAGAGCAGCCTTATGAGCTACACTGTCGATTTTGGTTGTTTCAGCACCTAAGGCTGGCATGAAATACACAATTCTCAGGCATAGAATAGCAACTATAACTATAAGCAACTGTCATAAAACCACTATGATTTCACCAAGTTGCGCTTTTCCTTTTGATATTGATATTAGAAAACCAACACTGCTCTATAGTTTTCATCTGCATATATCGATAGGTACAATCTAAGTGCCACTTAGGAATCTACATAGAGTTCAACCACAAGGGAAAGCATTTACAAGTTCTGCACGAGACATCTGCTGGGAGAGATTTAAGAGGCAAACTGCACGGTGAAACAGCTCGAGAACCAATCAATAGAACTTCGATCGCCTTCGCTTTAGTAGTAACTCCTCTGCATCAATGAATCTCTCCAGCATCTCTGGCTCTTGTAGAACGATGCAGTCTTCTTCCTTCCCAAACCAGTCATAGCGTCTCTTGGCAACATAGTCATAGACAGCATCTCTCAGCGGAGCTGGAACTATGGACAGAGAGCTCAATGCAGAGTAAGGGAATGGCAAATAGGACAAAACCCGCAAAGCAGCTGCAAGGTATTCAACAC
The DNA here is from genome assembly GCA_035668315.1 of Drosera spatulata. Lineage (NCBI taxonomy): Eukaryota > Viridiplantae > Streptophyta > Magnoliopsida > Caryophyllales > Droseraceae > Drosera > Drosera spatulata. The sequence goes on along the minus strand of JAOVYX010000020.1, from coordinate 493,865 downwards.
TACAGCGGTCAAAACAGTTTTGCAACTACAGAATTCTCATTGCAGTTCCAATTAGATTCTAAATTCAACTCCAGAGAAACTTCTCAATGTCTTGTGAAGGGAAGCAAACAAGATGAGGCATCACATGGATATGGAAAAACAATACTCTATGAGAACATATGAGCTATGAACAAACATGCACTCATCTTATAGCATATAATGGTCTAAAACCAATTAATCATAAACTCCTACAGATGCAGGACGCCGTGGGCACTACACAAATAGTTAACCAGCATCCAGAAACTGTTCGAAGATGGAACTTCAGCTGAAGTATCATCAGCATAAAAATATTTTTAGGTAGGTCCAATGTCAAAACATCATTCAGATCCCTACAAGTTGTGACGACTGACGTAGTCATTCTCATCTAGCTCATTTCTGCCACTCCACCACACTCGAGGTTACAATGACCTAATGCCACATCCATACATACTTCCAATCGATGAATAACAGCGCGACCAAGACACACTAAATAGCAACTACACTCAGACGACGAAGCAAGAGAGTAGTGAATACAAACCAGTAGAAGCTCGATGATACTGTCCGAGGCATTCGACGAACACGAACTGCCGCAACACATCCTGCCTCTCAACCCCACACACCTTAAGATACGGCTCGGCGGCCTCGGACTGAAGACAACAGAACTTGATCTTCCTCTCCTTGTCCACACTAATCACCCACTTCACCCCTACAACACGAAACACACAACAATTACAACAACAAAACCCTAACCCTCACACACCACAACATCATGCAAGGAAACGAGAGGGTTTCGTATACTATTACCGCTATGACAGAGGTGGCAGACACCGTCGTAGATGACGACGCCGGGCTGGAGCGACTTCTGCACGAGTGGTTTGGAGATTGTCGGCGACGGGAGTGGGAGATGGGCGACGTCGAGCTCGGCCAAGGCGGCTGATGATGCTGATGCGGCGACGATGGGGAGAGGCGGAGGCGGAGGTGCGGTGGTTGATGAGAAGAGGGAGCGGTGGAGCGATGAGAGCGTCGGCGAGTGAGAGGAGATGAGACGGCGAGCCGCCGGAGGCGACCGTACAACGGCGGTTCTCATTCGGAGAATCGCTCCTCTCATTGTTGCTTGGCGGCTGAGACGAGAGTGTGTGAGAAGGGATAGCGAGCGTAGAGTCCTGAAATGGTTTTTCAGTGTTTTGAAGGTTCAGTTTCCTTTCATTGATCTTAGTAGAAACAAATCAGGAGTTCCAGTTTAGAGATGTTAAATAAATAGGAGTAATTCAAGTTTAATCTTTCTGATATAGTTGACAGATGTGCGACATCCCGCAGAGTACTCTTTCACAGTAACCCATAACTAAGATAAAGAGAGCTTCTCTTGTTATTTGAGCAGCGCTCCTGTCAAAAAGATAAGCATATATAGTGTCGACTGTCGAGCAGAGCGGACTATGTTTTCTTTGACAAAAGCAAAGGTCAGCCCTACAGAGAACTGCAAACTAGTGCCCCAAACTCCTGATATTCATGAAATGGGAATGTCCCCGGTTAGGTCAAGATCAAGATACTGCTCAACACACGAAAATAGTTTGTAGCAAAGGGCATCTTAAACATCCTGACTAAAGATTCCCTTACAACAAGTTTACTCAAAGTAAATTATATAAAGCCGCCGCTTGAAAGCCACAATTGACAATACCAATCCCTCGGATCCTCATCCGAGCGACTCCAGCTCCAAGCTAAATATTCACATCCAAAATGAGAATGATTCTCCACAAAATACCCAGAATTTGGCAAGAGTTCCCTTGCATATCCTCGGCACTAGCATGATTAGAAAAACCTATGGAAAATGGCACCTGTCACTGATGTATGCTTGCATTTCCCACCATTGCTATACTCTTTAACACCTCCTCTGTCACGAGGCGGTAATCTTCACTCTTCAGGGACAACATAGGAGCCAAACCATGTTCAGATTGAGAAAGCCATATAGATTGATGCGGGGATGATCCACAGGAGTTTCCAGGGACGCAAAAGGATACTGCTGTGTCAAAACAAATGCCTTGTTTGCGGTCATATTCTCTCCCTACTCCTTCATGGTGTGCCTAGACAAAGCCTCAAGAACAGTACAAAAGCGGGATGAATTGGAATTCTTTAGCTGTTCGGCAAGGAACCAACTTTTACACTACAAAAGATCCACTTGAACTTGACCATCTGGAACAGCATCAATTAATCGAGAGTACAAAACCATGAGAAAGGAGGAAAAATCATTAACAGTGAAGATAAATGAGACGAGACTTACCTGGCAGGTTGACAGCCAAATTTGCTTGAGCATCAGCTTCAGAGTTGAATTCCTTTTGAGATAACACATTTGACAGTCAGAACAATGCAGTGACTATACTATGATTTATGAACAGCAAATGGAACCATTAGATTAAGTATATGAGGAGCAAAGTGCAATCTTTTAGACACCTCCCTTAGGCCTCTCAGCTTCTTTGGTGAATTTAAGCTATCTCAAACCAAGTCATCCAGAGCTCATGCTTATTGACCGATCAGAGCAACCAGCCAGTTTCTTCAAGGTGGTTATTCAAGATTTAAAATAACATATTCTCCTTCAAGCCTCATTAATTCATGTCATCAGCCAACCAACGAAGTGACCCAAGTACCATCAACGAATCAATACAGGAACTTTGCCTTAGCAGTAGAAAACCTATCATCATAAATCCAAGGTTTATCATATATTACTGGTTCCGGTACAACAAACTAGTTCTCCATCGTGTATCATGATCACTTCCTCAGCTATATCTGGATGTCACTCGTAAGTCAAAATTTGCTTCTAATACTATCTAACAGTTCAGCTTGGAGCCACTTTCCAAAAAAATGGTTTTTATTGCCTCTATCAGTTGGCTGGGCATGTAGTTGAATGTTTACTCATAGGCAAGGCATATATGCACACTAAAAAGAGAACTTGGAACATACCCTTAAAACATGACTAATCTCAAATGAAAGAAATTTGTCCTTCAGCTTTTTGGCTTCTCCATGCAAGTCTGACATATTCTGGTGTTTCACCTTCCACAAGCCATTCAGCTGTTCAATCAGACAAACGTTTCTATTACACTATCTTTCTTTAGCATGCAAAATAGTTATTTCGGCCAAGACACTGGATGCCAAGGGATTCAAATTTCCACAAAGATGGAACCTTTAAAAGCACTCTATGGATGCCTATCATAGATAGCATCAAAGGGAACATAAATGTCATAGTGCTAGCATAACGACTGATCATGAGTTTATATGACAATCTGCACCACATGAACAGTCAACGGTGTTCTAGTGCAAAAGCCCTATAAATAGACGCACAAGAAGTAGACAGACAAAGAAAGCCCGTGGCCATTTAACAAAAGAAAAAGGGAAAGAAATTTGATTAGCAATGATGAAGGAGATGCATTGGCAACAAAAGGTTGAAAGCAGACCATAAGAAAGAATCACAAACCACAAACATTGCTGAACAACGGGCATGTTGATCCAACAATAGGAAAACTAGAAATGCAAGATAATCCAATTCTAGGAAACAACAAGAAATACCTGGTTGCAAACAAGCTTGGAGTCGCCCATGGCACGAACACTTTTATAACCCTTCTCGAGAGCATATTTAAGCCCAAGAATGATTGCTCGATATTCAGCAGCATTGTTGGTTACAGTGCCCAAACCTTGGCGCAGTTTACAAATCTACAAGAATTCCAGAATCAGCGGGATAAACCTAAATATAGAGTCTAGAGGCATAATAGAGATAGGTGAAATGAGTGAAGAAGAGGGAAACCAAGCTTCCATCCGAAGCTCGAACCACTGCTCCAGCGCCAGCTTGTCCAGGGTTCCCCTTTGAAGCACCATCAAACTCAATAATACAGGTATGCTGTGCATAATAAGCAGGATAATGAGGATCTTGGGGAAAACACTCCAAAAGGTATTAAAAGTACCACATATTCAATTCTAGATACTAGATGTAGCACGATAAGAATGATACTATTATTCCAAAATTCAAGTCTTTTAACTGGTGAAAATAGAAGCAACTTCTTCACATGATCTTTCACCAAACTAAGAAAGAATGGAAGCATAGGCGAGTATGGACGCAGCCATTGTCCACTTACCGTGTCAGAATCTAACTTCGTATGCTTGTTACTATGATCACTTGAGCCTGCCAATAACCCATTCAAACCCTGCACAAAAATTGAAGATTTAAAAACAGAAAGACACATTAGCTTCGAGGACATAGTTGAAACACTAACCGTATCTGCCGATGCTAATGATTCATATGACCTCTTCAGCGATAAACCTTCACCCTGCAGCTTGACTTTAGAAGATGCACCTTTAGAAGATGCAGGATCCTGAAATGGTTTTAGAACAAGTTATGGACGTTCGCTCTTGTTCTTTGAGGTAGCTTTAAGTGGTGACAAAAGGTGAATATCTGTCAAATTAGTAAAAGGGGAAAACAAACAAACTGCTGAGTCATAAGTCATAGCAGGGCAATAAGCATTGTTCACGTTGCCCAGCAGCAATCCCTGGTTATATAAATAATGAAAGGATACAAGGCTCTAAACTCAGATTCCATCTTACTTGTAAAGCACAAGGAACAAGTGTGCCGAATATGCCCTCTTTAAGATCAGAAGCTTTAATGGTGTACAGTGCATTCTGAAGCCCGCATGTGGCGAGAAAGTCCTCCGTGTCCTTAGGCAAGGATCCTTTGAAAACACTCACAGGAGTATCAAAAATCTGCATCAACGAAATAGTCAACAACTCAATATATTTTGTAGTCTCCATGTGGAGCACTCGGAGAGAAGATAAGAAGGGAAAATACAGTGACTGTCTACACACGCTATATAGTTCCTAGTAAGCAATAACAAATATTTTCCCAATACAAGAGTGAAACATGAGGCATGAGCCACAACAAAATTCGTTATTGCCCTATGTATTCTAAATCGGCAAAAAAAATGCTTCATGTTCATCAACAGTAACATCTCACTCAAGCTAATAGTTAAATAATGAATCCCTTCTTCTCCTGGGGAAAAGAAAATCATAAAGCATTTCACGGAATCAAATTCACCATATCCCAGGTAATTAGTGCCCCAATATAACATGGATAATGCCGTGAATTGTGATGATACCATACCAAAAACTCAATCGCAATACATGAATCAGGATCCTGCCCAGCTTTCCCAAAAGGATCACAATATTTACACAGAGACATGTTCTCCGAGGCAAGCTTTGACTCAATGTGCGAGAAAACATATTTTCTACATCAATTTGTTGTATAACACTAATGATAGTTTTCCGTTAACTCCTATATCATGATTACTCCATCAAAAAGGTTTTTGAAACGTTCAGTGTACCATCGACACCAGTCGATGTTCTATCACACAATACCAATAACAACAAACATTTCAATCGTTTTGGGACCGATGAAATATAATGCCGCTTCGATTGCATTACCGTGGTGCCGGCTTGTGCTTGACATTCACACAAACTCCTATAAACCCCAACCAAATCCCCCTTCCTCACAACATACACTCCCTCCTCTTTCTCTTTCTCCTTCCCCATCTCTGACTCACCCTCCGCCTCCTTCTTCGCTCCTTTCCCCGCCTTTGCCGCCTTCACCGGCTTCTCCTTCCTCTTGGTAGAATAGCACTGTAACCGACCCCTAGAAAACAAAACACCGAATCCAACAGCTCGAACCGACACCGAGCGATCGATGACACCAAGACGACAATGCAGCGAGGGGACGAATCCAGCCGCGGCTCGGGAGATGAACGATGCGGAGTGGAGTGGGAAATGGAGCAGGCGGCTCATCAGATAATTGAGGGTGATTGTGGTTGGAGCTCAGCGGCGGTGGTGGTTGATTTAGGGTGGTGCTGGTGCAGCCATGGGAGGAGGGAAAACCCTAGATTGGTGAGAATGGGTTTGGATTGGTGGGAGGGAATGGAATGTGAGGGGAGGCGAATGGGTGAGGTTGGGGTTTTGGGAAGGGACAAGGCTAGGGTTTTATGTGCAAGTCATGGAATGGGGATGAAATTGGGCATGAAGATGCAAGGCAAGAAACTGTTTTTTAAACCGCTCACATGTCCAACCCTGATCTCCCCGTTAGGAGTGGAATTGATTGAGCTAACTTCACTGGATAATTTGTAAATTGTATAAGACTAAACTTGAATGATTATAACAAATAATTAATAAAGATTATATAAATGGTCTAATTAAAAAATCAAAAATAATAAATGTAATCGTTTGTGTATATATTTTTAAATATATTTTTTTGATATGTTGAATTGAAATAATTATCATAAATTTAAATGGATCTTATGACAATTAAAGGTTAAGATTGAAGAGTGTCCTTATATGATGGTTCAAAATAAGTATCCGTATTCATTATCTAATTTTAAACATAAATATGTATACGACTCTATAGAACACATGCTAGATAAACATGAGAATCAATACCAAAATTTCTAGGTTTTGTGAGTACATGTATGATGGATTGTCCGCTAAGGTATGCATCTTCATGTTATACAAATGAACATATAGTGTTTCCTTACTCTTTAAGCAGAGGAAAAACTCGAAGAAACTTATCCTTTGAATCGAGCATGGAAACAAGACTATTATGCTACTTGATGTGCCTATCCATCAAGAAATAACAGAATAATAGCCAATTAACGAATCAACAGAATTAGGTCACTCTAATGGAGATCCTGTAATCAAGACGCAGTAGCCCAGCCAAACCCAAACACTTTGAAATTCGTTTATATAATACTACAAGCAAGGAACTATCCCCTTTCGCCAAGTCCATACACATATCTATAACCCTCAGCCGAGTAGAAATGAGCTCACTGATCGCGGATAGTCGGTGTCGGATACTACTATAGTCCAATACCACTAAATATTGAGCTATGCACACCATAAACAAAAAAAAAAAAAGTGCATTCTGTCAATTTCTCCAACACGTCAAACCGATGGGAAGAACTTGTTGAGATGAAATGGCAATGAGTAGAATTCTTCACTTCTGGTGTCGGTCTTGAACGACTTGAATCTGTCGAACCAGTGCATTCCTCTGTCCTTCCTGGTCGCATCGTCTTTCTTATGCAGCATGATGTCCAGGACCATTGCCAAGAGGCCAGCAACAAATGGTGCGGATGTGAACGGGACATTGAGCATATCATTGAACTGTACATATACACAGAAGTCAAATAGGAGCGAAGTTGTTGATCAAGTAAATCATCTATTATGGTAACAGAACAGCAAGAGATAGTTTGATTACCCATCTCGCTCCTGTGTTAACAGGACCATATCCATGGATTAAGTTGTACTCATTGAAGTACTGTGGGATCGACAAGCCCATGAAGATCGAGAAACCGAGTATAAATTTTGTCCTGAAGCTGTTCAGGTTGCAAAACTGAAGAAAGCCGAGCCCTGCAGAACCTGCACAATAAAGAGTATAAAGAGTATGATAATCATGATACCATAAAAAAGAATCTGTCTTTTAATATGGTTAATACTCATGATACTTAAGTCTAATTATGATTTGAAGCTTCAATATGACACTAGTACCACTATCGAATCAGAGTTTTTGTGTTACTCTCATTCAATATACTCGTTATTTTCTTAATATTGATTTATAATTTTGATTGGATGGTGTCAGTGTCTCGTGACATAACAGAATGACTATTGAAATTGAAGTAAAAAGTTTGCTATTAACTTCAGGGATGGAACTTGTCGCCTACTTGAGAAGAACTTACCAACATAGGCAAAGAAAAGGCAGTAAAGAGCTGCTACAATAGGAGCTGGGATTGAGGCGAATACTGCTCCAAATTTGCCTGGTAAACACAACCAAGAAGAGCGTAAGCACATAGGAGGTCATGCAGATTGTGAGCTGCAAGAGATTGTTAGGTACCGAGAATTGAAAAGAAGATCATGAATCCAGCTGATATCATAACCACCCTTCGGCTGCCAACACGAGTCAACGCCAGCAAACCAGCATTCTCACTGAAGAATATAAAAGAACACATCAAAGATGAAGGAAGAGTAAAACAGAAGCGAGGAAACCTAATAGCTCAAGAACCGTTGATCTAGATTCTTACACTAATACTGAAGATCCACTGCCAGTCCCAAATATCCCGGAGAACAAAATTCCCAATCCCTGAGTCGGATAAGAGAAAGAGAGGGGCATGATAAAACAATGAAGGAGTGAATACACAACATGGCCAAGGATAGCTGATGAGAAAGCGAGGCAATGCTCAAGTTAAAGTACCTGCCAGCCAATACCACGGCTAAGGACCGCAGGTGGCAAAGGAGTGGCGCTTGCAAATCGTGATACCGCATAGAATGCACCAGTGGACTGCCAAATTATGGACAAATAAGTTAGAAAAACTCCTCATGATTATAGGTTTTAGAGGTCAGGACTTGGAGGTTCAGGGAACTTCATTAACAGCTTGGAAAGTAAACCATTATATCTATACTTACATATAGAATAAAAACATCAGTAATGAAAAGACAAAAAGTCAATTTACGTAGATCTAATCCAAGTCTACTCTTCAAAGATGCTGTGGTTGATCAAGATTAAAGGAGTTCAGGACAGACGAAGATGCACAACAGATCGTTATGAAGTCGAATAGAGAGGACACTATGTACAATAACATGGAGGAGAATGTAAGCGGAAAAGTGGCACTGATGTGGTAGAAAAGAACAAGAATACTGTTACAAAGTACAAACCTCTACAAGTGTGACAAAAGAAGCAGCCATCATAGCAAAAGCTTCGCCGGCATCAAATGTTGGAGCCCCCCATTGAAAGGGATATGGAAAACTTATCCTGCACCAAGATTTGCAGCAGACAAGAAATTCAAGCCAACACACTCTAAAAATGCTATAACTCTAAAGCTGATGCCAAAATGTAGGAAAGCTCTCGAAAATATCCATTATTGGATGTGTTGAATGAAAAGACAACTGTATCTCCCAAGCATTTCCTTGTTGGCTCTTCTCTTTTTTCTTGTAAATAGATTAAGAGGAGCAAGTCCTCACCAATGAGCAGCCGCTATGAGTCCAGCACGGTCAGTTCTGCAGCTTATCTGTGTAGCTGTTGGTCTGTTCTTATAAGCCCCTCCTATGGTCAATATGTGCGCATAGATCCAGACTATTGTCACTGAGAATATAACAGCAAAGCGGTCGAACACATGCCTCTCACCACGTATCAAGTGAGGTATATACTGCAAAGTAACATCCCATCCAAAACTTCTGAGAAAGTTATTAGTCATCCATAACTTATTAGATGGTCCCAGTTTTCTGATGGCATTATATGAACAAACGATGCTACAATGTATACTGATGTACCTGAGAAAATATGATTAGAAGGATGAGTTGCGGAAGTCCTATCTCCACACAGTTCGCAATCTAATAACCATATGGTGGTAAAAACAACATTAGTAACTACCCCTTTATGAAAAAGTATTCCTCGTAAATCGTCTAATTCAGGAAGTTCACAAGAATGCAGAACACTTACCCCAGGAAAACCTTTTTCATAGAGACCAAATCCAACAAGTGCAATCAAAGGAACTGCCGCCAGTGGACTGAGGAACCTGCAAATTGAATTACAAAGTTCATAGTTTTAAGTTTCACAGGAGCTCTGGTTGGAAATCAAGATTCAAAAAGGTTAATAAGTATGATTCACATGAAAGATCCAATGAATGATTTGTTAACATCGGCCAACTATAGTAACAACTAACCGGCAAACCAAGAAAGGACCAAAGAAACCAGATCTTGGAACATGGATGATAGTTTGAAAGCTTTATTAACCTTTAATATTCGATATGATGAATCAAAAAGTATCAAAGGTGACCATGACAGATAGAAGAAGCCTAAACCGACCTGGCAACATTTCTCCACAGACCACTGAATCCAAGAACAATTTGTAGAGTAGATGCCACAATCAAGGACCCTTGAATTCCTCTCATTATCCTAGCAAATTTCTGCACATGATGTGGGAAGATTGGATTAAAATTATATTGGCACGGGTGACGCAAAAGATATAATAGCATAATTCATCAGGATTCAAGCAACCCTACCTCCTGAGGATCCACAATATCGGCATAACGACCTGCAAATATGATTGACAGTGTTGTTGGCACATAGGTATAGGAGGCTCCAATAACCGCGGGCAGTCGAGTGCCAAAATATGACTGTGTCAGAGTGTTCAAGCCGGTGACAAATAGTAGGGTCTGAACTACTTTGGCTTTCTCCACCTAAGTCATCATGACAATCAATTTAACATTGAGTCAACCCCAATCTGTATATCTAACGTTAATCATACGCACGAGGAGATTTCATTAACAAATGTTTCTCAACCTAGCATCTATCGAATTGAGACACGAAGAACGGTGATAGAACTTACGTTTCCTCCTCCCATTTGAGGAACCAGATAAGTAGGAATCAGAACAGTGGTGCCCAGCATCACCAAATAGTGTTGGAATCCAAGCAGAATAGCTTCAGCTGCATTGAGAAATCTTTTACTTCAAATCATATCAACACGAATATATTCCATTTCACTGAAAGAGATGCACAGCTCAGGAAGTGAAACATCATGGAGTTTACTAGCACAGAAAAAAAACAATCAAATCGATGATTCGAAATACACAGGAAACAAATGCCAAGCGAATCCATATTCGAATATATGAAGACATAAAGCAGATAATCAGAAGAGAGACTGACGCCAAGGTGGTGGGCTAGTGATGCAATAAGAGACACCAGGAAGCTGATCCTTGGCCGGATGAGGCTGCAGCTCCTCCGGTTTAGGTGGCGGTGCCGGCCCGCCTCCCGCCATCCTTCTCTTCTTATGCTATTCTTCTCTTGCAAGACAAGCAGCACACCTGAACCAAACAAAATACTCAAATATTCCACTCAATGCCTATAACTCCAAAAAATCATCCAACAGCAGCCCAAAATGAACATCAATGCAATGGAATCAAAAAGCAAACACAAAAGAAAGAGAAACCCATTGTTCCAAATCCATGCCTCTAACTCAAGAAACAATAACTTGAACTTTGAAGAAATTTTTTCCAAAAGATCAGATGATATAGAAGATTATTTCCAGGAGAAGCAAAAATCACATCACTTGATCTTCAAGCAGCATTTTTTCAACTGGTTTGGTAGTGGCCAAGTTACTGGGTAGCTTACCAAGGAAGTACCAGTAGAGTGCAAGTACACTGGGAGGAAAAGAGAGGAGAAGTGGAAGCATAAATGGCTTGTTAAAGTGAACCATGAACCTCATTTGGCATTAACCAAGCTCAATAGTAAAGGGCAATGGGGGAAAATGGGAAAGTTCAAAGTTGGACAAACCTATTCTTTACGAGTATGGTATGTATACTTATTTTTGTGCGTCTACTACTTCATGTGTGGTCAAATGAAAACGAAATAGTAAAACCGAACGAAATGATGATTCGTGCCATATGTCAATATTTGGTAATCTTTTAGTAAGTGTATTATATCACATAATGATTCATATTGATTTTAAAGAGACAATAACGTGTCGTATAATTCATCTCATAATGATAAAAGAGAAATCATTTATGTTATCATGTTATTTTAAAGATATTAGCGCTTCTCTTCCGTCCCAAATTCACTATCGACAAGGTATATAGGAGTATATGCCAAGGTCGATTATCTCTGTACCGTTCCAAACCAAAAATCACCAATGCGTTGTGGCCATACTTTATCAAGCGCCACGCATCCTTTTGCTGTAAACTGCAACATGCCAATATACCTTCAACACACTTGGAACTTGTAAAGCATCAAGGAACCAAACAGAATAAGGTCCCAAAGGGTGGTAAAGTTATGAACTGGAAGGAACAACAAAAACAAAGCAAAGCAAAAAAGAAAATCATGGTAAGTCAAAAAGAGGATTCCAAAGAGAGAACAAAAGAAATGCTGTTTCTGGGTTCTCAAGTCTCTTCTCGACGAAGGAATCTCTGTGTTAACTGTCTCTTCTGCTCTTCTGCTCTTCTGCTTTCGCTTTTGCTGCTATCTTCAGCTCAGTACATTTCAGGAAAAAGAATACCTGTGTCCTTTGGTCCTCAACTACCCCATTTGTTTTGTAGCAATGTTAAAATTTGTAGTAATCCAACACTGGTTCAATTGTGATTAGTTATGAATTTATAAGGAGGTGTTGCTCGCAGGAATGTAAAGCACATATTGACATATAAAATACGTATCTCATGTTAAACAATATCGCGTCTTCGTCTTGGTTGATACCAGATAAACAAGAATAAATGTGCTTGTAAAGTTTTACTACATGCTTGTACTTGCCCACAGTGATTATTAGCTTTACTTCTTCAATAAGGCAAAAGCCAAAAAAAGCTTAGTAGTCTTAAAACATCTCCACCTTCAACTTGATCAGATCTCATTATTGTAACCGGATCCTCAAATAAGTATAATTTATAGCTTCTTTGTTCACACCATTAAATCATATAGTGTGATTCTATGATAAAGATATTTGACTTGAGTCCCAAAAATCTGCGATGTATTTATAGTATATGCTTGTCTTTTGGTTTAGTAATACATGTTTATCTTTTTATTTTCGAAGGATTGTTTGTGCTACAAGAGACAACTAAATAGCTATTGTAATCCCACCAGGATAACAAAAACCAAACCGTAAAACACAAGAAATCATGCTGATTGTGAAAAAAAACTCATTGACTGTATAGAATCCACCGACTACACAGAAAACCCACAATTGCCAATGAGTTTTCTATGCACTCAGTGATGGTTCGCAACAATTGCAAGTTGCAACATAGATCATTTTCCATTATATTTTGGGAAAGAAGGAATAACAAGATAAAGGTCATGTGGTTTAATTAAAGGGCCTATAGTTAATCATAAAATTATGTTCACAGCTTATCGGAAACATTGTTTCAAGCGCATCAAAACACAATGTGCGATGCCGTCAACTTCATCGTCGTCGCTGTCGCCGTCGCTCCATCGCTTCCGTTTCAATTCCAATTCCCACGACTCCATCTTCGATTCTTAGTGAAGCGGCGCTTGATTGAGAGGCATATTTGATTGGGGTTTCGCAGGTGATGTGTTAAAGGAACGAGATCGTTATTGCACTTAGGCGTGATCCATTCGGATTTTTGTAGAATTTGATGTTACACGTGGGTCTGTTAGTTACAAACACAATACAATAACAAGTGCACAATATAATTGAGACAAAGATTTTTACGTGAAAACCCTTTGGAAGAAAAACCACGAGCGATCGTCGACCATAAAGAATCCATTAGTCAAACAAAGGACATATATAAGGGCTACACCAAACACCGAGAGCACTACCACAAGAGATACGAGAGAATCCTCTCTAGGTATAAATCCCATAAACTCTCTATGTATATATGTTGTAATAGCTTTTCCTGCAAAAGCAATATAACACTCCCGAAGCTCCTAATGCACTCCTCTGGAAAACATATAGGAAGAGTAACAAAGGCTTTGTTTTGCCTTCTCTGCTTCTCTTTTCCTTTTCTTAACTCCTCTGCCTTGCCTCTCTCGCGTGTATATATAGTGAAGCAAATCAGAGGGTCACAATCAAGGAGCCTCACGTCGAGGCGTGCAAAACCTTACTCCAGAAGAAGACAAGGGCGGCTGCGTGATTTCAATCACCATCAACAAACCTCCATCTTGACTTAAATCATGTCTATCGTCGTCGAGCATCCTCCATTTAGGCTTCAAACGAGCCTATCTGTCCTCCACTCGTAAAAGTTTTAGGCAATGACGAAATTTTGAAATAGAAACAAGTTTTGTCAACATATCGGCTGGATTATCTATAGTCGCAATCTTGATTACTTTAACATGTTTAATATCCCGTATAAAATAATACATGATGTCAATGTGTTTGCTCCTCTCATGATGCATCTGGTCACGTATGAGATGAATGACTGAAGAACTGTCACAATGGACTATTGTGCGATCTTACTTCACATCTAAGTCTGAAGTCAAATTCCTCAACCAAATCGCGTCCTTCACAGCTGATACAACCGTCATGAATTCAACTTCTGTAGTACTCAATGCCACAGTATCCTGCAAAGTTGTCTTCCAAGGAACTGGCCCACCACAGAAAGTGAATAAATACCGTGTAAATGACCTCCGACGATCCAGATTTCTAGCATAATCTGAATCTGAGAACCCTTCAACATTGTCGCTGCCTCCACCTCGTCTTGCATCGTACACGAGGCTCAATCCCGATGAACCCACAAGATATCTAAGGATCCATTTCACGACCTGCCAATGACCTCTACCAGGTATGCCCATATAACGACTGATTATTGACACTGTCTGTGATAAATCGGGTCGAGTGCATACCATAGCGTACATCAGTGAACCAACTGCACTCGTATAAGGCACTGAGGTCATACTCCTCACTTCGTCCTCAATCTTCGGTGAGAGCTCCAAAGATAGCTTGAAGTGCGCTGCCAAGGGAGTAAAAATGGGTTTGGCATCTTTCATGTCAAATCGGTCTAGAGCCTTCTCAATGTACTTTTTCTGACTCAAGGTCAAGACTCCACGCTTTCTATCCCGCTCGATTTCCATACCCAAAATCTTCTTTGTTGGGCCAAGATCCTTCATATCGAACTCACTACTTAGTTGCACCTTCAACCTGTCAATAGTCCCCTTGCCTCTACCAGCGATCAATATATCATTTACATAAAGCAAAAGATATACCTGACTCCCATCAGGTTGTTGCTGATGATACACACACTGATCGTACGAGCTTCGTGTGTATCCAATGCTTGTCATAAAGATATCAAACCTGTGATACTATTATCGGGACGACTGCTTCAATCCATACAATTATTTTTTCAGAAGGAAGACCCGATCTTCCATTCCTGCCAATGAAAAACCCTCTGGCTGGTGCATATATATATAGATCTCCTCTTCTAACTCACCGTGTAAGAATGCCGTCTTCACATCCATTTGCTCAAGTTCAAGATCGAACTTAACAACCAAAGGTAGAAGAACTCGAATAGAAATATGTCTGATTACAGGAGAAAAAACTTCAGTATAATCAATACCTTCCTTCTGAGTGAAACCATTAACCACTAATCTGGCATTGAATCTCACATCACCACCATCGCCTGCTTTCTTATTTTTGAACACCCATTTGCACCCTACGGTGCGCTTTCCCTTCGGTAAATGAACTAGAGTCCAAGTGTTATTCTTGTGAAGAGACTCTACTTCCTCTCCATAGCTGCAGTCCATTGGGCATATTCCGAACTAGCGACGGCCTCCCTGAATGACAAATGCTCATTCTCAACTGTTTCGCTAACAATGTGTGCATATGCCACCAAATCTGAATAGCCATATCGAACTGGGGGTCTGATCTCACGTCGTTCCCTGTCACGGATAAGTTGATACTGCTGTATAGTGGGTCCCATCTGGATTGGATTTGGTAGTAGTAGTTCCACTCCAGGATCTTCTACTTCTTGATTTGGCTGTAAAACATCAGTAGGAATTATGAAATCTGAGAATTTCTCATCCTGATGCTCCACCTCAAATATTGATCTTTTGATTGGTCGTGTCTGCTCCTCCTGCTGCTGAATGCTCCCTTGTTGCCCAACTTTCTTGGCTTACATTGATTCTTCGTCAAATGTGACATCTCTGCTGATGACGATCCCAGGTGATGATGGATCAGTAAAGTACAATCTGTATCCCTTCACACCTTCTTGATATCCAAGAAAGATGGCCTTCTTGGCCCTAGGCTGTAACTTTCCTTCGCTGACATGATAGTATGAAGGACAACCGAAAACACCAAGCTTGGAATAATCAACGGGTTTATCAAACCAAACCTCATAAGGTATCTTCATGAATAACGCTGGGAAGGCTGACCTATTTACCAGATAACAGACCGTCATAAGTGCTTCAGCTCAAAATCGCTCTTTCAGCCCGGCTCCAATCATCATGCACCAAGCCCACTTCATGAGCGTCCGATTCATGTGTTCTGCTACCCCATTTTGTTGGGGCGTATAAGTGACAGTACGATGCCTCACAATGCCTTTATCCTTACAGAAATCCATAAATTGCTTGTTTATAAATTTTATCCCGTTGTCGGTTCGAAACCTCTTGATCTACCTGCCGATTTGCATCTCAATCAACTTCAACCATTACTTGAATGTCTCGAATACCTCAGATATATCTTTCAAAAAATATATCCAGACATAACAGGAGTAATCATCAATGAAGGTCAAAAAATACTTTTTACCTCCCATCGAAGGATGCGGAGATGGCACCCACAAATCTGTGTGAATGCAGTGGAGTGTCTTTTTCGTTCTGTGCATCGCACCTCCAAACGACACTCTCTTCTGCTTGCCGAGAACACAGCCCTCGCAGAACCCGAGTTTCTGTGTCTTCAATCCTCCAAGCAAGCCTGCTGAACTCAGAACATCCATCCCCCGATTGGCCATATGCCCAAGCCGCATATGCCACAGCTTCATCTCAGAACTAGCCTCACCATAATAGACGGACAATGAATTTGCAACAGCTGCAACTCCATCCTGCGTCGCGTCAATCAAATAGTATAATCTAACATGAAGTCGAGCCTTCATAGTTACCAAGCGGTTCTCCTTAATCTCCATGTCCCCATCCTGAGAATGATAGGAACATCCTTCGATGGGAACCCAAAAAGATAACATTCCGCCTCACAGCTGTAACATATCGAACATCTTTCAAAGTTCGCACAACATCATCCCACACCCGTATATGAACATCTCCCATACTAAAAATCTTACAGGCAGCATTATTGCCTATAAGGACTACGCCGCCATTGGACTCAGCAAATGTGACGAACCACTCCCAATGCGGATAAATGTGAAAGGTGCAATCGAAATCCATCACCCACTCTGAAGTGGATGCTACCAAGGACTCCACGACGGATGCAAGAACGGTCGAGACTGTCTGGGTCTCGACAATACCAGCGACTGGGGTTTCCTCCTTCTTCTGCGTGTTCTTCAGTTTAGGACATTCGTTTCTTCAATGTCCCTTCTGATGACAGTAGTGACAAGAGTCGTATTTCTTCGAGCTTTTGCTCTTCGATCGGTCTCTGAACTTATCCTGCTGTCTTCGATTTTGTCTTCTTCTGATAAATAGCGCATCATTAAAGCTTGAGGGTCTGGACGATTCTAAGAGCTGGTGTCTCAGATAGCTACTGGTCAAAGACGACTTAACATCTTCCAGTGATAAAGAATCCCTACTATGGATCATAGTAGTCACAAAGGGCTTATACCTACTTGGGAGAGAACACAACAGAATGACCGTCGCTTCTTCATCGTCGATGGTGACTCCAACATTTTTCAGGCCAACAAGGATAGTCTGAAATTCCGTCAAGTGCTTTTCCAATGAGGTGGTCGATTCCTTCATTTTGAAAGAATGAAGACGCTGCCTCATGTACAAACGAGACGCAACAGATTTGCTCATGTATAAGCTGGACAGCTTATCCCAAAGAGCCTTGACAGACTTTTTCTCCTAGACGTTCTGAAGAATGTCGTCAGAAAGACACAACTGTAAAGCCGTACGTGCCTTCTTATCCATCTTCATCTTATCTTCGTCTTTCATTTCTGTCGATAATTTATCAACCCCTTCCAAAATCTATTCGATTTCTTCTTGGGTTAATAACGCAACGACTTTCACTCTCCAAAGTCCAAAGTACTGTTCACCGGAACGCTGTGTAAAAAGTGCTTATGTTCATTGCACTATTCGAGCACTGTTGAGAACTATTCATTCGAGGAAAAAAATTATTTTTATGGAAAATCGTAAAAAACTAACCCGCAAAAAATATAACTTAAATCCCAAGCTTAACAACGTTCATTCCTAAGCCTACGCGGGCGAACTCGGTGTAGAAAATAAGGATTGAAACGTTCCAAGCTCTGATACCAGTTTGTTACGCGCGGGTCTGTTAATTAAAAACACAAAACAATAACAAATGCGCAAAATAAATGAGACAAAGATTTTTACGTGGAAATCCTTACGGGAGAAAATCACGCGCGGTCGCCGACGACAAAGAATCAACTAGTCAAATGAGGACATACATAAGGACTACACCAAACACCGAGAGCACTACCACAAGGGATACGAGAGAATCCTCTCTATATACAAATCCTTTAAACTCTATATATATATATATATATATATATATGTTCTAATAGCTTTTCATGGAAAAGCAATAGAACACTCCCCAAACTCCTAATGCACTTCTCTGGAAAACATATAGGAAGAGTAACAAAGGCTTTGTTTTGCCTTCTCTGCTTCTCTTTTCCTTTTCTCAATTCCTCTGTCTTGTCTCTCTCGCGTGTATATGTAGTGAAGCAAATCAGAGGATCGCAATCAAGGAGTCTCACGTCGAGACGTGCAAAACCTCACGTCAGAAGAAGACAAGGGCGGCTGCGTGATTTCAGTCACCATCAACATTTGGGATGAAAATTTTGAATGGGTTGAATGCATCGTGTGTTTAATGTATGGATTAGTGCTGGACAGAAAAAGGATTTAGGGTGCAGGATTTTGCAGTTCATTAGCAATGCTACTTTGTTGATTAATGTATCTAAGGTTGCTATTAAACTTCTGTTTTCAATTCAAAATCAGTTGTTTGTGAATTATCCGATTTATATATGCATATGTTATATTTTTCTCGTACCCGACGTCGGTGGAGTATTCTCAACAGTAGCAATAAACTTTCGGGTTAATGGGTTTTATCCAGTCATGTTGGACTAGAAGTTACAGTAGTTTGGTACAATGTCTGGGAGGGACTTAAATTGTATGAAGGCTAGTTTGGGGGGTTTTATGGTTAAGGATATGAAATCGAAGTCTTGGTGGCCATGTAGAGTAGCCGACATGATGTGCTTGCATTACTCTTTGATCTTCTATTTCCTCCACATTTTGTTGATTGTGATTTGGACATGTTCGATTATGATCTTCTATTACTTGGATATAGCTATGATATGCAAATTTATCAACGAGGCCACCAATTTCCACTTGCCAGGAACTGGCCACAGGATTAGAAATGCTTAGGCAGATCAAAGAAGTAGTCGACATTTGGTCATTAAGGCTTTTACACAGTTTTGGAGTGATCAGATCTTTCTTGTGTATTAATGCCTTTAGGGCTAGAAAGATGCTTGTGCCGAAGCATCGTTCGAAGAGCAAATGAAGTCATCTATGAAAAAGAATGTGGTCTTTGAAGATCCTAGGACTAGCAGTATGCAGGGGATACTCAACTCAAACATCTTCAAACAAGCTAAGCTATTGAGATGGAGTGCATGCTTCTGTTTGTTGAGAAAAGGAGATGTGAGAATTAGAGGAGGAAGCTGTACTACTTTCGGCATGTATTCAAGTGATGTAGCTGTGGGTGCTGGAAGTTGTCAAAGGTCTGTGGTTGGGTTGGTATTTTCATGCAGAGTTATCTCAGGTACGTTTTTCATCATAGTTTGTCTATGAAAGTTCTTGTATTCACATTGTTCATTATACATGTCAAGATTAGGTTTCCTCCACGCTTTTCTGTTCGAGTGCATGTAAAACCAAAGCAACGAAATTCTTTTGCTCCCAAGTGGAATTCGATTTCATTTCAATGTCAAACAATGGGCACTATTACTCTCATACCACGAAAATCATCTCCTGCTCAGCTCTCTGAGTGCCTAAGATCCTCACGGTCCCTATCCCTCAAAAGGTGGAGCCTGAGATGGTATCGATGAGCAACACCATCGTTCCCGCACTCAAATATAACAGATTGATCTAGCTATTTCTGAATCAAGCAATAAGAACTTTTGCTTCAGCCTTTTAACTCTGGACTACCCTGTGTTTACTTCAACGTCGTTTGCTGACTACCCTGTCAATATTAGTCATTAGACTTGATCGTGGCCTCGCCAGCCATAAGTCACAGCTTTGAGGAGGATCACAGGCACTTCACAGGTGGTCTCTGTAATCTGAAAATTGATTATCTTTTCATGTATGAAATATGCATCCACCTTTGGTCCCATCACTCTTTAAAGTTTTTTTGCCCAGAATCTCGAGTTCATTATTGGCTGCAAAATGTAGTTGGTAAGTAGTTGACAATCCAAATGGGTCACATTGTAGACTTTGTAGTTACCAGGAAAACCATCCAGTAGCATAACTAGTGATGCGGCCGCATGTTCATTATCACATAATCTATTTATTTCTTTCCTTGCATACCACATTCTATAGCATTGTTCAAGGTGACTGTCTGAAGCAAGATTAGCGATCTCAGATTACTGTAGTTAACCTATACATGTATGTTCCCATGAAGTCCTGAATCTCAACTTTTTACCTGAAACTGCCTGCTTATAAGTTTCACCATTTATGTACTTGACCCTACGTCCCTACCCCTTCAATGCTTGGTGGTTGAGCTAACCTGCTTGCAACCAGTACACCATCATTGCCTCCCTCTTCGCTCTCCATCTCATCTCCTATATAAACCATGCTCCCCTTTCTGTATTTGCAGTGCACATTTGATCCTTTTACACAGTTTTGCAGCTCATACATTACTTTCTTATCTTTAGATCAGATCAATGGCTTCCAGTGGAAAGCTTGAGGTAGAGGTCGAGGTGAAGTCCACCCCAGAGAAGTTCTGGGACAGCCTCAGGAACACCGAGACGGTGTTCCCTAAGGCTTTCCCTGATACTTACAAAAGCATCGAGCTCGTCGAGGGCGATGGCAAGTCCATCGGCTCCACTCGCCTTGTCAAATTTGCTGAAGGTATATATAATATGTACTGAATATACAATACCTCTTGCATATGCCTTCCTTGACCTGTATGTATTTGACGGGATTATCTAGGTTGTTTTATTTATCATTATTGCTTACAATGAATCATGCTAATTTTCTGAACTCTATGTGAGAATGTGGGTCGCAAACACTCATTTTCGTTATTGTTAAGATATACATTAATGGGTTTTTTTATTATCAGTTCGGATTTTTTGTATAATTGGATTCTTGACGGCTATTACTCTCATCGGGTTTGATCTTTTCTTATGTTTTTGCAGTGGTACCAATGATCACAACGACGAAGGAGAGGATCGACGAGGTGGACGAGGAGAAGAAGGTGGTGGGATACTCGGTGATCGAAGGCGAGCTCCTGAACTTCTTCAAGAGCTTCAAGGCCAAGGTTGGGGTTGCACCCAAGGGAGACGGAAGCCTGGTGACATGGACCTGCGACTACGAGAAGGCGAACGAGGAGGTCCCTGCGCCGGAGCTGTTCAAGGACTTTGCTGTCAAGACTTTCCATGATCTTGATGCTTACCTGCTCAAGGCCTGATGATATTCGGATATATATATTGTATGATCGTTTTGAGTGTTATGTTGGGGGCGTGTGTGTTGATTTTCATATGTACGGGTGAGAATAACACTTTATATTGTATGTGCAACTATTAGGAATGAATAAAAATGAGCTGCCATTGTCATTTGTTCAGTGTATCAAGGTAAGAGCAGTTTAGATGTGCTATAGACTAAAGTACGAATGTGCTCGATTTCTACTGTATTTATGCATCAGCGGTTAAACTTGTTACAGTAAGCAACAGTAACAAGTCTGTCGACTGTTTTTCTTTGTGCCAACATCCTGCGCAACCGTTGAAGATAATTTGACTGTTGCTATTGTCATCGCATTCACATCATCCATCCAATGACGGAAATTCCTTGTTTGGGTATCACGGTCTCATTCCCATGGGAAATTTTGTTTGCCAAGAAACTCTTACTGTATCGAGAATAAACTTAACATCGAATACAAACTCTCGCTGCCCAAAAAGCTGCAGCGCTATGGTTCTATATTTTCATTGCATGGATCTGAAGGCTTTAAATGTGTGTGAGAAGAACCCATCTGAGTATCGCCTCATAATGAGACATCAAAGATCACAAGGGGTTTGGTAAACAATTCAATTCTGACGTTGAGTATCACAACGTTGGGTTTGGTATACGATTCAATTCTAACTTCCAATCGTATTGCCACCTAGCAAGTGATCGGATACGTACACTTCAGATTCCCAACATATCCCACGCACAATGTGTGGGTGACTCGACGTTAATATTCAATCTACTAGCAATAAATGCATTATCGAAAAGGTTGGGTGACAACGATTTGACTCAAGAAAATATACGAAGTAATTCGGTTTCTCCTTTTCCACTTTGTACCTCAACGTAGGAACTAACTTACCGAAATTACTCGACACTGTAACAAGTTCACTTCATTTCTCAATATGCACAGGAAACAAATATCCCGAACTTCACATCATCTTTGATCAAAGCTACGATTTGATGCTAGGGGTTCAAATCTTCAGCCACACTTTGATCAGTTTCTTCAATAAATGGCGCAGTGACGCCAGAAGAATCAAGCCTCTCATACCCGAGATGGTTTCTCTCTTCGCCTTCTCTGGTTGATCCCCAAATCACAGTATAATAGCCGATTGCAACTACAGTTGAACCGAGCACACTGCACGGATTTGTATTAAGTTAGAAGCTATTGCAGAATCCAATTGCGTGTCAAAAACTTCGACTTTTTATCTTGAATCATTGTCCTTGTTAACATAGTTATCAAGACATTTTGCAGTGCATATGTTCAACTGAGGAATACAAGAATAGCTATTGAAAAGTTTACCTTCCATAGTGCATACTACTTCCAAACAAGCTTAAGCTGATCAAACAAGCCCAGAATTATCCCGAAAGGCTTAAACTTCGGCACGTACACAGGACCCTTCAAGCTCATGCACCATGCTTGAACGCTACTTCGAATCACCGTTCCAAAGATAGCCTTATACATCACCATCGAATCTCAAGGATAAGGTTTATCGGCACTGTTCAACTCAACATTTCTGAGCTTATTATTTGTCCAGTTTCTTTAATGGTACAAATACATGACAATAGTACAATGAAAATTGCAAAGGAAGATAGAAAACGGAAAAATGATGGAATTGAGATGCTTACCGTAAGGACAATAATGGCGAGCTCCCAGTTCATATTGAGTTTCCAAGCGCTCAGGTCCCTCTCAGCAATTAGATCAACAAACGCAGTTGGTAATGTCCCCAAAATGGTATAACAGGTAACTATGAGCAACATATCCGGAAACCTTGTAATCGTGACAGCCTGAAAACGTACTGTTCATCATCGGACAGAAGAATCCTATTCCTACCCTGATTTCAAAAGCATTTTCAACTCAAGGAGTTCAGATTATCTGTTTTACAATTCAATGATTCATTGCATTGCACACAGAGACACTTATATGACTTACCTGAATGGTACTCCACACACAGCCAGAGACAAGGTGGCACAGGGGAGCAAAATGCTGCCGAAAAGCCACCGAGCTTTGGTTGAACTGAGGACGAGCAGCTCCAGTTTCCACTGACAATCCCTGAATGAAACCTTTGAATCTGAATGATACAAGGACCTTCGTGCATGGCAACTATGGTTGCTCCTGTTACTGAAACCAAAGCACCGCAAATCCTGATTTGGATGCTTGAACTCCGGAAATCAAGCTTGGCCTTCCTAATGCATTAAACTGATCAGAAACATTCATCGTGATCCATTGGTCACTTTTTTTTTTTTTTTTTTTTTTTGTGTCGCCGCTACTCACTTTAATATGGACGATGATGTTTGGTTCGTTTGCACACACCAGCAAAATTTGAAGACCATTGCCGAAGGCTGAAATTTTGATTTAGCTTAAACTCCCTTAGGCATATGCCTTCTTCAGCTTCAAAAGTGAAAAATGGCCGACCTCGTAACAAAAGCTAGAAATATGGGTAGAAGGATATGCAACTAGTGGCATTTGATCATACGATGTTCCAGTATATCAAGCTTCATAGTAAAAAAGACGTGTAAATATAATGACACAAAATTTGTGTGTTTCAAGAATGCTCGTAAAACAGAACTAATCCAACATCAAGCTTTTCTTCGTCGGTGACGATACATCAGAGATGATTATAGGATGAAAACGATGTCAGGACCGATTTATGGTCAACCTTGGAGCCAATGATATCAGTGGCGTATGGCCATCAGATTAAGAACAAAGATGGAGTTATAAAGAAAATTAAAGATGCAACAAAAAAGGATGTCGCCCAAGTCATATATACCTAAGAATACGAGCAAGGGCAAACTGGAAAGCAGGAAGAAAAAGTCCCATTCCACAAGCGACAGCAGGCCAACTATATCGCAGGCCGGTGAACGCGAGGTTCTGAGCTAAGGCTATCCTGCAATTCAGATTAACGATTCAGACTATTGAAAATATAACACACATCGAGATACTTTCTTCTCTTTGTAGTTTTATATACATGCCAATTCAACGTTAAAGACTCCCTCCCACAACAAAGTTCCAGAGTGGGAAGCTTGTCCATAACCTTACCCCGTAGAGCAAAACAATGGTTCCCTTGAGACTTGAGTAACTGATAAAGACAATCATGACATGAACGTCAATGTCTGACTATGGACCATGCCTTAACCCTCCCTCTATGATTCGCATAGACATACTATAAACTTGTTCCAAGAGCCAAGCTCCTGCTTTTTACTTGGCTGGCTGATATACATTTTCCCCTTATTTCGACTGGCGGGAATACATGAATTTGAAATTAGATGACACACGTACACAACTATACGTGGAAAGAAGAGAACACATACCCTGTCAAGCCAAGAAAGAAGAAACTTATGAGGAGATTGAAGTCCGGCATCTCTCTTATTCTGAAAAGGGAGAAAACAAACAAGGAACATATGTCAATGATCGCTATAATAGAGGAACATGTATGCATTCAACTGGCATAGCAACCATCACCTGTGCTTTTTGACAATTAAAGAGTAAGGAAGGAGCATGATGGAGGAGAGAGCATTGGAGTACGCAACAAACACAAACTGGTTCATTCCTTCGTTTATCGCGGCACTCGCTGTAATTGTCAATGCTATGGTGCATCCTTCCATCAAAACCATCACCAAAATGGCAATGCTGATTCAGAAATGGTTCCTCTGATCTCCATTGAACCTTCTACCTTCTTGCTGATCCTTTGCCATCCCCATAAGAGAGTTCTTGAAGCATGCATGCCTATGTATACACACAGAAGTAATAAGACAGCAAGGCCAACAGAAAATGATCATAGAAGAAGGCAAGAACAAGTCTACTCAGCCCTTCACACCACCATGAGGTTATAATTGAAGAAATGCAAAAAAAGGCTGCTTAGATATCTCAAACCATAGGATTAAACAGAGTTGAAGAATCATTATTCATATTAAAACTGTCCAGATTTGTCCTTAACTACCTTCCAAACTATTTTATCTCCCTTATTTGTTCGGTTATACTAAAGCTTGTCACAGACGTACGGCATCTCTAAGTGCCACAACGATACCAGGAGTAAGCCAACAACTGTAATCTAATTAATTAGCATTATCTGCCAAGGACTCGAGACGCTTTTAACAACACTGGTTCCGTTATGCAACTCTCCAGTTGATCAAATAATTATCAGCTCTATACATGAGCTTTATCCTAGCCTTAACTAGAATTATTCCAACCCTTTCGCTGCTCACTGCTGCAGGCGCAGAACCTGGACTATTCGTACTGTAACAGAACAAAAAGGTGAGCCCCAATATGTGCAACCCACATGAAGAAGACCAATTTGAGTAGCCTGCACGGACTCAATCAATTGATGGCTGGTCCCACAAAATGGGATCACCTCATTAAGTGTTTATCCCCTGTTTTTGGGCTATTCCTTCTACCTGGGAGTTAAAGAATAAATTGCCTCCCAAACTACAGTTTTCTAAGGAGATGTGAAATATCTCTTTGATCCTGAAAGGTGAGAGCCAATACTCGTTACAAGAAACACTTATGTGCATGTAATATTCAAAGTTGTTCTCAACAACGAGGAACCAATTCTACAAAGGTTCAAACAGATCATAGAAGACTCACAATAATATTTACTATTGTAATACTGACTACTGTGCATATGGCAAACAACAGAAGGAAGTAAACGTAAAGGTCAGATATAATGCAAAACGGCAGAAGCAATATTCTTCCCCTTCCATCACAGAAGAGGCAACAAACAGCCAGCTACAGCCAGATTTGTTCAACTCTCAGACATCCCGAACAGAGTCATTGTTGATTAATAAAGAAAATCTGTGTCTCTACAAGCATTAAAATAGGCATTTCATAATGGATACTTGTGCCACGCATTTAGTGGTCATGGAACAATTGACCACCCAAGATCCAACAAATCTTTGTTACATTAGACCCAGTGGCAGAGGCTGTACATTCAAGCAATCTTACTCATGGAGCAAGAAGTTGTTTTCACCGAGTCTCAAACCGTCACTGAGATACTATTGACGGAAATGTCAAGCCTATGAGCGAAGCAAGTCCTGTTATTCTATAAATAAAAGAACCAGGAAATTAGTACTCATAGGCTGAGAATATATACAAACTCATATTGGAAAAAAAAAATACTTACTATAAAAAACGCAACGTTGATTTAGGTCAGCGATAAAGTTATTTAAGCTACATATCGTCCGTGGGACGATCAAACATCATTTTATATAAAATTATCATGAAACAGTAATGATAATTTAAGTTATGTATTTCAATCCTTAACCGCTGACATAATTTTCTTATATCATTAAGATAAATAACGAAACTCCTCAAAATACGTATTGAATAGTACAGTGATATGCAACGTTATATTTTTTATGGGACGGACGGGATACTACCCTAGGCTTAAGTACAGATGGGCATGCTGGACCCATCTTGTATTCTTTGTGCCCCGGTCTGTTGGTACCACGATATTCTGAGCACGTTTGCATCGCATCCTAAGCCCATGCCCAAAATAACCTTAGCCGGTTACTGCTCAGACTTCTGATATTTTCAACACCAAGCTCGGCCCAACAATGTACAAGGATAGATGGCTAACGTCTCTAGTATACTAGTTGCTACATGCATTGAGCTTTTCAACAGTAAATAAGCATACTGTTTTCACATTTTCCCATATTTTGCACAAACTTTTATCAGAATAGTATACTTCTCTAGTAAACTTCATGCATCGATTTTTAGCATTCCGTACTTGCCATATTTCACTATTAAAGCATTACCAAAGCACCATTGATGCCGATAAGCATAAAGAGAAATACCGTCCAAGAAAGTCATAGGGGTCCTCCAAATTCATCAGGACGATCCATAATGCCTTCGATGATCAACATTCTTTTCATCTTTTGTCTTGACGGGAACAGATTCATCAGACCAGCAGTTTTCATCATGCGGGAAACATGCCAGCCTAGCTCCCACATCTAAGTTCCTGAGACATGTTGACACTGACTCATTGCATATCTAGTGAGCCACAAATATAGCTCATGAGTGACGGTTTAATTACATTGATCATTGAAGACTGGCTGTAAATTCAATGGAAGATTCTCAATACAAAATCGCAGAAGAAGAGAAAAGGGGATTTGTAAGCACAGACGTGGTAGTAGTTGTGTGGAACTGAGGTCATATTCTACAGGATACATGGAATTTTTAGGAGCCGAAATCTCATTATTCATGCAACCAAATCGAAGAAACTTGATAATAAAACTGGGGTGATATTCAAGGCGAAGTCAAGTCTATTGGTTTCCATGAGGGAAACGCCAGTCCAATGAAGAAAATTTTGGTTTGACAAAATGATTTCTCAAGGAGATTTATCATAAGCATTCATGTTCCCATGTCCATAACAATGCAAATATCTCCAATAATTCCGACAATAACTCTAAATGGTTTCTAAATCTCATGAAACACTAAAAACATCATTCATAATGGACAGTCAGACAATTGCCTGACATAATCCACAAGACACAACATCAATCATTAAGTGTCATTCTATCTTAGCAATCATTCTAATGATAAAATGAAACAAAGACAACTCAACTTACTTAGTGACAAAACCTCTTATTTAGCGCGGATTTATAAAACAAAAAATCTATGCAACCTAACCACACAAAAGTCAATAGGTTGTTTCTAATGAAAATAAAACTTCTGACCGAGATTTCTAATCAACAATTTAAGCATTAAAACAAAAGAAGCAAGAAAGACAGAAAATTTAACAAATTTCAGTGAGTGCGTGGATGGTAGCTTGAAAACAAAGCATGAAAATCAAATCAGCTTTTCTAAGAGTGGCAGAAGTCCAGGTAGATGTATGACTGTTACCAACCGGGCTGCCGCAAAATATCATGATGATGGAAGCCCAAAAAGGGAGGCCCATTATTGGGAACCATTTTAAAGGGCCATGGCCCACACTAGCGAAGTGGCCTAACTGGATAAGCACTTAGCTCTCCAGATGATGGGAAACCCATGTAACATGTTAATCACGTAAAGCTATCAGACACACCTATCTTTATCATCAAATTGCATCCATGAAATTCGAAAATGAAAAAAAAAATCAAATTCTGAAGCAACAAATCAGGATAGTAATTCACAACATAAATGGAGATCTTAAACAATATCAAGTCGACAAAGTTAACCGAAAATTACTTTGAATCATGTCGAAAAACAGCTCCAATGACTTCGTAGCAAAAATGAGCGCGGGGATAGTTGGTACTCCTCGACTGCAAGCAGAGTCATGTCAGGGTGATAACACCAATGCTAAGGAGAGTAAGATCACATAATCCTCGTCGTGTCACATTTATCATCGCTCCACAGAAAACTGATAAAAATAACGCCAAAAGAACTCTTGCTGCATTGTTTAAGTCGATTCAACAATCAAAGCAACGATGAACATATCATGGATCTTCTTACAAGTGATAACCATCTTGCAAAGCATATCTCTGCCAAGACTTACCCATATGTGCATGTATTTTTGTGAGGGAAGATCATGCAGCAGTGGACTGCGGAGTGCATGTTTTAGATTTATTTCACTATGTGGAGAATGGTCAAAGACTGATCAAAGGGCACCTTTCCTTATGGGCGCCAAAGGTTACCAGTCACGTCGTTGTCCTCCACAGTATGTGTTAGAAGATGCCATTTGAATCTACCCATTATTGGTTTTTTAGAGTCCCCCACATGCCCCCAAGTCCTTTTCAATTTCACTGTTTATGTTCTTCAGCATCTAGTCTCATCTGATCTTGGGTTCAAATCCTGTTTAACGTTTTTAACACGACAGTCCTTGTAATAGAATCCATTGGTGGCATCATGTTTTACACAAGACATCAGTTCTAAGCCTCTAAGGACTAATATTTGGGGGTTTATCGATAGTTTTCATGGACCTTCACCACGAAAATAACTAATATCAAAACCTCAAACTTATGATAAAAGAACTCATGATACCCTATCGTAATATTTCTTCACATATGTCCCTAAGTTTCAAGCTTCTACGTCCATTACATAGTATCACTATATAATCATATAGAGAGGTAACATAATTGGAACACATGATCTAATTGGACAGTCTCGACAAGTCAACATCTCAAACAAAAACATGTCTACTTTATTAAATGCAGCTATACAGAAGTAGTTAAATTAACGTCCTATGATTAGTCTAATCCAACTACTTTCAGGTTGCTGGCTACAGTATCCGCATGGTTCTGAAATTAATGACTTCTTTGAAAGGGGCTGATCATACGTTTGCATCATTAGTCAATGGCCAAACCATAATATAATAACCTTTGACTACCCAGAATGATTAATTAGTCCGCATATCGTTTTCCAGGCCCCCAAAAAATAATTATACTTCCTCAGCTAACTTTCGACAAAAATGTTTGAAACACTTGTATCCTAAGCGATGCGGTATCGGATGTGCTGAGCTCTAACCTGAAGATCTCACATAAACACAAAACTATGATATTTCCGGACATTTCATCTCTTTGAAAACCTTACTCTGTTTATTTACTACCACTAACGAATGTATCCTGAAAAGTAGGACCAAATATCATTGTATCATATTTGACCACCCTGCAAACCCCTAAACCATGGAAAAACTACGAGAGGAGCGTAACTCAATTAGGTTAGCGAAGGCATTGCTGTTGGAGCTTGCTGTTAGTGAAAGATCTCTGACCATATCCTTCGTGATCCCAACTCCGCCGTATTCTTCTAGATCTAATTCTTTAAACACTCAACAGAATCAGCAAACAGGTCTTTGCTATCAAGCTAACAATCTGGCCAACTCAAGTACAAGATTACCCAATTACTATTCAGATCTCTATTAGTATACTAGTACTATAAGACACTGTAGTAACTAAAAGCATCTATTATCAAAGGAAAACAAGATTGTAAAATGGAAATCAAAACTAGCTAGTTGAATTAAGAACGAGAGAAAACAATGGTAAAGAATGGAGAGTTGAAGATGATCCAAATACCTGATATCTTAACCGAGACACTTGCTGCCACTCTTTGTTCCCTTGTTGTAACATCTGCATAAGCGTGCAATCCCATCAGACAACATGCATTAAGACAACAAAGTACCCAAGTTTTTTTTCATGAAAACATGACCATGCTGAAATATCATATTATAACAAGCACAAGAATGAAATCGTTGACTGCACATATCAAACATCTTGCATGGTCCCTGTCCTCGTTTCGTTTCAGTTACATGGTCCTAAGCTAGTGGGCTACCCCTGCTTCTTATAAAGGTGGACATTTTCGCAGATGAAAGTTAATGATCATCAACGAAGATGAGAGCTAAAGGGTCATCTTTTATAAAGCTGGATCTATCGGCAAAGATATTCACACGATGAGACAAAGCCGACAGATACAGAAAAAGAGTTCGTGTAGACGGAGCTTCGAGGAGAAAGGCACTGAACTCACAGGACGCATGCACACACTGTTAATCATCAGAACTCTATGTTTTAATTTAGGACTTGACATGTTCTTATTGGAGAAAAGAACAAACGTGGCTATTCAAAGAATATTCCAGAACAGCGAAGCATATTGGATAGGCAACAAAGGACGAATAGGTGCGATGAATTCCTTACAAGGTGAAAAAACATATGAACACGTCGCCACTTGCTACGTGACATGTTTTCGCTTGAAAGAGAGGGGAAGAAGAAGGAACCACGTAACTGAATCCACCCAAATAAACTTCACATGTAAGACGGTGTGATGACTTGAGCTCCAAGTGTAACATACAAGACGGTGGTGGATCATTGGTGAATAACTACTCTAAGATTGTCATGCCACACATTTGTTTTCTTATTCAGTACCATGCATGCATTGAATCTTATGATACATTGGCATCCAAACAGAGGCCCCATCAAAAAGAGAAATACATCGTAGAAATGGACACGAATATATAAAGGCACCAACACGCGAACCGTCACTGTCACTTGTAGTACCACAACTTTATATTGTACAAAAGAACGAAAAAAAGGCTCATTTAATAACTTTATATTGTACAAAAGAACGAAAAAAAGGCTCATTTAATTGCAAACCGAACACACCTACGCTACTCACACACAGCACCTCAGACCCTTGTCTCCAAGACCCCTCTTAGCATAACGTATAAATCAGCATTCCTGACATGACACTCATTTAATATCTTTCTCTGAAGTGGTTCATAACCTAATACACATTTTCTCCTTAAATAATCCAGACCGTTAAATTTGAATTGGCGAATTTGGACCAAGTGCTGTCAATCTCAAATACATATGCGTTTTATACTATATATGCTCTTCCGCTTAAAGTGCCATACATAACTCCACTACCATTAAACTTTGAGCCTCTCACTTCGTATATGCCATTGGAGAGAAGACGCCAAACAGAAAAAATCTTGTAAAAAGAGGTACACCTTTCACTTTCAAGGAAATGAAGGATACACACAAAGGAACCTTTAAGACGGAATCGGTATCAAAAACTTTAGGAGAAATATGTCCCAAAGCTAGCCACCAATATGACCAGCCCAATTGCACCGCAAATCGCATCTCATGGAAGCTCAAGCAAACGATCCATATGCTTTCGACAAAACATATTAGATTTTTATTTTTACTAGGAGAGTATTGGTCAAGGAGGGAAAATTTTCTTGTATCAAGGTACTTTCCCTGCTCTGTTTCCTCCCACTCAGTGAGGGAGGAAAAGAATGCAAATGAAAGACTTTAATAGTCATCACTCATCATACATCAACAAGCAGGTGACCAGTGAAAGAGAAGAGAAAGGAGAGTAAAATTATGGCACTTACTTGAAAAAACTTGTAACAGATGTTTTTGCAAGAAGTACACTGATGACTGATCACTCTACTGTGGCTTGGCCATAAACGCTGCCTGGCATCAGCTGCAACTGGGTGGCATTATGCTAAGTGAATAGTTCCCCTGTTGAGAAGAATATAACTGCAGATCAGCAGACTGCTGCAAATTTAGAGTCAAAGCCATTGATGAAAGCTGTTGAATGCTAAAGACATTTCAAAAAGGAAAAAAAGAAAGAAAGAAACCACGGTTTACAAACGCTCGCTAAGTATCTGGTTAAATGCTGTTAATTGAGGTTTAAGCTTTTCAGGTCCAATAAGCGAGTTTACACAACTCCTGCTTAACTGGGCGCGCTTAATCTGCTTTTCATAATACTACTATGGAGAAGCTAGTAACATCCTTCCTTGATCAACAAATTCATAGCGCGTAACAGGAAAATCAGTAAAACATATACCGGTACACTTTAGCACAGTTTAAGCTCGAAGAACAGTGAACAGACACAACCACAGGTAAGAGAGAATTTGCGTAATGCGCATAATGGGTATGCAACTATAACATCAAGGGTGGTGGGGGTAGGGGGCATGAAACCATAGATCTAGCATATATGTCTAGCAATTAAATGACCCTCAATGCTCGAGGATATAGTGAAAGACAGCACATATAATGTTCCAACAACATTGGGACCCTTGACTTGCAGCTGTAGACCCCAAACATACAATAATTATACAGTTTGATCTTGAGCATGAAAAGGAAACTAGATGAAGATGGAGTGGGCAATAAGATTTGTTTCATAAACAGCATCATCATGTACCAAATACACTTGAATTCTGTACAATATGCAATCATATACATGTATATTGTGTCAATGTCAATCATGTTCAAGGTTGACATTTCAGCAAGGCCATCAATCCCATAGAACGTTACAAAACGATGGTTATTGTACTATATCGCATGCGTAAACTATCAAGATTTGATGCAACTCATACACTAGAGTAAGAAAATCGAATATCTTCAAATAAAGCATGTGATTAGCATGTACAGGAAGGCTAATAACAATATGCAACAGATCTTCTTCTGTTGCACTTGCATCCTTGTATTATTCTTTCAAGTATTTTTTTTTTTTTTTTTTTTTTTTGTAGCCAAAACCGTCTTCTATCATTAAGTCCTAGTTTCTCATAGCTAATGCCTCATTAGATTAGGATCAAACTATTCATTTTACCTCAACAAGTTTCGCCTTGGTTGAAATGTTTATCACAATCCGAATAAAAGATCAAAGACATTCAGGAAAAAATGGATGAAGTTGGTCACAGACTCATGGTTAGCATAAAAGCTCCATGGAAGTTCACGCGGATGTACGAGGGCTACGAGTGGCACACAGCTACTATCGCACGAGATGCTTTGGCCATTCGTCCGTGGAGACGAAGAGATAAACCAACAAGTCTCAAACAATAACAAGAGAGAAAGGATCTCAACTCATCATATAGTTAGCCTATTAGGAATTGGTCTTAGCGAAAATAGAGATGATTGATAATGGTGAAAGCGAGCAAGATAGCTTGATAATGGACTCTTGTTTTGCACTGAAGTCTGTGTAAAGTATTTGGAACCCCAAACTTTACAATACCCCAAAAAAAGGTATAAATGTGAATTTTTCTTGCTTTGCAATCTTATAAATAGGATAGGATGTGAAATATTTTCTACTCCTCACAAAAGGGAGACAAAGAAAAACAGATACGAGAGAGAGAGAGAAGGGAGCTGAACTGTGAGGAATAATGGAAGAACAACTTAGTCCATTAGCAGTGACACATCTACTCCAGCATACACTGAGAAGTCTCTGCCTCCAAGAGAACTCTCAATGGGTTTATGCAGTTTTTTGGAGGATCCTTCCTCGGAACTTCCCCCCACCAAAGTAAGTCCAAGATTTTCTACCCGAGAAAATTAACAAGTGTTCTTTGTAGTCATCGGATTCTCTAAACCTTTTTTATTCCCATATTGAGAACAATGTACCTAAGTGCAATTCGTAAATAAAGTCCATACAAAGTTTATGCTATATACAAGTGCGTTCCACATATTAATGTCTACATACAAAGATCGTTCCAGGTAACCATGTCGGTTCTTAGTTGATCCAAAGATCCAAAAACAACATCATATGTCTTCACCCGGTCAAAAGCATTATATTTCCTGATCTCATTTCACTTCCTTTCTCATAGATGGGATAGTCAAGAAGGAGCCTATGACAGGACTAGAGGAAACAGAAGAAACTGGTATTTATGTATACCAACATCTATGAACTGTTCTTTTCATTTTCATTTTTAACTTAGAATATGGCATAGATTATCCTGCTCTTCATGCATAAGGATTTTAATCCAGTTTAATAAAACTTACCAGGATATTGGTTTGGGAAGACGGATTTTGCAATTTCGCTGCTTCAGCTGCTGCTGAGATGAGTCCCAGTGAATATCCCAGCTCATCAATCTATGCGAACTGTGAATTCCAGCAACTTCAAGGACTTCAGCCGGAGCTGTTCTTCAAGATGTCCCATGAAATCTATAATTATGGTGAAGGGTACACGATCAGAATCAGAATACATTAGCAATAGCTTCTCCTAGATATTCATGATTGGATCAGTAAACAGAGAGTGCATTTGCTTGCAGGTTAATTGGAAAAGTAGCAGCAGATCATAGTCATAAGTGGATATACAAAGAACCTAATGAACAAGAAATTAACTTCCTATCTACATGGCAGAATTCAGCTGACTCGGTGAGTATAATTCCAAAAATTCCAAAGAGAACTACGCCTCTAAATTTTAACATTGTTTTACAAACACCTAATGCGATGAGTTTCCATTCCTAATGGCATAACTTTCACATAGCAGCAGCCGAGGACATGGGAAGCCCAGTTTCAATCAGGCATCAAGGTACATCACTGCATGATATGCAACACAAAGGTTGAAAGAGCCTTCAGGTGCTGATTAGACATCGAAGCTTGACGTAAAACTTTGATTGCAGACTATAGCACTGATCGCTGTGAGAGAAGGAGTTCTACAACTAGGAGCTCTACACAAGGTTCTCATTCAAATCCCTATCCCTCCCCCTCATTAGTGTGTCTCTTGATAGGACAATCACTATCAATTGCTTGCTTCAATATTCTATCCTGGGGAAGATGATCCAACCCTTTCCTGAAGATAGAGTAAAGGGTCTGAAATACAAACAAATCAGAAATAGCAAAGGCGAATGAGAGAATTCGCAATATTTGTTCTATGCATTGGGAGAACACTTGGCTAATTAAGTGCTACGGAGACAAAACAAGAGTAATAGATTCAATGCGGTTTGACAGGAATGATTCCACGTTCATGGACATATAGCTTGAACTAGCGATCTATAGACAAGCACACGTCAATTAAATTGAAAATCCACACAAGCCAGACAACTAAATCAGTGAAATTTATTCATCGATCTACACAATCTAAGCACACACGAGACACGGTCACTCCCTGTGGCTTACTGATTCAAAATGCAGTCACTACAGAGTTATTCCTAACTAATTCACTGGGATTCAAGGTGGTTGAAGACCTGAGCTATGTTGTCTTACTGAGGAAAAAGTTCAACTATATTGAGAGCATCCCGGGCGTCTTGTTGCCTCACCCATCATCGGCAGCATTCCCTTTCAGGGTAGACATATATGGTAGCCCAGATATGTGGGATTACCACCGCAGCATGGCTCCTCCCATCGAAAATGGGTATGATCATTTTCCCCAACCTATGAAGATAACTCCATCCATGAGCAGCCTTGAAGCTCTGCTCTCAAAGCTTCCATCAGTGGTGCCAACGCCACAGTCACAGCAACCAACACATTACCAGTGCGAGTCACAGCACCAGCTTCTGTCATCTCCAAGTAGGCCTATTGAGAAGATGTACCGTGTACGGAAGGTGGAAAAGGCAGAGAATGACAAGGAACATTTTCATGAGAGAGAGGTGGGAGAATGTAGCAGTTCTATGTCATCGCATCATCAACTGCAGCAGCAGCAAAATCAGCTTCATTATCGTCAGGACCTTAACGTGTCTGCTGCTAGCAGGCCGTACAATTGTTTTTGAGAAGGATTAATCAGCTAATATGCCTAAGCAAAAGCAGTGCTGCATCAGTTTAGCTGCTATCCTATTTACACTCTCAATTAATGCCACTCATGCGTGCTTGCATAATTTAGTGGATAATAACAAAGGTAATCATGTAAAGGTTAGCACCCATGGAGGGCAACAAGATCGAAAAGCCAAAAGAGGGTTTATTTCTTTCATTCTCTAGGGCGTAACTCGTTCTAGAGTTGTTTTCTGACCAGATCCCGTACACGAATATTACAATGGAGGAAAGATCACTAACATAGCCAACTATACGGATGTCAAAATAGTGGAAGCTAGAACAGAATTTTGCCTTCCCATAAAAAGCTTTTATAGAAGTAGGAGGAAAGAAATCCACATGTTTTGAAATATAGATTGATAGAGATAGATGTCTCTTGAAGAAATGGACGAATAGGACAGCATATAGCTGGGAACGAAAA
This sequence comes from Drosera spatulata, assembly GCA_035668315.1. NCBI lineage: Eukaryota > Viridiplantae > Streptophyta > Magnoliopsida > Caryophyllales > Droseraceae > Drosera > Drosera spatulata. The sequence goes on along the minus strand of JAOVYX010000020.1, from coordinate 457,165 downwards.
AGAACCAGTTGAAACATGTTCATGGTCAACAAAGAACATTCTTGTGACGGTCCAGCTTTTTGAGACAAATACCCCTACCAGAATAAAACAATCTTACAAAGATCAGTTGACAATCCACAAGACTATATACTCCAGGTAAGTATAGCAAACTTGATTAAATACTTACTGGCTTTTAGATAGACAATAGACTGATAGAGGAACCCATGAAACATAGCTGATTTCTATTACATGCCCCCCAAAAAAAAACTCATTTCTATCATTTAAAAATAGTGTCCGAATGAATCACCCTCTAAGGCTCTACTATGCTTTTGTATTATACCTAGCTTGGTGGAATTTAGTTTTCTTCTAGGTTTTCTCATTCTTTCTAGGCTGGCCAAGTCATGGTGTCTAGCCAAGTAGTGCAACTAAACAAACCTACAGCTTTCTCTCTATCAACATACAGAAAGCCAACAGAAATGATTTGAAATGCTAGGATATGTCAACCAGGGAGCACAAAATCTGGACTATTTATCGTTCCAACCATTCTTTTTCAAGTGAAAAGATTCAAAGGATTCACGAGAAGACTCATCTGTTCCGCCATGGTGGAAGTTCAACTTCGTGCCTAATTAGGAACTATAAGCGCTACAAAAATTCTGATCTAGGACTAAAAGTGCCAGAACGGACGTTTTCTCCCCATTACTAAACATACAACTTCTTGAACCAAACAAATTCTGCTACCAGGAGAAGATGAATGCCGATAGAAGAGCTCTCGCAAATAGTTGCTATGATCGTGCTGAAGTCATTCAATAAATGTAACGCTGGACACAGAATAGTTCATTGTTCGTCAGTATGCGCTAGAAAGAATCAATTGACATCCTTTCTAGTCTTCTCACCCATTTTTACATCTCCGAACAAGCTTCGAGCAATTAACAGCTGCACAATATCATGTCCACAACATCTCTCCAACACAAGCGATATCTCTATCAATCCTCAATGTCATCATCCCCACTCCTCACCTCCACCCCGATCCACAACAACTTATACCCCAGTTCCAAGTAGTCTTGTGATTGGATCATTAACAAAAACGAGATTTTGCAACGGCTTAGGACATCCCATTCTTTTTACTATCAATTTTTTTGTTGTGGGGATTGACATGTAGAATGGGACTCTAAGCCATTATCCTACTGCAATAATTCTTGCTAAGAAGATCGCCCATATTGTGGCGATTCCACCCAGAAGGTAATGAGCTACTCCTACAGCACGTCCTTGTACAATGCTCAAGGCTCTAGGCTGAGTAGCAGGAGCAACTTTTAATTTATAATGAGCAACATTCACACTTTTCATCCTCTGTTCTACCTACAGGCACGCTTCATCTCCTAATTTAACAAACACAATCAATAATAGCAATACTACGACAACACCACAACAAACATGTCAACACAGAGCATCCAGTAAAATCAAATCGATCGAGCTTTGATAATCAATGAAACAGGAACGCTGCAACATTCATAAGCACTTCGCAACGAACCTATCTATCGAAATCGATGTTCCGACATCGAAATGCTGGTGCGACGGAGCATTCATTCCACGGATAACATGAAATCCTGCAATTTAATCGCAATGATAGGGTTTCGATCCTCAACAAATAAAACAAACAAAACAGAAAGTACAAATAACTTTGTTAGTTCGTCGTACACTGACCGGCCGCTGTACAGTGCGGAAAAGGCCACGCATCGCCGCCAGCCGACACCATTTCCCGGCGGAAACTGCGACGGATGTTTTGGGATTAGAGCCAAGAGACTGATTTCTCATTTCTGATTTTTGATTTCCGGCCTTTCTACTTTGCTGGGGAGTATTTCATCTTTGGGCTAGAAGGTTTTGTGAAATACTGGACTTCATTTTGGTGGGCTGAGTTGAGGGAGTGTTGCTCTCAGCCCAGAGATATAAGACTTGGGCCGATGGTCCCGACGGCCCGGGTTGGTACCAGAGTACTTTGTTTAGCAGAAATATATTGATCTTTGGTACCAGAGTACATCTCTTCCGAATTCATCACAAAACTTTATTTTACTACTGATTTTTCTAATCAAGAACGGTCAGAGGTCGATTATAAACAATCGTTCTCATAATCTTGTGACTTGTGATCGGAGATTCGACAATACGATAAAGTCCAAAAACCTAATTGGACCTAGATTGCCGGTTATACTTTGGATAGCAATTTTGCTAGCAAGCAATCCAAGAGTACGGATTGCACCATCACCTAATGACAAAAAATAATTTTTGCTCCTTGTGTTTTTGGAACTATTGGATTTCTTTACTGTGCACTGTCCTGCTCTCCTATCGACTCACATTTTGGCTTTTTCGAAACCATGCCAACGAGGAAGTTGAAGAGCCAAAGGCTAATTTAGGCTAATAGCCTACATAGGGACAAAGTTGGTGAGATTGCTTTATCGAACAAATCCTTTATACAGCTTCAAGGGCCAACGTTGAAGATAACTGTTACATGTGAGCCGTTCAAGTTCAATGAAGGTGAATGCGACGGGCATGTGGATTCATGTGAATTCCGTTCCCTACCATGATGACCATCACCGCCCTTGACCTGTTTCCTTGAATGATTACGGTACGTGTTCCTATGCTTCTTCTTTTTTGATAAGTGTGCCCCAATTGTTCTCATGCGGTTTGTGTTAAATTAATAAAGAAGAATTTGTCAGTGAATGAAACAAACGAGTGAGGAAAAAAAGAAAAAGAAATGATGGTGGTGACTTCATGAGATATAAATTAAGGATGTCTTAATATTTTGATATGAAAAAAATTATTAAATATAAAAATATTATAATTTGAATAAGATATCTCAAAAAAACGCGTTGAAATTTGAATAGGATGGATGGATTACAGCACTTATCTTTTTTAATATCCCATAATAATTACAATGGATTCTATTTGAAAAGTTTTAATCTAAAAAAATACAAAATCAATCAAACTCAATTACAGTACACCATTATTGCCTCTCATAACTATTACAGTAAATCCCACTATCACAAAAAAAAATTCTTTTTACATCAAATTTCACAAAAATTCAACGCACATATAAAATCTCATGCCGAATAATTTATGATATTTATTATGGAACAAAAAAAGTATTAGAGATTTATATTCGAGAAAACAGGGATGATTTTAAATCAACGACGATAGTTGATTTTATTCCTAAATAAGAAATTTTTTTTGTACGGGTTGATCATTTCCTGTTTTTGGTTTAAGTTTGTTAGCAAGAAATTTTCTACTTTAGTAAAAATTCAGCTAAGATATTAATAACTGATTTAAAATTGGGGAAATTATGCAAAAATACCCAAATAAGTTTCACTTTACAATTTGATATCTAAAATGTTTTAACTCACAATTTAGTACCCAAGTGAAGTTTTATTTACGTTTAATAGCCAATAATTCTGTGAACTGTAAATATTAGCTCTATGAACTATAAATATTAACTCCGTGAACCGTAAACATTACCTATGTGAACTCCCAAAATCAAAATGGTTATCAAAACGTAAGAAAAACTTACACTTGGGTACCAAAAGATAATTGTCCCTTATTATTGAGTAACAAATTATGAGTTAAAATATTTCAGATATCAAATTGTAAAGTGAAACTTATTTGGATATTTTTGTGTAATTTACTTTTTAAAATTAGTCCCTAGAAGTCCATATATTTGGTGCCTCAAATATATATGGATAGCTAGGTTTGACTTTGTGATGTTGAAGTCTACTTAAGGCCCATTTTGTACGTAACGGCCGGGTTGTGCAAGTGTTTAATCCCAATTCGCATATACTATCTCTTTCCCATTAAAATTATTTGTATTTGTATTTGTATTTTGTGCTAAGTCCTACCGATCTACACTGAGAATATATACAAACTCATATTGGAAAAAAAAAATACTTACTATGTATAAAATATAGAATTACTCCGATTATTATTAATAGATTTTGAGATGTACATGCCTCTTCTTTCTTCTTATACCTAGAAGCCAAGTTTACCGTATGATATTAGGAGAAAAACGGGCAGATTTGATGAATCATATTGGCAATTAAACTGTCATGTCTCGCTCATCGTGAATTACATCTTGATCGTCGAGGATTGCGACTTCTCAAGATTTAAGGCATAATGCATAATATTAAAGATTGTTGTAGTCATGTTGATTAATTTCAAATCAACCCCCATGCTCCAATGGATTTGCATGCACGCACACTGATACTATCATGATATTAATTATATATCCTCTAATACTACATCAAACGTTATCAAACTACCCATCATGGCGCCTACAAAGAGAATTATGGACAATTTAGGGACCATTGATCATGTATGCTAACCAAGGGAACATCCCTTGTTGTCCTAGCTTCATGACCCTTCCTCATGAATTATTTGATGCATGGTCATTCCTATAATAATGAATTAATTAGTCACGTACATATCGTATTGATTCAGCCAGATCGAATGGCATAGCTGGCTCAATATTTCAATGCACGAAAGACATACAAATTGGATCTGAATAACGTATTTGTGCATATCAGACTCGTCTTTAACCCAAAAACTTACATTAATTGATCATAGATTCTTCATATATATATATATATATAAATATAAGCTAATTATCATCCATTTTCATTATCAAATAGATAATCATTTAACACTTGAGTTGAGTCGAATTGACTCAGTGATATATCGCTCATCTCCTAATCACGAGATCAGAAATTCGACATCTGAGTATATCAGAAAATAGTCTCTCGGATAAAGTTTGCATACATCATCCAAAAAATTATATGGATATGTTTTTTTTTTTTCTTATAACGATAATCATTTAACACATACATATTCTCAACGACATGTTCTACCTCGACGGCATACGTGATGAACATTTGAGATGTGGGGATCGAAGGGCTGTGATTGGCGGCGGAAGCATATGGCGTAACAGATTTCTCCCTTTCATACAGGATAAAATGAAACAGAACAAAAGTTGTCAATATGCTTATATGCATGGGGTTCCATCGCATCCGAGATTGGCTGGCGTTGAGCGTGTGAGAGCTGGACGCACGTGCGTAGGTCCGTTCCCCATTCCTCCGCGCCCTTTTTTCTCTTCCATGATTCGCTCATGTTCCCCTCCACCAATATTCCATCATAAAAACATAGGTTACACTCGGACTGTATAAAATAAATTACGAAAAATTTGATTTGATATAATTATTAATAAGATTATTGTTTTTGTTATATTTTTTTTGTTTCATAAAAAATACAATCTATACGTATTTTGTATTATTCTTTACGTTTGAATATAAGTCTCGTTTTTATATCAAATCACGTCTGATCTTCCCGCAACATGTATTAGGTTGAAGTATGTGACTTGCACAAACGTTGATGTTTCACAATAAATTTATAAAAAACTACGTTTGATCGTCGTTATACGAGTATCAAACTTTTTATCGACACACGTGCAAAGTTAAAATGTTACATCCTCTCCGGGACGGAGGGAGTAATAGATAAAAATATCCTTATATGTTGGGAACTAAAAGTAAGAAAAAATTACGAGTGGGTGGAGAGAAAAAAAATAATGATGGAGGAGATGATGTGATATGAAATACGGGTAGTATGGACTTTTACACCGTCAAAAGTTATGTCAATTTAGAAAATGTTACAATTTATATGCGACATCTATTTTTAGTAATGTGTCGTAATTTATGTGGAACAAAAAAAATAAGAGCAAGTCCCTAAATAGGATGATTTTGTTATAAATATACTCCCCCCGACCCGTATTTATTGAAAGATTTTGATTCGACATGGAATTTATACGAGTGTTGAATTTATGTCAATTTTGGCAAAGAAAAAATATTTTTTTGTGGTAGTGCGATTTGCTGTAACACTTGTGAAAGCAGATAGTGGATGTAGTGTAACAGATGATATTGATTTGATATTTTTTATGTTAAAAGATTATCAAAAGAGAAAAGATTGTAATTCTTTTTAAACTAATCGAATAGAAAAATGTTACGATTAATATGGAATGGAGGTTCGATACATCATTGTTTCAATGGGCATGTATTTCCATGTACAACTTTTGTCGTTGTCAAACCAGATGCTAAATCTGACATAACAAGTTTTAGGCAAAACCAAACATGAAGAAAAAAACATTAATTCAATGAAACATTTCTGACACTTTGATAGTCATCCATTCAACAACATTATTATAATATAACATGAATATCCAGGAGTCACATAAATAAATTATATCAAAATCATACTGTTAATTGTCAAAATATAGATTATTTTTGCAAAATATATGTAAAGATCCAAAAAAATTTGAGATAATTTATTTTCTCAAATAATAACGCACACTATATTACTGAACGTCGTAATTTATACAATGAGGTTATAAAACTTGTTTGTAAAAAATCATGACAAAAATAGTATTGTCAAAATATCGGGCCGGGCCGAATTTCGGTCCGCGCTTCGAAGCCCGGCACTGTTGCTCGGATGGGGCAGCCCGGTCTGTAGGTCTTGGTCGGACGGGCCTCATAGGCATTGCCCCCTGTGGAAACTAGTCCGGCCTGGCCTATGGCCCGGGCCTATACCTGATCGGACGGGCCGGGTTTTTATCCGTCCGGCCTAATAAATGATAACCCCTTTTTGAAAAAAAGGACCGTTGGTAGAAATCGTCATCGGTTTCTGAAAAACGTTAACTGTTTTGATGTTTTTTCGATGCACAATCAGGACAGAAAGGTTGGTATTTCATATTTGCGAAAATCAATGACGGTTTTATGGAATCACTGACGTTTTACCAAAAAAACTTCAACATTTTCTAAAAAACCGTGACCATTTTCGAAGGGTTGAGAGAAGGTTTTTTTCTTTGTGAAAAATGTTGACGTTTTTAGCTAAACTGGTGACGGTTTTCTAATTATTGTTGACATTTTTGAAAAAACGTGAACGAAATTTTGATGTGAAAGTTAATCCCCAACAGCTCTTTTAAAAAAAAAAATGATCAAAATATCCCTTCCAATAACTATATAACGACTATATATGTCCATTAAATATAGTCATATTATTCTATAAATAAAGTTTCATCCAATTAATAACAACATCACATTCCAAGCAAATCATTCACTGTCTACTTCATTTTCATCAAAGAAAATCTCACTTCTTCATTACTTCTATCCTAATCTTGAAGTTCACAAATTACATCTCATTTACTTGTGATAAAGAAGTCTCGAAGTTGTCCATTAATGAGGTATATTTATCAGTATATTCCCTCTACTTTGAAGACTTGTATCTAAGTATGTTTGGATATTTCAGATGTAGTTTGGATATTTAAGATGTCATCTGGATACTTCGATATTTTGGATATTGTTTGACATATTTGATTCCATGTTTAAGTCGTTTTTATGTTTTTGGTGTAATGAATGTGTCAAATATCAATATAGATGGCAAAATGTAAAATAAAGTTTTGGTTTTCTATGAAGCATGTTCTATTTTTTACCTACAAATCAAAAAATCGTGATCAGTTTTTAAAAAAGGCAATATTTTTTTACTCTTAAAAAAACTGGGAATGCCGGTTTTGATATTCACAAAAAACGTCAACATTTTCAATAAAAACGTCAAGCTTTTAAACAAACGTCATCGATTTTAGGAAAAACGTCGACGGTTTTTGTGGAGTACATACTCGTTTCTTAATTCACAAAAAAGTCAACGTTTTTATAGAAAACGTCAACGGTTTTAGACAACCGTCATCGGTTTTAAAAAAAAAAATGTCAACGGTTTTTATGAAGTTTTAGAACATACACACTTAACAAAAATAACCAAATGAACACATAGAAAACGTCAACGTTTTCTGATAAACGTCATCGGTTTTTTCTATATATTTCATATTCTCTATATTTTTCACAGGTCGGGCTAAAGTCCGTCCGACGGACCGTACGTCCACCGGACGGGATCAAGTCCGGATCATGGTCGGATCGGGCCAAGCCGGACATGCTTAGTCCAAAACCGATGTCCGATCCGACCCTTGTCCATGGGCCGGGCTTCAAAAAACCCGTCCGGCAGGCACTAGGCCAAGCCAGGTCCGGATCAGACTCGTACGGATCGAGCCGGTTTTTGACAACACTAGGTAAGAATCCGAAAATTATCATAAAATTTAATTTCACAATAATTAATATGAATAGTAAATAATCATACGTTATATTTTATTTTACAGGTTTAAAAGGCTTGTTTGACGATATAATAAGAAAAGAATATAAAATATGAATAAAATATAACCCTAATACAGGGAAATACGATTTTAATATGAAAATATCGTATTTATACGAAAATGACCTAAACCTAATTTTGGCACTTATTTTTCTTTATGTCAATTTTTACTTTACCTAAATTAAATTAATTATCCACTAAATATCCACTAAATACCCACTATTATCCACTAAAACTATTTTAATTGCTTTACTTTCTTAATTAATACAAACTCTTTTCTCCTTGAAAAATTTCTTAGAAACATAAAAACACTCATTGTCTTACAAGAGAACAGAAGAAGGAGTGTTCGAGGAGAAAAGGAGAAGCTTTGGTTACAAAACGACGAGAATCATTCACCATTAATAAGAGAAGTCGATCATTTTGTTTAAAAATTTAGTGGATAATCATAGACTTTGTGATAAATTTTGATTTTAATATAAATTGAATCTCAAATATCTAGTTTCTGATAAAATTGTATAAATCAAAATATACGGATATATTAATCTGTTGAAACTTATTACAAGGATCGCTTTGTGACTTGATCTGCAATTACACAGAAAGAGTTAGAAAACGAGCCTTATATAAATGGAAAGCCCTTAAAGTCTAATATCCAGAGCAGTTTAAAAATCTGGATTTAGAGTTGTATGCAAATATTTATGAACTGATTAGTGAAGTAAGGTTAAACTGTTTGATGTAGCAGAAAATATAAACTTCAACAAATAAACTGTTATTATTGATAAGATTTCATGATGAAAAAATTTAGTTCTATGAAAAGATTCTAGAGTATAGTTTATGTATAATTTTACGAAATAATTTTTGAAGTTGTATACGAGAAATTATAGAGTTAAGCATGTCGAAGGGTCATGTTGGACAGAATCCGAAAATGAACCATTTTGACCGAAACAACTCCAAATATTCACAAACACTTCTAATAATGATACAACAACAAATCAAGCCTTTATCCCATCAAGTGCGGTCGCCTACATGAATACGACGGCGTCATTCCAATCTGTCATATATATCATCTTTTATAAAATTATGATACACCATATCATACTTTAAGGTTTCTCACATAGTCTTTTTAGGTCTCTCTCGTCCTCTCTTGACATATGCTAACTCCCAACTTTCACATCTCCTAACAGAAACTGCGACTGCTTGCGTTTCACATAACCATATCATCTTAGTTGTAACTACCTCATCTTATCTTCTACTGGAGCCACACCCACTTTCAAACACTTCTAATGATGATAAATACATAAAATTATAATCATGCACTATCAAAATAAGTACCAAAAACCTTTCTCAAAGGTTGGCACCACCATATAATATTGTTATGACGATTTTTTATAAAGTACGAACAAATATACTTAACTTCATAACGTGAACAATCATTCACAAGAGCGTGTCACGTATCCTATTATATTATAGGACTTCGAGATGCTGCTCGTTGTTACTTAAGGATGAGGCTGAGTATGTGAATGTGAAAAATTATGGTAAAAGATAACGTTAGATTTATTGTGTGTGTCGATGCGTATTATTATATCATGAGTATAATAATGTGCATTGGAATCTTTGGACTTAGTCACTAAATGTGGTTGACGTAAAATACTAACTGCAATTGTTGTGTGTTGTGTACTAAATTCTGAGTACTGTGGAGTATTGTTACGTGGTGTATGTTATGCCTTATTTATTGGTATAATGAGGCTGAATGTGTGAAAAGAATGTAAATCCATAATTGATGAGATAACTCTTGGGTATAAAACACAAAGAGGATTGTGTCTGTCGTTTTTGTTATACAGTGACTTGGTGGTAACATTCTTTCATCGATCATGAGAGGTCGTTTTAGTAAGAGGGTATCTCACTGCAGGAGAGCCTGGGCTCCGATTTGACTGATTCCCTTTCGTCGGTGTCTCTTTTGCAAAAATTGAAGAGAGCTTATTTTTGAAATTGAATAAGATTCACTAAGGGCACAATTATAACATTGAGGGTATCTATTATCTGTCATCTCTGTGTGATTGATATGATGGTAAGTATAACAGAGTCTTAAGTAAATTGCTGAGTATAGCTGTGGTGAGTCTTGAAATCGGGACCTGTCTTGTCACTGTGTCTTTGTCTCAATTTGTTTGATTTGGAGAGTTTGACTGTCATATCAGAAAGGGTATGCCGATAATAAATATGGCACACTGAGTTTAGGATGCTTTCCATAACATATGTGAGGCATTCACGAGTTAAAATATGCATGAACGTATAAATGACTGGAGTTGGAGAGGGAGAAGTATGTTTGGTGCGGTGGTGTTGTTTGATTCAATACTTGTTTGATGATTCTGTGCTGTCTGAGTAATGTGCTTATTGTAATATGCTGAAATAAATTATCTATGCATTTAACCTACTTTATTTGATTGGTGTGTTGATTCTAGAGTGTTGGAACAAAAGATCCAAGTGATCATTCTTCTTTTCTTTTCTTATCTTCTTCTCTCGTGTAATCCCCTGGAAAGGGGATCGACACGTTATTGAGCTCCTATAGCTCACAGCAACTAATTTTCATTGTCTTTTCTCTTCTCTTTGTTACAGAAACAAGATTTGGAAAGAAGTGTGATTTAAGTTTTGATGCTAAATGTAACTTATGTGTGAAAGGTAATCTGATTCTATAAAGAAATGTAAATTTCACAGCAAATGTGATATTCTAAGTTATTATTCAGCGCATCAAAAGTTTCTAAACTAATAACGTATAGGTAAATTTAGTTTAATTCTTATGATTAAGACAAAATATATAGTTTTTGCCTATGTGAGACGTTGGGCTCAGCGGTAGTGACGTGATATGTATCATTAATAATTAATGAAAAATCGGAACGTTATAATATAATATGCATCATTGTACATGCTCTAATACTATAGTATATGTCTATCCCAGCTTATATATATGTAACGACTTGACACTTCATCTTATTCAATATATATTGTGAATAATTTCATTTCTAGTCGGTGTTATATGTATAATTGTGAGTTTTTCAATATCAATTCAAATTCCAATAGAGTTGATTTTTTAATATAATATCAATAAAGATTGTGTCATGACATCAATAATTCAATCCTTATCTTCATCATTTATAAATCACTTCTTGTATGGTTTATTAGGTATAATTGTTTGGCACTTAGAATGTGCATCTAGCCTAAATGGGTTTTTCATGTTATTGAAATGCTAGATATACACTCGTGGGTATTTAACATCAAATTGAACATTTGGTAGGATCAACACAGAGTTAAAAGAAATTTCATAACAAAAAAAACTAATTCCAGAACAATATTTCGTTTATAGTAAGTAATTTTTTTATCTTAATTAAAACAAAATTGTTTTGAAATTAGTCATTTTTGTTTTGAATTTAGTCTTTCACATTAGTTTGATAAAATAAAACTTAATCGTTCTTCGATACGAGCCAAAATTCACATCGATAAATGTGCACGATCAAACCCTTGGGACGGAGGGAGCAATATAAGAGGCAGGAAGGAAACACCGGAATATTATGAACTAATAATGTATGATTTTGTTCTGTAAAGCCATGTCATTGCTAATCTAATTTTTTTGTGTTAGCCATGTCAACTATGTAATTGTCACTTGGTTGTTTGAAAATTTATGAAGAAAATTGGCTTTGAAGAGAAGCAAATAATGTCCAATTCTAAATTCTCTCCATGCACACATAGCTAATAGGGAGCTTATAGCTCTCGCCAATGAAAACAGCCAAATTTACGCCTCTGCCTAGTCCCTACTCTCAACTGCCCATGACAACAACCTCTTTTTTGTTCCAACTTCACATGGGATCCATCACAATTTTTGAGCCTATAAGTATCACTCATGCACCTTGAGTTCCTACATCTACAACTCCATAAAATCACTAACATAGATCACTTGATCATCGATCGATTATCGAGCAAGTTAGATAACATATACCGACATCAAAGCTTATCGATCATGGAATCGAAGGGCAATGATAATAGTCGAGTAATGTTGATATCATTGAAGAGGTGTAAGAAGAGGAGGGCGGCAAAGAGGAGGAACACGAGAGTAGTCCGTGGTGGATCATCACCATTGCGATACAAGGTGGTGCATGAGAAGGTGAGGGAGTTGCAAAGGCTGATACCGGGAGGCGAAGGAATCATCAGCACCGATAGCCTCTTTGTTCACACCGCGGATTATATATTGCAGCTGAGGCTTCGTCTTCATTTGCTGCAAGCTCTTTCTAGTGTTTGCACAAATCTTAAGAATGGCGCTTCCTAATGCACTGATTGTTTGTATTCATCTGAATTTGAACTTAATTTCCATGGTAAAGATTGAAAGTTTTATAGTACGTACATGAATGCTCCTGTTGGCTATCATGAACTTGTCAAATTCTTCTTTAAAATGAAACAGAACATGAAATGCTCGCCTTGAGTTTGTTGCTGCGCTTGTTTTCCATTCTTGTCTTTTGTATCATCCAGCGATACTTATTTCTATCGAAAATATGTGTGAGCTGATGATTTCATATGCCTATCTTAAAGAAATTCGCGAAGAAATGATGGTTTCAAATGAAAAATGTTTAATTGTAAATTATGTATGGGAACTGTTCAAAAACCACATCGGTTTTGGTTGAAGATAAATTCAGACACACGAGTATGTTATTTTACATCCTTCGACTCTTTTTAGTTTTAGTGTATGGGGCGAGATGTATATTTTTCACATCTATGGCCCGAGGGACTCCTAGTTTTGAGCTAAATGGGCCGCCAACTGAAAAGTTGGGCCACAGGCCCAATATCCAGACTTCCAAAGCTATTATTCAGAGTCACAGACTCACAATAAATGATATCAAAAAAGACACCATTTATTTACCGCGTATGTTTTGATGACCTTGATTCTTATATCAAATAATATATTCAACTACTTTACAACCTTCGCCGTAAGAAATATATAGTTTATATTATGATTAATATTTTATAATAAATTTTATATAAAATAATGTTTGATTGTTCTCTCATATCATATGGGTCAAAGTTTACCTTACCATGTCCCTCAACTAAACCGGACATTTATTGTAAGACAAAGGAAGAAGTATTTATCCAAGTTAAGCTAAAAACGAGACCATAAAACTAGAAAACAAACCCAAAAACATACTCCGTCAATTATCAAAAGTCTTCGTTTGAAATATTTAATCACAAGCTTGATCAGCAATAGTTAGAAACTATGTGTATATTATATGACGGCATGTGATCACAATCTTGATCAGCAAACCTAATACCATTAAAGTTAAGGCATATAGATTCAAGTTATGTCAAACGCAACAACCTTTTATTTTGTAAAATATGTAATGGACATCAATTATCAAAAGTCTTCGTTGAATTTAATCAAGGAAAAGGCTTAGGGGCCAAGTTGTATATAGTTGGTTTTGTTTTTTTAGTAACGAGGGTGTCCGGGTCAGCTCGCGCGTACCTCGACTAATCCCCCAGACACTGATAAGGCGCCCCCATCAGTATCGGATAAAGCTTTGACGAGGTCAACGGGCGTGGCCAACATGGATTTTGAGATTAGTGGGATTCGAATCCAAAACCTTCAAGAAGAAGGTTGAGTCGAACATCACTAGACCAACCCAGATTGGTTTAGTTGGTTTTCATGATATCACAACGAGAAAAGGCTCAATATGTAGGCTGTAACATCATATCGTATACCAATGGCATGGTAGCTAGGCAACAGTCAATTCGAAATTAACAGTTTCCTGCAAAACTGAACGAAATTTGAAGCTTTATCCTAGATGCATATGCCTTTTCGTGTCAATCGTCGCCCAAGCCATCCATAGTATATTCAATACGGAGTAGAACTTTTAAGGTTTTTTTTGTATCATTTTTTTTTCTTTTCACTAATATATCAAACAGAGTTATTTGTTTTTCATTCAACATTTTTGAAACGGATGAAATGAATAAAAGAGAAATAGAAAATCAGATTTTTTTTTTTAAGTTTCTGTTTCTTATTTCATCTAAATACAGTATTTAAGATGCTCTGTACAAAAAATTCATTTTATTTTATAAATTGACCTCCATTTTCGTTACTTATTTTATGTTTTTGATATTATTTCTAGTTTTCATATTTTTGAGCGATAACAGCAAACGGCCCCTTACCTTAATTTTATTTCTTTAACTATCATTACGGACAATCATAGATGATCTCAGAAGGTAATAATCATAGATGATATTATAAGACAATATTAGGTTACTTTGGACCGAAAGTTACGAGAGGGATAATAGTTAAACGGGGAAATTACTTGGGACCAAATAGTACAAGAAAAGCGTTGAATTCCATTTTGTTATGGTGATCTTGCGGATTTAGACGTATTGATTACCGACCTTGCAAATGTCACATAGAAGATGATATCACGCATTTGAAACAAATATACTACTTCATAGTAAAGATTCCAAAAGTGACCACATAATTAAACAAATTTCTTGACACAATTATACCTTCCGAGAATTTCTTGACACAATTATTCACATCACGTATTTTTACTCCGGCTTTTTTGGTTATCTTATTCAACATTTCAAGTCTCATTTGTATTTCAATCTGCAGTATGTAAAGTGTCCATGTATATGAGCAAATTTTTTTGGCGCAAAATCCTCAAGATCAGAACTCCCACACAAGTGACTCTGCTTTTCCTCGTCATTTGCAGCCTAACTTTAGCAGTTCCATTCCTTCCCTTGCCCTATTCTATGAACAACTTTACATAAAATAAACAATGAAATAATGTTACTTTCAAAAGAGAAAGAAGGGGATGACGCCTTTTTCTTCTTCATTTGGTTATAAATATATGTGATAATTGGGTAAAAGTATTCTGATATTTATTTCTATTTTTATAATTCATACATTCGAAATTGTAATGCACACATGTATGGGTATAATTTACAGAATCATTGCTTATGATTACAAATAGATATTTAAACATAAGTGAAATTTTTATTGACAATACTCATTTTATTTTAACAAATACTACCTTCTTATACATTATCAAGAAATAAAAACGTTCTTACGAATAATATATGCA
Organism: Drosera spatulata; assembly: GCA_035668315.1. NCBI lineage: Eukaryota > Viridiplantae > Streptophyta > Magnoliopsida > Caryophyllales > Droseraceae > Drosera > Drosera spatulata. The sequence goes on along the minus strand of JAOVYX010000020.1, from coordinate 441,866 downwards.
CCATTATCTTATTTTTAGTAACCTGTCAAGATGTAATTATTTGATGAATACTACATCAAGATGACTTAAAAGTTTAGAATTGAACAATTTTACTCGCACTTGTGATCACTTTCTTAATCACGTACAACCCGGCAAGAAAAGATGCCAAAGTCACACACTTGCCAACCACAAAGGGACCCCAAAAAATCGCATCGAAGACAGAGAAATTATATTAGGGTTCTTGCCAATTACAGACACTACCCGTCATGAACAAACATGAAACACTTTCATAACAAAACCGATACTTTCCAAGTAAACATTTCTAGGAATTTTTCTAGCATAATTTTCAGATAGGTAGGTGACCTGCAGCCTTGATCACAACCCCTCTCTATATTATGCAACAGTTCCTTCTCAAGTCATTCACTTCACAATTTCCCATTTGACTTATAAATTTCCTTTTGGCACCTTTCACTTCCCTTTTGCTCAAGGTATCACTCTTTACCCACCCTTTTGAATTTTAAGCATTTGGGTTTGGTACAGATTTGATTTTGATTCAGTTTTGGGGTAAATTGTTGTGTTTCTTGTATGAGTAGACAAAAGGGTATGTGACTATGTGTCAATTTCTTGGGAAATTTTGAGTTGGGTTTGATCAAGGTTCAAGAAAGGAAGTTGTCAATCATGGGTTGTTGAAACCCTTTTGGATATATGAGAAACCATGCTTCCATGCCACAAATTTTGGGTGAAAGTTCACTTTTTGTGGTTGCCCATTTGCTAATATGGTGTTGGTTCAATCTCAATTTGATCATAGACGTGATTTCTTCATATACTCATCTTCTCCGGCTTCCCGGGGCGGCGCTACTCCGGCTGCAGCGCCACCGATATTGCCGCCGCCGCCGTCTTCAACAACATCCTCTGGTGGGAAACTTAACCCAGTTGTGATTTTGATATTAGTGATTATGGCAGTTATATTCTTCATATCAGGGCTACTCCACTTACTAGTTAGGTGTCTGATGAAGCAGAGATCTTCCACTTCAGTTTCTTATTCGAATAGATACCCTGAAAATTCACCAGGCTCTGATGCTTTTCAAAGGCAATTGCAGCAGCTTTTCCATCTCCATGATTCAGGCTTGGATCAAGCTTTTATTGATGCACTTCCTGTTTTCATGTACAAGGAAATCATGGGTCTCAAAGAGCCATTTGATTGTGCTGTTTGCCTGTGTGAATTCAGTGAACAAGATAAGCTGAGGTTGCTGCCCCTTTGCAGCCATGCTTTTCATATTGATTGTATTGACACTTGGTTGATGTCGAATTCGACTTGCCCTCTATGTAGAGGTGCACTTTACGTCCCCGGGATCCAAATTGACAACCCAATGTTTGGTTTTGATGACTCGAGGGAGGATGATGATCTGGGAGGGTTTCCGGTTGGGCAGAAATCCGGGCAGGTTGCAATTTCAATGGAGAAGACGGTGTTTCATGTTAGGCTTGGAAAGTTCAAGGGATCAAGCAATGAAGGGAAAGTAGGTGGGAGAGAGGTGGGTGAAACTAGTAGTAGTAGTCTTGATGCAAGGAGATGTTACTCAATGGGATCATATCAATACGTCGAGGCCGATTCTGAGTTACGAGTGACTCTCTGCCCTTCTTATAGGAGTTCAAAGCTTAAAGACCTTCATGGGCTGAACAGGAATTCTCCGATCGACAGGGAAGCCATGGAAGGCAAGAGGATCAACATTGGAAGCAAAAACGAGAGCTTTTCTGTCTCCAAGATATGGCTTTGGTCCAAGAAGGGAAATTTTCATGGTTCTTCTAACACAAGTCTTGATGCTGCCCCTGTTGATATGAGCTTGCCATGGACTAATAGAGCTCAGCTTGGTACATGAAGGTATAGTTTTGTCTGTCAACTTTTGTTGTGATAAGTTAATTGATCATACTCACACATAAACGTATCAAAGAAGCTATGAATTGGCTTTTGTTCTAAGCATTTTCCTTTTGTACTTAAAAATTGTTAATCTGGATGTGCTGATTTATGAGCATCCTGCTTTTCTTTTGTACTTTTGGCCACAGTGTCAGCTCAATTGCTTTAGCTTTGATCGAAGTTCTATTCTTGGCTTTTTGAAATGCAATCCGTTTTGGCTTATATCTTGTCTTCCAATCCAGGGTTGATTGCTCCCTGGGATTGCTATGTGTCAATATTTACAGTCTCTCTTGGAACTCTTACGAATACAATCTGTCGGGAGTTTTTATGGCTTGAAATGTAGCAAACTGTGTGAGCCACTTAAAGGCGATGCATATGACCTTGCTGATCCTTGCGAAGCTGTGAAGCTCATTTGTTCAGACGAATGAAATCGCTACCTTACAGAGGAGTTTTGCTACTGATAGTTTTCTAGTATCACATGTTAAGCTTCTTATGCTACAAAACAGCGCAGGTCTCGGATTCTGAAAGTCACTACTGCACATATGGTAGGAACTGAGGCGATGGATGCAGAAGGCAACTCCTAGACCATCTATTCTTACTATCGTTGCGATCTTCTGAATGTCTTGCACCCACACTTGAGGCGTGTAGGATGTCGGTAGGATAACATGTGCATTCTCTTTCTCATTTGTCGGAAAGGCTCGATCGCTTTAAAATGATCCAGTTTGCTAGGACCATGTAAACTTTAAAATGATGACCATATAGTGCTTGGTCCACGGCTTGTAATGTTGCTTGAAGCCTGGTTTATCTTTTCCTGTAACAGGTATATGTATGCAGTCATGCAGATTGCATCTATGGTAACACACAAACGATGTTCATGACCACCCTAATAGTAGCTCATGGTCGCATCGTCCCTAGATTAGGACATAAATTTTGAATTTGACGCTTGACATCGTTATACTGATTTGCCAAAAATATGATAGATCTAGCTCATCCAGCTTGCCGTGGTCTATGTTCCAAATGTATGCTTGCATTGGTACAGTTATGGTTGTGATCTCGGCTTATATCCACTAAACACCCATCAACGTATCACTGCTTCCATTGTTCCATATTATATACAATACTTATCTATTTGAATCGTTATAAAATATATATATTTTTTTGTTTTTGGAAAGTGCAGTGCTTATGGTCCCCTGCATTCACCCTCCATTGGTCCCATCTCCTTTTTTTTTTTCAATTTCCTAATTTATCATTTTTTTATAATATTTAAAATCATTTATAATTTTTAGTATATATATAAAATATGAAAAATAAATATATATTTGAACTCTATATATCAATATCTACAAAATAAGACCAATATTGAATATAAAAAAATTTATTATATTATAAATAAATACATATTATTAGTACTTAAACACATACAAACTTTATCCTATTCAATCATTCCTTCAAAATATTGTCTATCACGTGGATTGATATTCATCACTTCATTCAATAGTTTAAGACGAACTGCATAACTATCGACCGACCTCAATGATAAATGAGTAAAATAAGCCGAAATATTTACATCGACTATATGCAACACAACTTCAAAGATACGAGTAAGAATTATTGATAATTATCACATACGTATATGTTATAATTATTATGGGACGAAGAAAATATTTTTTTG
>JAOVYX010000020.1:425907-438203 GCA_035668315.1 Drosera spatulata | reverse complement strand
CTTATGTCCAAGTCATTCGGGGACCCTTACATGGGATGGGCCGCCTTCGTGGAAGACGTAGTAATCACACACCAGACGCGGACTGGCTTACCTGAAGAAACATTCCCCAACTATGATCTGTGGGAGAACCCTCTGACTCCTTGTATGTGCAGGACATGAGCAACTGGACTACAAGGATTCCTTATGGAATCAATGCCTTCCAATGGACAATCTTCTCTTGAGTCATATTCTGACAAGCGCTCGTGGCTGAAGACAAGAGGTGTCACTCGGTAACTTAAATGGCGAATATCAACCGGAGATTTGGCTGATACCCTGATGAAACGTGGGGTGCCAACAGAGTGTTCTGCTGGGGAATGCTACATCGCTCGGGTGCATAGTTTTTGACTCTGGTGGATGATAGACTAAATCTTGTATCACTCCTGTAGTTCATCGCCATGTTATGAAGATCTTAAAAGTTATGCAATTGACGAATTAACATTCGTGTAATTCATGTTGCTATGAAGGCATCTCCTTGAAATATCATTGTTCAGTGGGTTTTGATATCTAATCTCTACTGCACCATCAACAGTCCCCTGCACCTTCCGGAGGAGGAACATTCACATCACATATTATATTATAAAAAATATATATAAATGAAAAAATAGAATATGTGGATGATAAAATAATGATATGATGTTGAAATAGGTATAGAAATTATAAAATGAGAAAAAATAAATAATGCATCTTTAAATATGAAGTGATATTGTAATATACTGTATTTATTATAAGTAAATAATATAATAGGATGTAATATAATGTATTAAATAATAAAAAATGAATAAAAATTTAAGTATAGATGATGTGAATGTCCTAGGTATTTAAATTTTTGTCATCAACAAGATAAAATTTTATCCATGTCAATGAACGATCAGACCTGCTTTTTCATAAACTTATACGATTATTTGTTATTTTCTTCGTCCTAAACTTATTGTAATATTTTGACCTGATATATGGGTTAATATAAAGTTTGACAAGCGTACAATGATGATCAAATATGAGTATTTTTTTGTAAAATTATCCTGAAGTATTAATGACGATATAAGTTAGGTCCTTCAACATAATATATGTTGCGGAAGGATGAGACGCGATTTAATATAAAAATAAAATTTATATTTATATATATATATAATAATATAAAATATATAAATATTATAAGAATTATGGGGGGAGTAATATAAACTTTTACCAACATCTGTCAGTTCCGACTGAAACAATTGAGAAACAGAGTCAATTCCGATAGATCCAAAAATGAAGTCCGCAGCCGCCTCGACCCTTCGAACGACGCTCTCCACCCTCCCTTCATCCCTCCAACAATGGCGAGGGATCCGAGTGAGAGTCCGCGACGGGAACCTGGAGCAGGCTTTGGCGTTCATGCAAAGGAAGATGCAGTCGAGCGGGATCGAACGCCTGATCAAGCAACAGGAGACCTGCCACATAAAGGACTCCGAGAAACGGGTCTTGGCTCGCAAGTCCCTCCAGCGTCGGATCCAGTCCAATGATTTGGCTCGGAAACTGAAGACGATTCTGCTCCAGAAAGTCAGGTATTGGATTTTGGTGATGTTTTAGGGTTTTGGTTAGGGTTTAGTTTTGGGGTGTTCGGTGGTATTGGTTGTGGTTGGTATGATTGTTGTTGAATTTCGTTCGTCGAAGGTGTTTGTTATTTGGATTGACTATATAGGGAGTGAGTTGTGGTTTTGGAATTCTGAGGGAATTTAGGGGATATGTGAATGTCTGCTTGTGCTGAGAAAATTTAGTACGTGGAATTGTTTGCTATGGTCAGATAGTGTCCTTGTGATAGCTATTTAGGGGATGATGGAATGGTTTAGAGTTGATTTTGATGAGCTCGTCATGAGTAATTTGTCCCTAGTTTGTTGAGATGAAGACATCCCGCCCTCCCAGACCTTGTCTGTGACGGGATACCTGGATAGTAATAGTTGTTTTTTGTTGTGATGAAGTTGGAACCTGACAGAATTTGTTGTGATGAATGGAATTGCACATTGTACTTTTAGTATCACCTTGTTGGTTTTTCTTCACTTTGCCGTTCAACCCCCACCTCTCCTCCTCTCAGATTCTTAAGTTAATACATGTCTCTATTCTATTGCCTCAGGGGTCTATAAGCGGATAACCGGTGTAGTTGTAGCGTTGTTGCAAGCTTGCAGAGGCCCCCTACATCTACTATCCAGCTGCTTATGTTTTCCCATGTTGGTGGTGGATTGAAAGAACTCGTGTTGCTGGTTCTGTTTGCTTATCTTCTGCACCAGGCTGTCAGCAGATTGTAATACTGATCTGAAATTTCTAGTTTATATGTTGTTTCATTGCTTTTGTTTTTTTATTTGCTACTGTGACCTGAGACCGAGATGTTTGGAATAAGCATAACAGTGCAAGGTACTTTTATTTTCATTGCTCGGCAACTTTTATCGAGTTGTGTTTGAAAGATCTCAGAAATATCTACCCAAGTCTGGGGTGCGACTTAATGGAATATTTCGCAGTACCCATGTTACACCAACCTATACCCAGAGTGAGTGCTGCAGCAGTGCAGGTGGGACGTGAGTCGTTCAAAAATCAATACGGGCTGGTGTTGTTCACTCAGCGGATGCATTCCCTGGTTTTATAAATCACAAATCTTTTCCCTTCCCGACTTGGTTAAGGTTTTGGTGCATCATGTGTAATAAGTGTATCATTCTGGTCATATGCACATGTTGCCTGTTTCATATGAATCAGCTCTAAAAAAAACAAAAAACAGAAGATCTCATCTTTACTTCTCTTTATATATTCCTTTAGTCAATCTCTATTATGTCCAATGCTGCAGGGACTCAAATGCCGACGTCATGATCTAGATTTGTCCCTTACGTTGGGGGTTACAAGTTACAACCCTTCATTTGTTTCATAAAACTGAGTAATTATACCTTATAGTTGATAGAAAGAGACTATTAACATGAGGAGTATTAACTGCATTATCTTATGCTAAATGTATTTTTATTTTTTTTTTGTCATTCAATCCTAAAACCCGCGTGTTCATTTAAATAGTCTTCATTTCTACCAATCATAAAAACAAGGATTGGCGTAGGACATTTAAGAGAGAGTACAACTAACACATCTCTTGTGACAATATTGAGTTAAGGAATACTAATTGCGTTCTTTCTAACATTTTTTTTTTTTTTGATAGTCCTTTTTTGATCGGTGAATTTTGAGATTAAATCAATTCATCACGGAAGATCCAAAGATGATTATCATAAATGAACCAATAAAAAAAAAAAGAAAGTCTCCAAAAAAAAAAAACATAAATGAGTATATTTAGTATTTCTATTCTGAGTTAAGGTTTCAGTTTGTTTCTAAAGACTATCGCAGTTTGGTAGTTCACGTATCTGGAAAGTCTTGTTGTTTTTCACAGCTTTCGTACTCACTGACAGAGATCACTTCTGGTCATACTTCCGGATATGTACTTGGGCTCCTCCTAAACTATGGGCTCAATCCTTCAAGCCCAAAACAAGAAGTCCATTATTTTTCTCAAGTCAAAAACAGAATGACTAGTTTTATCAACCTCGTCCCCTCATGCGATATCCCGCCGCCGGCGAAATTCACCTGAGGGTTTTGCATTTCTCATTGCCGGCGACGTCTCCTTTCTCATTCATCTTTTGTTTCTTCTCGAGTTGCCGCCGCATTCCGGCCGAATGCGCCGGCGAGCAGATCAAAATTTTCTGCTTTCGTTTTATGTGCTCGACCAGTCGGCGGAGCTCCGATTCTCTTGTTCGACGTAAACTCGAACTCTTTTTGTCTGTTTTCCTCTGCATTTTGATAGTTTTATGATTGTGCTTTGGTCTTGGTGGTTTATGTGCTGTAATCGTTGGCTGCAGAGTGCAGAGTTGTGTTTTTTGGTTGGTGCGATTAGGAGATTGAAGTTCTATAACTTCAGTGAGTTATATTGCGATGGATAGGTTGAATTGGTTTGAAGTTGGGAGTTGCTATTTTGCTGTCATTTGGGAAATGTCTCTCTATGTTTTTATTAATCTGCTTTGAATGGGCGCCATGTGATTTTACTAATAACCGCACAAAATAAACGGATGAGTGAGAGTTTTCAAGTAACTGCACAGGTTTGATTGTCATTAGCATTTAGCATTACTTGAAACTTGATTGGGGTTTTCCCCTTGGTGCTCGAAGCTATACATGTAACGTTTTTTTTCTTCTTGGTGGAAAATGGAAGAAAAAAGAGTGCAGTTTTAACATTTTTCTGTAAAAATTAAACCTTTATCAGAATTTGTTATTTGGGCATAGAGTCAAGTGATGGAACAATTATTTTCGGAACTGATGTTGCTTTTGTAATTTCTTGATGCTCTATTATTTGAGGGTTTGGATGTTTGAACTTGTTAATTTGTGGCTTTTGTTCATGCTGTTGCAGATAATCAAAGAGGTAATTTGACGGCCAAAGCTGAAATACACATGTGAAAATGAAGTGCAAAGATGAATTCAGGCTCTCAATCAGCAGAAAGTTACGGCATTTTTCTCTCCGATAGCTGGCTTGATATGTATAGTAGGTTGGTTCATCATAGATCCACCTACAGAGCTCTTATATCCAGATTCGTCAAAGCCGGATTCATCCACCAAGCCATCGAGACTTTTGATCAGATGATCAATGCTGATTGTCGTGTGTTCTCTATTGATTACAATAGGTTTATTGGGGTGTTGGTCAAGCATTCTCGCTTTGATTTGGCGATGCACTATTATGACACAATGCCCCCTCAAGGGTTTTCCTTGATTTCGTTTACGTATTCTAGATTTATTTCTGCTTTATGTCAGGATAAAAATTTTGGTCTGATTGAGAGACTTTTAGAAGATATGGAGAAGCTTGGATCTGTTCCGGACATATGGGCATACAATATTTATTTAAATTTGTTATGCCAAGAGATGGAAATAGATGTGGCATTAGGGATTCTCCAGTTAATGGTTCAGAATGGCAGAGAACCAGACGTTGTAACTTACACTATACTTATTAGCGGCTTGTGTAGAGTAGGACGTTTTGAGGTAGCTTTTGACTTCTGGAACACAATGGTAAAGAAAGGATTGCGGTCTGACGATAAAGCTTGTCGGGCCATGGTTCTTGGGTTATGTGATGGTGGTAAAGCTGAGTTGGCATACGATATTATGGCTGGTGCTATTAAAGATGGAGTTCAGTTGAGCATACCGGTTTTCAATACTCTGATACATGGGTTTTGTAAGTTGGGTCAGATTGAAAAAGCCGAAGCTATCAAATCAAGCATGGGGAAGAATGGTTGCGAGCCAGACCTTGTAACCTACAACATATTTTTGCATCACTACTGTGATCAGCTCATGCTGAAAAAGGCAGAGAAATTGATGGAGAAGATGGAGGCAAGCGGGATTGAACCAGATCAGTACAGTTACAATCAGTTTGTGAAGGGTCTTTGTAAAGCTAACCGGTTGGACAAGGCCTACTTGTTGCTGGATGTGATGGCAACCAGGGGATTGTTGGATGTTGTTTCGTACAATACTGTTATCAAGAAGCTTTGCAGCAGTCGAAACACCGAAAGAGCTGTCAAACTTTTTGAAGAGATGGGATGGAAAGGGATTTCCCCTAATGTTGTGACCTTCACCATCCTCATGGATTCACTGTTCAAAAAAGGTGATACCGATAAGGCGATGATGCTTTATGATCAGATGACAGGAATGAGTTTGTTCCCGGATCTTATATTGTGCACCACACTGATAGATCAATTGTGCAAGACCAGCCAAATTGATAGGGCTTGTAGTCTATTCAAAGAGATGTTGGAGAAACAGATCCGGCCAGATGTGATTGCATGCAATTCTCTCTTAAATGGACTATGCAAAGCTTCCAAAATAAATGAAGCCATGCTTCTGTACGAGGAGATGGATAAACAGGGACCGAGTCCTGATGAGGTAACCTTCAAATTGATAGTAGGAGCGCTCGTAAAGCACAAGCAGCTTTCATTGGCGTGTAGAATTTGGGATCAGATGATGGAGAAAGGTTTTACTTTGGATAGAGTAATCTCCGAAAGGCTCATTGCTATGCTCCAATCAAAAGACACTCCATGACGGATGATTAAACATGGATGTAAGTTCACTGATTACTGATGTGTCTTTTAGATTTTTCATTCTTAGAACTTCGATACAGTGATCTCTGCTTGATCTTGTATGCTTCGGTTTTTTCGGTAGCTCGAAGCCTCGAACCATTTGAAAACTTTTTCACCTGATTTTTCTTCATCAGCTTGGTTCTTTTACAAACTGTTCTGTTAATAGATGTTACATTGCAATTGGTTTCCTGATCGAAAAGGATAAGAACGCAGCATGGACATTTCAGTTAACGTTCTATTTGAAGCCATTTTCGGAGGGAAAAAATCGCCCCTTTACTATCCTGGATGTGTGTTTCAAATATACTCTCTTCTTATCTGCAGTTCATTGCCAGTAGATTTCTTAGTTGATAGTTTCAATTTTCTTTACTGTTGAATCTCAGGTTTGAGTGAGGAAGCCCTCGCTATATCCGTCACTTCACCATCAAGAAGCAATGGTGAGCAGTTGGATATCACTTCCCTTTTGCTTGAAGCTCCAGATAATGGTTTCCAAGTTCTGCGGTTTATCTTGTAAAATGGGTTATGCTGGAGCAGACTGGCTTCCTTGGAGATGGGGTTTGGAGTTGCTTATGTTTCATTAGACCCTCTGCGGAAATGATATATTTCCCTCCACTAGAGAAAACGGGAACATGCTTTGAATGATCACTTCCCGGTGCTCATCTGTTGGAGTTATGTGATCCCCATAATGATCCTGTTGTAATGGATGCTATCTTTCTTTGATAGAGTTGGGCAAATAATCCCTGTGTAAACTATAGCGGATACTATTGGAGATTATTTTAGCCGCCACCAGAACTCGCTTAAAGCTTGGAGGGGAATAATTCTATGTTGAGGTTTGATGTCGTCGTCCTCTGTCACCAGCTTATAAGCATCACCTTGGTGTTCCCTGAAGAACTCCAACGATCACCAGGCTCGTTATAGGTCATCCAGATTCATGACCTGCATCACTTTTTTGCTCTTCAGTGATCCAGATATTTATTTGCCATGGGCCTTCTGGAATATGGGAAATTGCCTTTTTCCTGTGATATTCCCTCGGACTGAACGGAGCAGCATCGCACTGGGACTTGTTGGCATGAGTTGCGTGATCATAGCATGGTATAGCCTGCTCCAACCAAAACAAATGACGTCATAAGAGTTTCATGTACTCTTCCTTGGATATATACCTTGTAACCTTCTTGTATACTTGATAGGATTTACTGGTCTCCTGTATTTCTAGTTGTACGATATGTGGCATGTTAGCCGACGAAGTGATGATAGAATTCTTTTGTATCTGATGTCTGCTAATAATGATGTATGTGAACTCAAACAAAAAGTTTGCCCATAATGGACCCTAATATCCTTTGAAGTGAGAGACTGGTTTTTAATTTTCTCGGAAAAAATGTGAAGTTATTAACCACATGATTAAGGAAATGATGGGTTAAGTTGGGCCTATCGTTCTTAACAATGATCTCGAGTTGTTAAAGTCATAAAAAGAACCTAAAGGAACCATGGAGATTACTTGCCTCTATTCCTAACATTGGTGTCTGATACTTATCCTTTTAGGCAATCAACCTCAAAAGTTCTGAATGAAGCAACCTTATTTTTCCCACTGGACTGTTTCACCATTCAATTAACTCAATTACTCAAATCTCTCCTTCAACAATAATCCCATGAATACCAACTATCAGACGCCAATGTGGGAATATGAAGAAACCAACCCTCACTTCCAGCCTCGACAACAGCCACCTCGACAACAGCCAGGATTCGAAGACCAGTATGATGACCAGGCAGTGGGTCCATCCAGGATACAACCAAGGCGACGGACGGACCAAACTCAGCCACCACCAACTCCAACAAGGTATCAACCTTACTCAAGTCAAATCCCGCCACCGCCACCACAAAGGGGTCAAACTGTGTTACCACAAACTGAAATCCTACCACCGCCGCCACAAAGGCCTAGAACTCGGTTTCAACAAGAGGAACATGCACCACCAACACCACCAGTATATCCGCTAGAGCCTGTTCAAATGCCCATTCAGGCACCAAGAATGCAGACCACGAGCCAGAATCTGATGTATCCAACGCCAAGCAAAACCAACCCCATCACTTGGTTCACTGCTGTCTTCTGTGTCATATTATGGATAGTAATCATCCTGGGTGGCCTGCTTGTCCTGGTAATATACCTCGTCTATAGGCCACGGAGTCCACATTTCCAGATCATGAGTGCGACTCTCAATGCAGCATACCTTGACATGGGTTATCTCCTCAACGCCGACATGACGTTGCTGGTTAACTTCACGAACCCAAGTAGTAAGGTAAAAGTCGACTTCAACTATGTAATCCTCCAACTCTACTATCAAGACCAACTCGTCGCCAACCAGTACGTGGAGCCATTCTCTGCCATGAAGGGAGAGACGAAACTGGCAAGCATTGAAATGGTGAGCAGTCAGGTACAGCTTCCTGGCAAAGTTAGCGAACAATTGATGGTGCAAATACAAAACAACACCATAGCGTTTCAAGTGGGTGGCTTGATCCATGCTAGATCGAATTTTGACAGCATCCTTAGGTATTCATACTGGTTGTATATTCATTGCAACCTCGTGTTAACGGGTCCTCCCAGCGGAGTCATGATCACAAGCAAATGTAAAACAATGAGATGAAAATGAGAAATATCAAGTATGCATTCTTGATCAAGAAGAGACAGCAACGAACATATTATTCATCCCAGATGTTCAAAATCATGGTACAAATCATGGTAAAATATTATACAACATGAAAGTGCTATGATGTTTCAATCTGAGCAGGGTGGAAAAACCCAGATACATGAGTACATCAACAATATCGCCTTACAGCCTGTGATGATTTGCGGCAAAGAAAGCATGCCCTAGAGCTTCACCAGCAGTCATTCTCATAACAGGGTCATACTGAAGAAGACCTTGAAGAAGGTCAATAAGATCACCAGCAGAATGATCCACATGGTGCATTACCAAGTTCTGCAATGATATTCGTTTCAATTATTTACGAGCAATGTCCAATGATTTATAAGAAATCTAGTCAATAGTCCTGCAACCAGATCGTGTAGAAATACAAACCTGTAAACGAGGTAGCTTTTGAACAGCTCTTATGCTTTCCCTGGAAACTGCACCATGAGGCCAATTCAACCTTCCATCTTTAACACACTTAGCTGCATGCCGACTGAACGAAAAACCATCAAGAGAAAGATAGAAACAAAAGATCAGCGGATATTCACTTCATCACCCACTATAGAAGTACAGCAGAAACAAGATACAGCACAATTTGGCATCAATCATAAAACAAATATGCCGTTTTTCTATTCCCTGTCTACCAAGCGGTACAAACTCAAGAAGAGAATGTTTCATGTTTCAAGCGAGACAAGGATTACATACTCTGCTCTCCTCATCATATGCTCAGGCAAAGGACCCAAAACTCTCTCCATCATTGCTAAGTGCTCCAAATTTTCATGGGTCTGAAACAATGCCTCTCCCTGCGATAAAACCATTTGATAAGAATGCGCTCATGGATATTGACCAAGCCATCTTGTAAATAGAAGGAACATTTTATACCGAACAAAGTTCTGCTAGGATGCAGCCAACGCTCCACAAATCACAAGGGTAGCTCCACCCAAGTCCTTCAAAACAGAATCACAGGAATACAAATATAACATGTTCAGCTTAAGGATAAGCTTCCAGAAGAAACTAAAAGAGATGGCAAGTAGTAACCCACCAAGAATGACCTCAGGTGCCCGATAATGCCTAGTTGAAACAATATAGTGGTGAAGTTGATGCCCATGTGCCGTGCTACCAAAGTCTATAACCTTTATAGCACAGGACTTGGGCAACCTTTTTGATTGAGCTCCATCTTTGGAAACACCCTGAAGTATGTAAAAAGAGATCAATAACTACTACGGAATGGTTAAAAGGCTGCAAATATAATTCAAAACATAAGAGTAGATAGAATAATGTAGACGGACTTCAAAGTAAAGATGGAAGTTAAACTTCCTGATACACAAACCTTATAATCGGGAATTTTCACATATTCAGAAGAGACGAAGAGTATGTTTTCAGGCTTCAAATCAGTGTGGACGAGATGCAACTCATGCATAACTGCACAAGTAAGGAAACAGAGGAACAAATTAGGTACCAGATATTAAAAGGAGGAATAGTTTTGGTGAAAAAAGAAAATCCAGTACACTCAGGCATTTATGACAAACTTTGCATCTTCCAATGTAACAATTTCGATAAAACAAAAGAAATGAAGTCCACAATTACACACATGCTATACACTCCAAAAGTTGACGGCCGATCTCGCGAACAAGGTCAACTGGAAATGATCGATAATTGTTTTTGCGTAGAAAATCGTATAAGCTTGGTCCAAGCATCTCAAATACCTGTTGAACCAATCACATGCACCCACAAATCTCAAACCCCCAGGAGCATAAAGTAGGGGAAATCACATTATAATCAGGTATGTACTTACTATACAAATATGGTTACGATAGTCAAACCAGTTTCGTATTTGAACACAACTGCAAAGGAAAATCCAATTTAACAACAGACCATGGTTTCCTCTTCAAATCACCAGGTTTATGAGACAAGGGGAGAAAAATTAATTTGGATTACAGAGAAACACAGTCCCACTTACCAGTTTTGGAATCTAGTGTGCCTCCTTAACTGTTCAAGTACATCAATTTCAATCACTGCGGCTTCTCGATACTTTTTTATGCTCCGGACGACCTTTATTGCAACTATCTCTCTCATTTCTCTGTCCCAACATTCCAGGACCTGACCGAAGGTTCCTGAAATACAAGGACAAAAGAATAAAGATTTACTTTTGAATTTAGATACCTTACAATAGGAAATGGAGTACAGGGATCGCAGCAACTAGCCTTCACCGATCTTTTTGAGGATCTTATCTGCAAGATACAGAATAATCAGTGACTCACATAACATACAAGCATTAACTTAGTGAATCCATCCTAAGAAGTGGGATGCACTTCAATTGGCACAAGGAATTCGATTTCAAGTAAAAACAAGATTAAATGAAAGGGCAACCAATGAGTTAAGCCACAAGAGACAACAAATTTTGAAAGGCCATCTTTCAAGAGACTATTATATTAACCCAAAAAGTAATGCAGATCATGAAAAACGCCAAGCACCAATTGTGTGAATAAATTATAGCCATCATCTTGTGGCAGATGAGTTAGAATTGGTGAAGTGGTTATGCAAGACAGCATAAGAAAATTTTAGAACAGGTACGATACAAAAATATGTCTGATGATGTGATAAAATTACAGCGAGGGGTTAAGTTCTCTCCGAGCCCAAACATGTAATGCCCATCTTTGTCATCATCCCGCCATGGTGGAGAGCCTTTATGAACCAATCCCTTCATAAAATGACTAGAATGCTCCATGTTTACTCTCCATTGTCCAAAGCTCGTCACATTTCCAACCTCTTGGCCACTATAAAATCCTGACTGAGCCTACACACAGGCATTCATTCATTTCCACCATATGTAGATCATAGCATCAATCTAACTGAAAAAGTTCCTAATTATTTACTCCCTATAAAATACGGGAAAGGATCAACACATCAATATAAACCATGGGTACATGAATTCAATAAGCATTTATTAGCAGCAAAAAAAAAAAAGGGAAAAAAAGATCATGTCTCTAGTCTTTGACTTGAAGCCAACTATGCATAACAATGTACCTGTTTACAACAAGTTGTTAAACATAACCGCCAATGATATAAGCAGCAAAAAAATCAAGGATGAACAGTAGGATTGCATTCCAAATCTCACGACGGGAAAAATATATTAGAACTCCCAAAAAGTGAAGAGAATAAAAAACCACCCAAAAATTAAAAGGTTGATTAACTCATCCCATTCATGATCAAGGAGAGAAACATAACAAGAACATGAACCAAAACCGGAACTTCATTTCGCATTGACACATCTAGCTTATAAGATCCAGCTCAAGAACAAACAAAACAAGCCTTTGACGCCTTGTACAATAAACACTGGCCGAAACACCTCGACGCAAGAGATCTAAATCATTCAACCGACACGACCTAGCTACATAGCATGTATTTTAGTATATATAAAAAAAAAGCACATCCATTTCAAGTTTATCAAGCTCATTTCAGTTCCCTATCCAATTCT
>JAOVYX010000020.1:396094-422527 GCA_035668315.1 Drosera spatulata | reverse complement strand
ACAAATACATTTGCCTGTATGGGGGAGAAGACATGGAGTGGATACTTAACTTCACAAAAAGAGCAAAAGCAGTAGCCGAGGAAGCCGGAGTCCCACTCGAAATGCTCTATGTGGGAAAAAGCAACCCAAAAGACAAAGTCCGTAGGAACAACACAAGCATTGCCTCCCAGAACCTAAGCCACATCCTGCCAGACCTAACTCAGATCTGGTTCTTCTGGGTCCGACTAGAGAGCATGTGGCACTCTAAGGTGCAACACGGAAAAACTGTCGAGAACGATCCCATAATGCAGGAGATCGTCACAATGCTTAGCTTTGACGGAAGTGATCAAGGTTGGGCTGTCATTAGTAGAGGAGGATCAGCTGAGATGGCTAAAGCGAAAGGAGACACAATCCTCCTGTGCCTGAACGAGTTCGATAAGTGGAAAGCTGATGCAGAAGCAAGAGGACTTGTGCTAGCACTCAATGATCATCTACAGAAGCTCCACACCCCGCATCATTGCAACCGCCTTATACTGCCAGGGGCTACCGGGAGCATCCCTGAGAGGGTTGTTTGTGCCGAATGTGGCAGGCAGATGGAGAAGTTCATCATGTACCGGTGCTGCACTGATTAGAGTACTCCTACTATCAAGTTTTATGTGCTAAGTATAAACCTAAGTGTGATGCATGTAACTTTGACCAAGCAAAGCATCAGCTGGCCTGGTCATTATCGTATGGCTGAATATAAAATAACACTTGCTCTTTGCTTCACCAACATAGCCTTCATATCAGCTTCATATAATGCATTAACAGTCAGCATATCAAGAAGCAGCAGTCACATATCAGGACTAACAAGGAGACTAGCAATCACATAAAAGTAACACCAGGATCGGTTATCGAAACCTGGCGGTCACACATCATAACATAGCCGTCATAGCAATAGCACATCGTACATACCTAATTTCAGACACAAAGAACGCACATATCAAGACATAGCGTTATCATATACCAGCGCAATTTATTTTCAGAACCTAACAAGAATGATACTGAGCGTAAAATCAACAGCAAACGAAGAACTAGTCGATGAACAAAACGATTTTGAAATGTAACCTTTTCGATGTCGACCACACCGTGGCAGAGACAGGAAAAAATGATCGTCCGATTCGAGTGAGATCGCCGCCTGCGCTGTCTTCGATTCCCATCGCCGGGTCAGGGTTTCGCCAATGATACAGCGACCGGGAATGTCATATGTTTAGGTATCAAGGGTTTTGGGAGAATAATAGTAACCAAGCCCTTATAGCTCAGTGGTAGAGCGCCAGTCTTGTAAACTGGAGGTCCGTAGTTCGATCCTGCGTGAGGGCATCTGCTGAATTTCCTTTTTCTCCATCTTTGATTAGCCTCCAAGCATATTTAGTCTCGCGCTATTTATCTTAGCTGCACAACCTTGGTCGACTACCACATGTTAGCAATTTCTATATTTGTCACGCCATAATTGAACAAAACACTCCTCATTATCTCTGTTGTCTATTTCCTTGGAGGAAGATATTTCATATTCCATCATCACCAAAGGTACAGCGCCGTATGCGAAGCTTAGCGTCTCTGTTGTACTTGACAAAATGACATAGCCAAGATGAAATCTCGAGCACTGAAAGTGCTTGAGTTATCCCAATAGCTTTCATTGCCAAAAAGGACATGATGTGCAACTGAAAGTGCGTGATAGTTGGCAACTTCAGTCTTCTAGCGGTGAAAAGTTTGAATGAAATATGAACCTGTAGATTCAAATTCCTGCAGTACTCGGAGGACAGCGATGGAAGGAATACTCGGCGTTTCGTGATCAGAATATCCCATTATATGATTAGGATTTTGCTCGGTATAATGCCGATGATCGATGCTAGACAAATAAGATGATAAGATCCATCAAACATTTTCTGATATTCCTGTAAAAGATAAATCGAATTATCTATGTCATGCGTGATTGCGTGGTGCCATTATATAGCTACCGCGAAACTCTTCCTGTATGTAATGCATGAATTGGAAGATGACTAAATAGTTAACACATAGTATTGCAGAATCACATAGAGATTACTGATTAACTTCAGATATTTGAAGAGTGAAATGCAGGCTACCCTAGACAAAGCTAGGATGAAGTAAGAAGCCATAAGAAACAGATGCCATGGCCAACACACACAATCATTGCCATGAAGGAACAGTGCAAAGGAGCATGGGAGCTATGAGACCTTAGAGCAACCACTTCGGGTACTTTATTTCTCCCCTTTCTCCTCCTGTCATCTCCTGATTTTGAGATGATGGGGCAAAATTCAACCCCAATGGTGACAAAATGATATCCATGAAATATGGAGAGATTCTATTTGAATCTCAACAGTGTCTGATTGAGCTCTTAACCAATAGGTACGACCTCATCACTGTGAAAGATGCACATTGACTTCAAAATATGAGATGGGTTAATCCATTAATTTGATATCATTGTGAAACAAACCCTCTATAATTTAAGAAATCTTTAATTATTGAGATTTTGAGTTTAATTTTTTGAAATTTTAATAAACGACAATGTTGTGTTTGCTCTTATCCCATATAACTCTTCCTTTGCTCTTACCCCATATAGCTAACCATTGTATCTCCATCTAATAATCACGAACTCGAATCAGGCGATCCTCATCGATTTGAAAATCTCATAGAACGGTCAATATGTCGCAACAATGTATCCATAGTTCATAACCAATGTTACAACAACTACGTAGTTTGTAAACGTGACTATGCAACTGTTATGTTTAACAACATGCTTGTCGTAATTGGACTACGGTCATGAAACTAATGAGCATGAGTTAGATAAATGCAAGCCAGGGGCTAACAAGTAGCCATGATCTTGTGCCCATAGATGGGGCCTTTATGTTGAGTGGTTACGTGGTTTTTTTGGGGATATCTTAGAAGCGCAACTTGGCCACTAGGAGAGAGCCGCAAACGCTTCCCCATCACTCCTTTTGCTTCTAGATTTTTCCACCTTCCATTGCTTTGATCGTTTTGGTGGGCCAGCTTCCATTGAGCTTCCTCTCAAGCTTAGCCATTTTATATTTGTAATGGGGCTGGGCTGCTCCACCATATTAGTATCATGATTCAAAGCACGACCCCATGTATGTTTTTTGTCCTCCGACTTCACTTTTGCTTCCTTGTGAAATATCAGCCTCCACTTTTCCAGCTTCTAAGTTCTTGGACCGCCTGCGGATAAATATCCCTGGTCACTTTGAAACATCTAGTACGATGAGTACTCGCAGCAGTGGTTCTGTACAACCACTTGAAATTCGGTTTCGTGACTGTCGACGTAAGATAGTTATCATCAGATCAGATAAATCCCTTAAATATTTGATACAAAAACGAGAAATTTAAAAAAAAACTACATACAAATGATTACTCGTAGTGCTTCTTGTTAGGAAAAAAGAAAAGCAAAGGGATGGAGGGAACATTGTCACATTATGAAAGCCAAGGTGTGGGTCACTAATCCCCTCAGGGCATCCAAAATGGATGTTTTTTCCCGACTTAATCTTCTGCGATTTTTTATTTTGAAATTCAGGATATTGTAAATGGTTTCCAATGATAATGTGTTTTTTCTTTCAAATTTGTTGACTCTCCATGTAAAACTTCCTTGTTTGAATTGAGTCTCTCAGTACATATTCTCCCATTTTTCTTTACCTGGTAAAATACGCTTGCATGGGACCACTTCACTTTTGGTAAAAAAAAAATCTGGTTTTTGAAAAAAGAAAAAATGAGATTCCACAACACTTTATAAGATGAGATCTCTAAAACCATCAAGATTTTTCAAAATTAACTTGTGGAGATTGAGATTAGTGAACCATTATAGATGCTATAGATCAATTCAAAAATTTTGGAAACAGTAGTGAACTTATTGGTAAGTGATGAGATGGTATTATGCGCTGTTTAGCTTCAACTTGACATCAATGATAACAAAGCAAAATTTCCATACAAGACAAGATGCTTTATCCCACGCCCCCTGACTCCTGAATATATGATCTGAAGCAACTGTACCCTGATGACAATTATGAGTTAATTAATCACATGATTTAGAAGCTAGCTTGTTAAAAGACATTTAAAAGTACTATTCCTTGGTTTTACTCTACCTCGTATCTCACTGATTGCCCACAAGTAAAGGTGCGTCAACCGGTTTTATCTGGTCCTAAAACTATCTATCGAAAATTTTAGACTCTGATCTTGATAAAAGGAAACGGTGCCAATACTTTAAAGGTTGTTGCGTTAGAATCATCTTTCTCTATGATTAAATATAATATTCCAGCTAAGGTCAAATATTATTGTACTGTACATTGTTGTTTGGTTCACCGAACGAGGTGTCTTTATTTGATTTGCAAATTGTTTGTAATCCTAGTTGTTTCATCTGCTCAAACTTGATCTAAGATCTGAGATTAGTTATTACTATAATGCTAAAACTACAACAAAGATGCTCTTATCGTGCAGACAAATAAGAGAAGATGCTCACAGGACCAATGTGGTTCTGATCCTTGTGCTGCTAGGCACAACATAAGAGAGAATACATGTGATTTGTTCAGAATATACGTGTGAATGATAAAGCTTCCCTTCTATTTGAGCTCGGCATCTCCTCGTTCTAATCTAATGAGGAGTTGAGGACTACATCAGAGGGTTAAAGATAGAAATTCACTTGAAATAAGTGTTGCGTCAAAGTTTGCGCTTAATGCATTGTCATCTACTCCCTCGGTTTAACAATTTGACATAATATAAGATTTTATGTGAGAATTGAATTTGATTAATATATATGTATTTTTTTATATGCAAGAGAAGTTAGTTGAGGTGTGATGAAATAGTATGTTTAATTTAATATAAATTTGATTTCAAATATGAAAATAAAACAAATATCATATATATTTTGGGATGATAAAAAAATATTATATTTAATATAAAACAAAAAAAATAAAAATAAGCTCTTAATAAACTAATTTCACTTCTCCCACCACCATATCAAAGGGCTTGAACTAGTTTTACTAGCAAGTAGCATCACTTTATAACAGTGACAAAAGTTACTAGAGTAATAGTTTCATACATAACCATCGAATTCTTACTGTTATTGGTGGAGTATTACAGAACATTCTAATACATGAAAAATATCCCTGACTTTAATATGACAAAATAAGTCTATAATAAGGATTTCAGATCTTAATGCTCATACTTAAATGATCCATACTAATTCTTCATCATCATCATCATCGTCATCTTAATTGTTAACGACTAACCCCAAACCAAGCAAAGGAAAAAGTAAGATAGATACCGTCAAGATAAGCTTATTAATTACAGTACTTACCAGGATATATTCCCCCGCGGCCCCGGCCATGAAGGCCTCCTTTAAATACAGATGCTGCTCCAACATATGCTTCCCACCTCACTCCTTCTCCTTCTTCCTCTGACTTCCTCGGACTGAAACAGACCGATACTCATACAACATAGATAGATTCTTCTCCTTTCGCTTTCAATGAAGCTGAAATCCTTCACTGGTCTCCCATTCACCACCACCAAGTCCTCCCCCGACTCGGCCCCCACAACTACAACAACAAAAACAACACCAATGCCATCAAAATACCTGTCTTCCAATCCCAGCTCCGACTCCGACATCTCAGACATCTCCTCCTTCTCCGTCACCTCCTCTTCCTCATCTTCCAGCACCCTCGACAGCCGCGTCACCACCTCGTATCTCTCCCTCGATGACGATAAAACCATTCCGCCTCTCCGCCTCCTCTCTACCCCTCTCCCTTCCCTCACTGCCCCTTCCTCTCCCTCCTCCTCCGTCACCGCCCTCGCGTTCTCATCTGCATCATCCTTCCTCTTCTCCGCCACCGCCACCAACACACTCTCCCTCTACGACACCACCACTTCATCCCTCATTGAAGAGCTCAATTTCTCCAAATCAGCCGGACCAGTGAAATCGATCACATTCATCGGTCCAAAACTCGTCACCGCTCACCAGGACGGCAAGATCCGCGTCTGGAAACCGAACCGGGCCACCGGATCATTCCATCACGATCCGATCGCCACTCTCCCGACTGTTTCCGATCGGATCCGACACTTCGCATTCCCGGGGAACTACGTTCAAATGCGACGGCACGGGAGACGGCGGCTCTGGATCGAGCACCACGACGCCGTCTCCTGTCTCGCCGTGAACGAGTCCCTCGGGCTCATCTACTCCGTTTCGTGGGACAAGACGATGAAGATCTGGAGCGTGAAGGATCTCCGGTGCCTGGAATCGGTCAACGCTCACTCCGACGCGGTCAACGCGGTTGTCGTGTCCCGATCCGGCGTCGTGTTCACTGGATCGGCGGACAAGACGATTAGGGTTTGGCAGCGGAAGAAGGAGAGGAATCGTTTTCGTCACGCGCTGGTGGCGACGATGAAGAAGAACCGATCAGGTGTGAACGCGCTGGCACTGGGCGAAAACGATGAGGTTCTGTTTTCGGGGTCGGGTGACCGTTCGATCGTGGTGTGGGAGAGGACGAATGGCGGGAATAACATGGAGCCGACGGGAGTCTTGAGGAGGCATGATGGGGCGGTGCTGTGTTTGATCTACGGTGGGGATTTGTTGTTCAGTGGGGCCGCGGATCGGACGGTGAGGATCTGGCGGCGGGGGAGCGATGGGAGGTTTGAGTGTTTGTGCGTGCTGGAGGGGCATCGAAGGCCGGTGAAGGCGCTGGCGGCGAGGTGGGAAGGGGAAGGAGACGGCGTCGTTTCACTGTTTGGTGGTGGGCTTGATGGGGAGATTAGGGTTTGGCGGGTTAATGTTTTGAATGATAATGTTGATTATAAGGGTGATTAAGGTGTGGGATTGGGTTTTAAAGTTTGGTTTGTTTGGATGGATTATTATTGTGTGTTGATAAGCAAGCACTGCCTGGTTATGGGTTTTAAGTGTGACTAGGCTTTGCTTAACTTGGATTGATTGATCTCAGACGAGGGCACAAGGATTATATTGAAGCTTTTTGTAAATACTACTGTACATTGTTTGTTTTGAATATGATGCTAAATTGTTACTCCAATATCTGCCATTATTCGTTGATATATATGTTCATCCGTCTAATTTACATCCCAATCATCAATAAAAGTTTCTCTACCCATCCCACATATGTGATGTTATTTTTGGGTCTATATATGGACATTTGGAATTAGACGACCTGAAACACATGTGATGATTAGTTTAACATGTGTGAATCTACGTTCTGATATCATGTATAAACATGAATTTTACTACTAAAACATGATAACCGGGTGAATGCCTCATGATATGTATATAGATCATGAACTCCAATGTGGGTTTATGTACAAATCTATGGAGCCCAATTCTCAGAATAATTAAGGTTGTTAATCAATATTAAGCTCTATAGGGGAATAGCTATAACGGATCTTTGTGTTACAGGGACGACTTGAGACTTGAGTGCAGAGTGGCCATAACGTACACTTTCATCTTCCCTTGAACACTTAGAATCAACCTCAAAGATCTTAACAAAAATTGTATAACAATATCGTCATAACAAAAAACATACTTATGAGTGTGCTTGGACTAAAGACAGAAGCTTCGTTAGTATGGCTTCTCCACAGCGTCGTCCCGTTCCCCATGCTTAGGCTGTTGAGCAGTTACATGCTTTTCACTTGCCCCATACTTGGAGCAGATCATGCTGAAGATGAGAAAATAAAGGAACTAGTCACAAAGCAAAGTGAAGTTAAGAAACTAGCATGGATATTGCATACAATTTGGAAACTGTAACCTTGAAAGTACCCAGAACCGGTCCTGAAGCCCATAAAAAGCTCCTTTTTTCGCTCTCGTTTTGGCTTAAAGGTTTTGTACAGAGAGATCTACCACTGATCTTATGGCTCAGGGGCGACGACGAAGCCTACCTCCATGAACATGTAAATAAAGGGATATCCAAAGTTTCATTTTCAGTACTCCATCACTTATCTTCTGAATATTCGCCAAAAGAGCATTGTTGTCGCGCTTTCTAATTATTCATCTGTGCATCATTTTACACTTGTTATGGAGACTTCCAAGGTTCTCTTTGTAGCGGTTTTGTTGGCCCTGGTTGTTGCGCTAGCAACGAGCCTTGACAACTTTGAGATATTCGAGTTTGAAGAAAAGGACTTGGATTCTGATGCGACTCTCGGGGACTTGTATAACAGATGGAGGACCCACCATAGTGTTTTCCGCGATCATGACGATAAAAGGAGGAGGTTCAATGTGTTCAAGGCGAATGTGAGGCACATCCACCAGCACAATCAGATGAACATGCCATATAAGTTGAGGCTTAATGAGTTTGCTGACATGACCAACTTCGAGTTCCAGAGCTTCTATGGTTCGAACATTAAACACCTCAGGATGTACCACCCTCGGAGTCAGACACCGTTTATGTACGAACAAGCTGATGAGCTTCCTCTCTCAGTTGACTGGAGGACTAAAGGAGCGGTGAATCCCGTCAAGAATCAAGGCAAATGTGGTAAGTTTTCGTGCTTCAGATATCCATTACAAGCTGCTGGTTTTTTTCTCCTTTGTTACAACGATCTTGTTTCGTGGATCATGGTTTGTGTTTATGTAGGTAGCTGTTGGGCATTCTCGACTGTGGCTGCGATAGAAGGTATTAACCAGATCAGGACCAACGAATTGGTGTCACTCTCTGAGCAAGAGCTGGTCGACTGTGATAAAACTGATTCCGGCTGCAACGGCGGACTAATAGAACAAGGATTTAGCTTTGTTAAGAAGATTGGTGGATTAACTACAGAGAGTAACTATCCCTACCTAGCCAAAGATGGATCCTGCAACACTACCATGGTCAGCTAGCTTAACTTTCCTCATTTGTCCTTTGATGTCAAATAGTTGTCTTGGTGCAAATTGTGATCCGCGGAGTATATGGCTTCATTTTGCAGCAAAATTCTCCTATCATGGCTATGAAGTCGTCCCTCAAAACGATGAGAATGCACTGATGAAAGCTGTTGCTAACCAGCCTGTATCGGTCGCCATGGATGCTAGTGGCTCCAGCATGCAGTTTTACTCTAGTGTACTTATCAACAAGCTTTCTAATTGACAATTTCCATATTCATAGTCAAAGTTGTGCTGATGCTATGACTGTTTATTTTAGGGTGTTTTCACAGGGAGCTGTGGGACGGAGATGAACCACGCGGTGGTTGCCGTGGGCTATGGTGTTACAGATAACGGAACCAACTATTGGATCGTACGAAACTCATGGGGTACCAGATGGGGAGAGAATGGATACATCAGGATGCAGCGCGGTGTCGATGCCAAAGAAGGATTGTGTGGCATTGCTATGGATGCTTCATACCCGATCAAGTTGTCGTCAAACAATACAGCTAATGCTGGCGCGAATGATGAGCTTTGAGCGAATTAGATCTCACCTATCCAAAACACAGAATAAAGCAACTTAGGTACATGTTACAGCAGTTACTTCAATGTAACAGGGAACGCATACATTGAGAATGATCCATCATCATAATCTGCACCTTCTCTTCGAAATATCAAAAGCTATCCTGAATAAATCATTTTCCATAAAATGCTGCTCGTTCATCAAAACAGGAGTATATGTTTAAGGTTCGTGAGAAAATGTTTACCTTCCCCTAAAAACATCCTCTGAGGGCTAAGCATGACTCTCCTCTTTTGGTTTTTTTTTTTGCCTTTTTTCTTTTCTTTTGTTTTTTTGGCTTTTTTTTTTTTTTTTGGTCAAAGACTCCTCTTAATTGATAGAATAACCTCACAAATCTCACTAATATTAATAAAAATCTAACACATACGTATATTTGTCATCCGAGACAACAATTATATCTATCCTGGGACGGTGTGAGTATTGAAAGAGTGGAGTGGGCTTGCGCCATTTAAGTATGTATATCACGATTTTTTTTGCATGATTTCTGGGGCTTGGGCCAAGTCCAAGAATTGAGTGGATGATAAAGCGTGATCGGGCTTACATACCCGAAACGCGGGTGCAAGCCTGCGCCAACATGAATTGGATTGTGACGACTGACGAGGAGGATTCAGGAATCAAATGGTTCATCAACGGGTTAGAGGGAACATAAAAAATTTGAGGGTCGTTTGGTGATTAAAATTATAAAAATCAAAAGAAAAAATTATTTAAAAGGCTCTGATTTTAATTTTTTTTACTCAACACAAGTCATGGTATTTTATTTTTTTTACGTGTGAGACTATTTTTTTTTACATCCTATCGTTTTTACCCCTAATTTTTTTGTTCAAATCCACTATTGAAATTGGTTTCCTTCTGCGCAAAAAAAAAAAAAAAAAGATTTTCCCACCTATTTCAAACCGGATGATTTTCATCATTCAAGGAAAAAATTGACGATTTCAAAACGAACTGAAAAAAACTGATGATGGCGATGGGGTTAACCCCCACTTGATGAAGAAATTGAGACGATCTGACGACTTTGTTTTGTTTCGCTATCATTAACAATTATCATCAAATTGTTTTCTTGAATCATAGTTGCAGCATCTCACTGAAAACAACATGGATTCCGACGTTGTCGTTTTGATATGCCATTTTGAAGAAGAGTCATTTCCTATCAAATGTTTGGCCACGATTACGTTTGATGATTTTGTTGCAAAAGTTTTGATGAATTGGCTTCGTATAATCAACAATGATTTTCATTTTTTCTACTCTATTTCGGGTCACGCAAGATGTTTTTTTACGAAATCAGGAGAGATTGAATCGATGTTCTTGTTGGTGGAAGCATTATCTCTAAGATATGTGGATGTTTTGGTCGAGTCTACTGCAGCATCCTCGTCTTATCGTTCACTCATTGAGTTACAAACAGGACAGTATCGACAAAATACATCATTGCTTTAGGTACTATCTTCTAACGGAGTAGGATTTCCTGAAACAGGTTTGTCTTTTTTATCTTATTTTGATCGTATGTCCATTATTGTCTAATTGCTTGCAATACTGATCGAATACCATTGTTCGAAGTTGATCAGCATTCTTTTATTTTATTTTTCTTTTAATGTTTCTATAATTTTTGTGTGACGGGTGATGATGGTTTATTTATTCGTAGTCAAGGGCTTGATGTTAGATCTGATTGCATTAGTCTCGCATCAAATGAAGACATGCAAACTCTCCTGCCTCACGGAACTTTGATTTGGAAGTTGGTGTTCCGTCGTAATTTTCCTCGACTAATAATAAGACACTTCTTTCTAGTAGTTGGTCCACGCTTATACGGGAGGTTGATCAAGTGTTTAAAGGGGGCCGTGAACATTTCAGGGAAGCTTTAGCTATGCACGTAACTGAACTTGGTTTTCAGTACGTGTTTCAAAGGAATGGAACTAAGAGGATAAATGTTGTTTGCAAGCTTGCTAAGGATACAGGTTGCTGTTGGTTTGTGAAGGCATCGTTGTGCTCTTTTAATATTTCGTTTTACTTCAAGAAGTTGAATAACCATCATATCTGTGGACATTTGTTGGCTCCTGATCGAGCTTCAAAGTGTTTGGATTACAAAATGGTTGTAAAACTCACCTCTCTGAAGCTGAATCGAAAGTCCATTCCGAGTCCTGCTACTATTCGAGATCACTTTGTATCAGATTTTTTCATCAATATAATTTATCGTAAGGCTTGAAGTGCTCTACAAAAAGCAAAAAATCAGATTCATGGAGACTATGCTGAGTCGTTTGGTATTCTCAAGAATTATGTTGGTGCAGCTCTGACTACAAACCCTGGAAGTCACTTTACTTTGGTTGTAGATCCTGGAACAAGTCGTTTTGTCAAGTTCTTTGTTTCATTCCATGCAATGATCATTGGCTTCAATCATTATCATCCAATGTTATTCTTGGATGGAACGTTCCTGAAGGGACGATTTAAATGTGTTATATTGTCGGCTATAGAGAAAGATGATAACCAAGGTACTCATTATGTTGGATTCTTTCCAATTGTTAACAGTTCAGAAATTTATCTTTTATATACATAGCGTACGTCTCAAATTATATAGCGTACACCTCAATTGTTGTCTTCTGTCTAGGAATTGACCTATGGTGTAGTTAGCGTACAACTTCAATTTTTAAGCGTACAACTCACTATATTTTAATCTGACAGGTTTATTCTCCTTGGCATTTGCTGTAGTGGACGCGGAGACCAAGGAGAGTTGGGAATGGTTTCTTTACGAGTTATGTAAGGTTCTCCAAGAGAAACGTCGCATTAATTTTTTATCAGACGGAAACCCTGGGTTATTAGATGCGATTTCAAGGATTTTTCCAAATCATCCTCATTTTTTGTATTGCATCATTTGAAGCAAAATCTTCGCAGTAAATACAGTGGCACTACATACTCTTCTTCTTTTAGGGATCACTTGGAGGATTTATTTGGTCGTTGTGATGGACTTCGTCACAATTGGAGTGCTATCGCATGCTTGACGAACTCAAATCCCAAGGTGGTCCAATCATGGAGAGTTTCCTTAAAGGATTGCGTCTCGAGAATTGGACCAATTCTTTTCGCAGAGGACAACGTTATGGCGAGTTACCTCTAATGCTGCATAATCCTTCAATGCTTGATTGCTTGATGTTAGAGATCTACCTATTACTCAAATGGTTGACAGGATACGACTAAAGCTTATGGTTTGGTTCGATAAACGATGAGAGAATCCGAAAAAATGGAGTGGGGATATGTGCCCCTCAATAATGAAGAAGATGAATATTCTAATGGATGAATCACGTACGCTTAAAGTGACGAAATGTTCTTAATCCATTTATGAGGTGCAATCTCTGCCATTTGCGTGTGTGAACTTCAATATCAGATCATGTTCATGTTATCAATGGTAGTTAAATGGTTTCCCTTGCATTCATATGACAGCTGTTATTCTGCATTACCCATTGCCTATTGTAGAAGCACTTGATCCTTTTTATTCCGTTACGAGTTACAAGAAGACCTATGAGCTGTGTATCTATCCAATTCCCGCATCTATTGTACGAGATTCTTTGTCATAGATTGAAAATGTTTTGCCGTCATCATCCAGTAAACAACCAGGTCATCCAAGGAAGAAGAAGTTCAGATCAATAGGTGAGAGAGTATGAAGGATCAAGTGTTCAAGGTGTGAAAAGTTTACACGGCATAACCGTATCACCTGTACTAAGCGTTTGTTGTAGGTCATTAATTAAATTTGTATGTTGTTTCCAATTCTTTTTGCTTGGTCATTAGTATGAAGGCTTTTGATTTTGTTTGAATGATAGTTTATAAGAATATGCACGTAGATGTATGGATTTAATTGGTTTTATTCAGTTATTGTTATATTTTGTTATAACCTGTAATGTCCATCCTGTTAATAATAGTGTTTGTACCCTTACTTCACCGCATAACCGTGCGTACACCTTTTTTAAACAGGGGTACAACTGGATTTCCAAGTCAATAGTCGTGCTATTTGCTCTCTTTTTTTCCAGTGTATACATAAGTCTCTTATAAACAAATTATAAGAGGCGTACGAAATACCTTCCTGTACGTACATCTTTTTAAAACAGACGTACACCTTGATTTGTAATTCACTAGCCCTGTTGTGTTCCTTGGTTTTTCCCCCGAAAGTGTACATAGGTCTATTATAAACGAGTATATATTTTCACATGATTATAAACTTGTAATTTCATCATAAAATACAACACGTAGACAATGCAATTGGGAATATTTGTCCAAACCATCAACAACAACATAGTAGTCATATAGATATCTTTCACATAAACAACCTAAAACCAATACCTAAAATGTGTGATCTGCAATCAACAAGGATATCAACTCTGCTCTAAATCTTCTAACTTCTTCAATCTGTAATTCTGATATCATGGTCTTCATGTTACAAATTATATCTAGCAGGTAATAGACGATAATCCCACAGTCCAATGAGCCACTTTGTGGTTGCGGACTGTTCTTGCAAAATGATATGTTGGTTTCAAATTTCTTCCCTTGCTTTTCCAATTTTGTCTCTAGAGTAACCGCATCAACATACGACCTCTGCACAAATACAACAAGGATCATAGTGCATTATAATTTTGATATAATTTTTTTATACTAATGGCAAAAATTATTTCAAAAAACATTGATCAAATCTTATAATTTTCTTTGCGTCTTCAAGATACATCTTTGTTGTCTTCTTCATGGAATTATAGTGCGTCCAATTTCCATTTTCTGTGTTCAACACCAATAGAGTCCAATGACTTGGAGCCGCCGATCGTTTGTTGCTGTTTGACAACATTGGAATAAATGCCACACTTTTGCTGAGTTCTTCTAAACCATTTCTTTGATGTTCACCTCTGCTATTCTTGCATATCTGTCATTAGTAAGGTACGTCTACGAAGATAACATATCAGTATACACAGAATTAAGGCGTACATGAAAACCTAATAGACATACTAAAAAAAAAAAAAAGAAGTCAGTGCTTTGAATTACCCAACATAGAGAATCGTATATCACAATTTCATTTTTCAGAGTTGAAATCTTCAACAAAATTGATGCGTATGAGTCCATAACATTGTTCCCTGTCATCCCTTCCTTGGCAAGGACAATGAGACCGGCTATGTCAATTTTATTCCAGTTGGATTCAGCATTATCCGTCCATATGTATTCCCTGTAGAATCATACCATTTTGAGGTTTTAACTATGGATATGAATATACTATGTATCGTCAAAGAATATACATCATTGTAAGACTACGAAAACTGACCCTTCTTTATGTGTTTCCAATATTTTCTTGAATTTCTGATTCAGGGGAAGAGTAAGATGTTCCATGGTGTTTACCATCTCTTTCCAATCAATCATTCTCTTTTTTTCTTTACCGTAAGTATAGATGGATAGCCTCTTCTTGGTTCGTTCCCTTTTCTTAATCCTCTAGAAAATTGATTTTGGTGTAGTGCAGCTTTCCTTAGGCTCAGTTATCTCAATTTCCTGGTCAATCTCCACATCGTCTTTCTCCATTGAGTCATTGATCACTACAAGGCACACATAATACTCCTGTATTATTACATGTCATATCGAAAACTCATTTCGTTAACAAGAAAAAATTAGTTAAATGCATACCATTTATTCTCAGGAACCTTACACCGAATGCCTCTAACTCTTCCAAAGATTTTTCCTCGACCGTTATTTTTAAAATATAGTTATCAACCACATAAGTGTCAATCTCTTCGCGTAGCTTTGCTAACTCTTCATCACGGTTTGAGTTTGTAAGTGATTCGTGCATCCTTTTGTTGTCCTCTAGACATAACCACAAACTCTCAAGAAATATAACATTCTGGACTTGTGTAGAAGTCAACCACTCGAACATTTTTTCTTCTTCCTCATTATTCTGCTCTTATTCATTTGATATATCCTCAAACATCCTGTCGGTTCTTTGCTTTCTTGTTCATCTCCCGTATCTCCGTCTTCAGCGCATCTATTGTTTCTTATCTTTCTAATACCTTTTCTTATAATTTTTTTATTTTTTCCTCGGCATCCACTGCTCTTTTTGTTGCAGCAAGAAGTGCATTTGTTTCTCTCCCTGTGCAGCATTCAAGAAAATCCAATAAACATATTGATCAATCTAACAAAATTTAAGAAAATCTACATCACAAGTCAAATTTAACACAGTTGTATCCTTTTCATTATCCGATTGGCCGTGTCCATCCAAGTTCCCTCTCAAATAAGTTAGTTCCTTCTGTATAATCTTCAGTTTCTCTTCGGCGGCTTTTCTCATTGTTTTTTCCTTTGATAGTTTTTCCTTTGTGCTTTGTAAGGCCGAATCCGTTGTCATAAAATCCTTCCTAGAGTTTTTCAGTTGAGATTCATGCCAACAAATTGCATCTACAAGCCCTTTATGGGGATCAGTATTAGGTGTCCTCTCCAGATCTTCTTGTGTCCGCAACCACCATATCCAACTGTGGAGAAGATTCCATGACATCCTATAATCCGCATATTGTTTTTTTCTTTTTTTGAAGGTCTTAATTCCATCACAATCCTCTTTTGTCATGCAAAAAATAATTAATTAAAGGAAAATAATAACCAATCAGTTATGTAGGAGTACAATTTTCATGCATCAGTACAACTGAAATTTGTCATAGTGCAAAACTTGAATTATTATTTTTTATCATTATCATACTTTTTAATACAAGGGTACAAGTACTTATGTATCGGGATAAACCTCTAGATAATAGAACAACAAAATATTTATTTCGTTAGTAGACTAGCAGGAAGTATACTGAAATATGTCTTGATACATACATTATTTTTAATTTTGCACAGTCTCAATCTTTAAATGCAGGAGTACTACCTACAATGTTTTGGGGGTACAAATATGGATAGATTTTCAACAAGTTAGCTACTTTGTCAGCAGCCTTACATGAAACATCCATATCGTTTGGAAGGTCTTCTAATTTCCATCTCGCACATGTAGGGATCATTTCGTTGTTATAGGTGATATGGGACGCAAATGCTCACAGAACCAATACTACAGTGTTTAAAAAAACTTGATTAATAATTATACAAACATTATATAATTGTTGAAAACACAAAAAAAAAACGTTGTTTACTGATAAGAGTGACACACATCCAGTTGCATATGCGGGTGTATTGCATTTCGTCATCAGTGAATCAAACAACAAGGAAAAAATATGAGTTGTCCAGTTGTACTTCACCAGTTGCTCCACATTCTCCACGTGGTTAAGGTAACTTCAATTGAGTGTTACTCATCTCGAAGTGACAAAAAGTTGTACCAACAAGTATAGCATCATCAATCTCGTTACATCCTCATAATCTTCCTCCGTATCGCATTTTGTTTCCTTCTGTAAAGCTTGCGATATCTTCGTCATTGTCAGCTCCTTGTCCATCATTGATGCATTTTTCTTCAACGGAATTCACTTCAGTACAAATCGAGATGATTCGTTGTGTTTTATATCGAAATTGATGGTCCTGTCCCCATCTACAATTCCAAATATGAGTTTCACTTCAAGAGGTAGAATGGCCACATTCTTTCCATTTACATCAAACGCTTTGTGCTAAGGCCGGAATTTTCCCACAATCGATTGGATTAGCAGGTCCCTTTTCTTGCACATTTCAGGCTTCAAATGACCTTCAATTACAGCTTCAATCAGAGACCAAAAAGGTGTTTTCTTGAGGTACACCTTATGCTCCCCTTTCAAATTCAGCTCTTTTATTATGATGACTTCAGTTTTTATATTTGATCGATACTAAAGCTTCAATTTCTTCACTGGTGTCATTACTGCACATGATAATCAAACAATCATGAATCGGTGTGCTTTTCATTGGAATCCAGTGAAGCCAATTGGATTATGAAATATAACATCATCACAAAATAACAGTATTAAATGTGTACAACTTAAAATACCAATCACAAAGTATAATTTATGAGTAATGACAACAATAATCAAAACTCAAACCAATACCTTTCCTCCCTGACTTCAACTTTGTTGATTTCAGAATACATATGAGGTTATATTTTTTTTGAAAATTTCTTGGTTGTACCATGTGCATGTCTAGCTCAAGAGGTTGTACCCTTCGAACTTGCTTCTGGACTTCCTGAATTTGGAGTATTTGATGTCGTCCTTCTCCCCAATTTTCGAAATTTCTTCCTCTCACGAGCTGTACTCGTACTGCCGGACTTTGCAGGAGTAATTGTAGCAATCGTACTCGCCATTGCCGTAAAGTCCTAGAAAATTAAGATCAAATAAATGTAAAAATTATTATCAAATAATAGTTTGTAAATTGATAAACGTAGCGAGAATATACGTTTTCTTCTTATATAATAAATTAAAAGAGAGAAACGAATCTCATTTCAAAGTTTTGAGACGTAGCGTTACGTCCATAACATTAAAACTTGTGACGAAGTTAGGACAACTTTTGTCACGGAAAAATTTGAAAAACTATATGTTGATTAATAACATGATTTTTCGACCGTGGTGGTAAAATTTGAGCGAAGGCTGTGAAAGATATGGGAGTAATTAATCCCACGATTAAATGGAATGAGGATATTTGTTTTTTTGAATTACCCCAAAATTTCTTTTCCCTATCTTTTCTTCCCACTCCTCTCTTCTTTAATCTTCCACCTAACCCACTCCCGACCACGACAACCACCGCACCAAGGGACACCACCTTCCCCACTCTCTTCCACCCACTTTTCCACCCAACCTAAGAATCAAGGGATCCAGAAAGAAGCACCATCAGCACACCTCTTCCCTTCTCCTCACCAAATCATTCCCTCCTTCTTACTTTCATACCAATCAAACCAAGCTCCGAGGCTCACGTAGCTAGACTTTTTGGGCTCAGAGGGATGTGGTGAGCACAAAAGAGAGAAGGAAGACAACTTCAACAGCAGGAAACGCCTCAAGGACGAGGAAACTAGCAAACGATCCTTCACACGTCAAAGAAAAGCAAAACAAGCTTAAATCCGTTTCAACAAGAGGGTGAGCTTTGTCTTCTCTGTTCATAACCTCTAAATGATCATATGTGATCAAAAAACAAGAAAAATAACAAGAAAAACAGACCACGGACGAAGAAACGTGTTATTTGAACCAAAAGACGAGTTATACTCGTGAGACCCGGAAACCTAAGATTTTATGTATCAAACAAGCTCAAACTGAACAAACATGACAAGAACTAAGTAAATGTTATGTTTATGAAGTTTCTAGATCATTTGGGATTAAATTGGTTGGGTAAAACGCAAAAATTAGCAAACCAGCCAGAGGTGTTTCTGGATAGCTTTGATGTTTAGCATTAGAATGCATTTTTACCCTAGTTAGAGCCTGATTCAGTAAATAAGTCTTGAAGCAAAGTTGTAGAGGACTTCTTGACGTTTTCAATGAATCAAGAATCACTCAATTTGCTTAAAAAACGAAGAAATTATATGCATTTAAAGTTAGGCCTGAAAATCTGAAAACTTGTCAGGTCACTGCCCGCATTGAGTCGCGGCCGCGACAAGGCTTGTAGCGGCCGCGATGCCTCACAGCCAGTCCAGAAATTCATTTTTCGATGTATTTATGTGCTGTATCAAGCAGTATATCCTCTATGACTACTAAAATACCGTATTTGAAAAAGAAAACATAGGAATATGCGTTTAATTGTATAAAAAGCCAAGAATATAAAGTTTGAATAAAAGTCCGTAGTAGTTTACGTATTTGTACGATATACGTAAATACGTGAAAATAACGAAATATACGTAAGAATACGTAATGACATAGTAGACGTATTTATGGACGTATAATACACATGAATACGTAGAAATAATGAAATATATGAAAGAAATATGCAGTAACGAACGTATTGTACTTATACTGTGCAGGAACTGAGACGTAAACTGTTGTTCTTCCTTTGGTATAACATAAACAACCCGAGACTCACATAACAATGTAACGTTTAGATTTGTGGTTTGGATGGCGATACATGTTAATATACTAGATATATGTTAACGCGTGATGGGTACTTTTGTCCTGTGCGCTGTATTATGTTGTGCTGTGTTATGTTTGTATTTCCGTGTTATTGTATGATTGCATGGTAGCACTTGTAGCTTATCACAATTCATGGTAACCTAACCCTGATAGTCATAATGCTAGGGTTTGGGTAGGGTTTTCTCCGTTAACCACGTATGTTATATGATTGTGATAAAGACAAGTGTTAGGTTTACAAGGTTTGACATACGATAATGGATAAAGGTTAGGGTTAATACAGATTAATCCTATAAATGATGTCATGTTAAAGATGAACATACAAAATAGGAATGAATTCATGAGAGGTGAGGTTAAACTCCGAGTTTGTTAATCCTACTGAGTTGTTACACTGTGACTTGGGGAAGATGTCAGGTTAAACTGTACATGGATGAGTAGTTGCGACTTATCATCTTATACGCGTAGATAACCCTGTGAGGTTGTCAGGTTGTAGGGTATCTCGCTGCAGGAGACCCTTGGGCGTCGTTACAGGTTGATCCCCTGTTTCGAGTGACCCCAGACTTTAAACCTCAAGAGGAAGCTATGGATTTACATGTTTAGCCAAGGTCACGGTGTTAACAAGAGAATATTTGTGGTATGTCATGTAAGTTAATTATATGACTGATTTTGTTGTGATTTCAGAACAGATTATTCTCTCTTTCTTTCTTATTTGTGCTTCCCCTGAAAAAGGGGCCGGCACGTTACTGAGCTCATATAGCTCACGGCGTTACTTTTCTCTTGTCTTTCTATTTTGTCATCTTTTCAAGTGCAAGACTTGAGGAAGGATTTTGATTAAGATATGATCCTGTTTGTAATATTAATGCTTGCGACAACATTTTTAAGTTTTTACTATTTCAATATATAATAAGTAAGTAAACTTGTGGATCTAATTTGATAATGCTTTAAGTGTATTTCCATTTGGATTTATTCTAAACCAAGTTAAGCTAAATGGTCTGGCTAAGGTTTGTGGGACCTTAGCGGCAGTAATGCAATGTGGGTTTTCAACAAAGGACATGAAAATCGGGACGTTACAATTGTACTTCTTGAAAGTCGTGAAATTTCTCCGCGACTCGAGTATGCATTCTTGGTTTTCGCCATGAGTTTCCTGATCGTGGAGATTGTAAATATTGAGGAGATTTGGGTATATTTTATCTGTGAAGATGATTTCTTATTGCGGGGAGGTTTCTCAGTTGAGATGATGGTGTACTAAAATTGTGGAGGATGATTTGGGTGAGCGATTTCGTTGATTCACAGAACATTAGGAAGATGTATCATTCAATTTAGGAAACCGTTTGTTTTTTAATTCAGGTCATAGATTCAATTTAGGGGCAAATTTGGGTTTGTTTTTTTTTTTTTTTTTTTTATGACCCTTTGAGTAATAGAAGAAAATTAGGTTGTTTTGTAGGTAAATATAAAGATAGAGATAGCCTCATATGTAATCTTCTCAAATCAAAATCAGTAATAAAAATAAAAAATTAATAATAAAATTAAAATTATTTTAAAATATAAAATGATTTCTTATAAGAGAAATTTTAAATACTGTACTCTGATGAAACATGAAGTAAAAACTGAAAATTATTTTTTCTGATTTTTTGTTGCCTACTTTCGTATCATCCTTTACAGAAACAAAAATAAAAATAAACACTTCTATTTTATCAACGAGCAAAACAGAAACAGAAAATCAGAAACATATTTGATACCAAAGAGGTCGTTAATTATCAATAACAAAAGCATGTAAACTTCTGGAAAAAAATAAAAACA
This sequence comes from Drosera spatulata, assembly GCA_035668315.1. Lineage (NCBI taxonomy): Eukaryota > Viridiplantae > Streptophyta > Magnoliopsida > Caryophyllales > Droseraceae > Drosera > Drosera spatulata. The sequence goes on along the minus strand of JAOVYX010000020.1, from coordinate 401,298 downwards.
CAACACGCACACACACACAAAAAGCATGAGCTTTTTACAAAAAAAACAACCTATAATCTTAACAATTTCTATATATAAAAATTATCTACATTTACAATTCAAATTATAAAAAAGATGAGCTCTTATAAAAAAAAAGCTTTTATAATTATAATTTGACAACACAAATTATCTACCATATTACAATTCACCTACTTTCGATAATTCTTTTCCATAAAAAACTAAGGGGAAAACTTAAAATGACTTTATATACTCCGTTAAGCCTCTAGTAAACTATCATACCAGGATAGGCGAGACAGCGGAATCCATCAATCATCTCAAAATGATCTACCAAAACTCGGTTTCGTTTCTCCCGATCGTCGAGATCAAGACACGGCTCTGTGTTGTCGGAATGCTTATGCGATGCTCGGTGACTTCTACGAAATCAACATTAACCACGTCAGATCACACCTCGAACGAGCGGTGAATTGTAATCTTGCCTGTTGGTTTTTTACGAAGAATTGACAAAAATGGGTGAATTGCAATATGTAGATAATTTGAGTTGTCAATTTATAAATAGTTAAGATTATATGTGGGTTTTTTTTATAAAAATCCCAATGATTTGACAAAAAATTCCCCAAGAGTGAATGTTTTACAAAATAATTCCTAATTCATACAACTCGTTAAAGTATTTCTCATTTCATATAGTTCTCATCTCTTTCCTCAAACTTTTTCAATCTCTGTATCGCACCACCACCATCATCACCACCGACCTCGATCCCGTCCCTTCCTTCTCCATCGAGCTCGATCGAGGAATCGAATCATCAGTCAAAGTAACAAGAACGGAGCTCTAATTCGATTATCGATTTTGAGTTTTTTGATCGAAGAAGTGTGAGATTCTGCGGTTGTTTGATCTTGTAAGTTCATAAGAATACCTGCTGACTATGCTGGAAGAAATCGAAGCTTGGATGGTTTTCAACATGGTTTGAGAAGAAGTTTAGATTAAAAAAAAAAAAGAGATACTAATTCATTTAATATCGATGATCACCAGTCATCTCAGAATGTACAATTTTGTGATTTATTTGAAAAAATGATTTCAAAGAATGTGGATTTAATTTTATATTTTATGATTTTATTTTTGTTGTTGGTTTGCTTTTTAGCAATTTTTCTGAGAAAAATGAACTTACACACTGTTTGAAAAGTACTGTTTGAGGCGTAGTGTTTCAAACAGTGCGTCATTTAAATTTTATTGTCTTTTTTTCTAAATAAAAATTCATGCTTTTTTTTTCAATTTTATGAATATCATGTTATAAATTTTTATTTACGTATTTGTATAATGTTTTTTTAAAAAAAGAAACAACAAACGCTATAAGTTAATACTGACGTACTGTTTGAATGAAACAATACGTCTATTTTATGGAAACAGTACGTTTGGTATATTTATGATGTAAACAAATCCAAACATGTTGTTTTTAATTTGCCAATGTAATATGTGCCTGTGTTTTGATGTTGATATTTGGTTTATCCTTCATATTTTGTTATCATGTTAGTAAGTCTCATGTTTTCAAGTTTTTCATATCGATTAAAGTAGTGTCGTGTTTTTTTATCATGCTGAAGCTTATGAAAATTGTTTTCAATCATGCCACTGTTGGTTTGGATGGTTTTGGGTTCAGTAACTTGAAATTATATTGGAAGGGAATTTTTTTTCGGATTGTTTGAATAAAACAGTGTGTCTCGTGAGATTGTTGAGTTGAGTCGAATTTATTTCTCGATTTGGATTCCAGAGTCGATTTGAGTTGATTTTGAGTTTCAATTTGGAATTAGAATAATTTTCGACAGTGCACCCTTGTGTGGAACCCTTGTGTGGAATGGTTTCAGTCATGCGTTTGGGTGATGTGGTTTGATAATTGAAATTATAATGGATGGGAATTATTTTCGTGTTGTATGTTTTGGGTATTTTTTTTATTTTGTTTTTGGGAATTCACCCAAGATTTGAGTTGTCAATTTATAATTATAAAGATTTTAGTTGGTTAGTTAACATTATCGGTGGTTTTTTCATAAAAATCCCAAATAGCATATGAAAAAAAACCAAAACGTTATACAGTAGAACAAGTACATAATTTTAAAAATAAATAATGGTTTTTTAAGTAAAAAAAAAAAATCTCAAATGGCTTTTGTTTGATTGGAGCTGAACTGGCCTGAGTGGCCTGGCGATGCTCCTGGAAAAAGTATAGTGGCAAACAGAGGGAAAAAGCCAACTGCAAAGCTTCAACGAAAGGTGTTAGCCAAAACAAGACAAGCAACCCGTACGATTGCGCCTTCAAGTAGTCTATGCAACGAAGACCAGATCTCCCCTTTCTCCATCATTTATCTCATGATTTTCTTCTAGCAGTATCAATTAATGGAACCATGAAATGTGATCATTGCAACATATCATTCGTACAGCTCCGGTGCAAAACGCTCCAAAAAGGTCTATACACCACTACACCATCGATGGAGAGTGTAATTGACTTGACTTTTGTCATATTTGAGTTATTTGGGATATTCACACTTTTGGATGATAATCTTAGAATAAGAAATGAGACCGATTCAATGTATCTATTTACAATCCTAAAATTTCCCGTTCAGTTCGTCCAATTTACTCAAAAAATAAAAACTTAAATAAAATCTCACACTTCTCTCCTACCCTTGTTGTTTTTTGACTGTGAAAAAATTTCCGATTGCAAATAACAACAACGTGTTATTTGTCACGATATGAGCAAGATCAACCTCAGAGCTTCAATATCCCTTTTTTTTTTTTTTTTTTTTGTGATGAGGGTATCCGGATCAGCTCGCGTGCACCTCGACTAATCCCTCGGAGACTGACAAGGCGTCCCTCACCAGAATCGGGTAAAACTTTGACCGAAGTCAACGGGCGCGACCAACATGGATTTTGAGACTAGAGGAATTCGAACCCAAGACCTTCAAGAAAAAGGTTAAGTCGAACACCACTAGACCAACCCAGATATCCTTTCTTGTAAATGAAATGACCATAATTCTGCATACATGGAGCTAGCTACTTTGATTAGTAGCCTGCATGTTACATAAATGTGATTGCATCCTATATGGGACAAGGAACACAGGACTATTGTTCTTCTAAGCATTCTCAGAGCTGAGGGTGGGTGAGTCCCCAAAAACTACTATGACCAATAAGTTCCATATTTGTAGCAGCATACAAAAAGGGACATGTATGCACATAGCTAGGAGTATATATCATGATATATAGAACATGTCATATGCCTTTTGAGATCTGGACAACAATGGTTTTCTCTGCTGTGTCACATTTCTGTGTCTCTGCTTGCTGATCACAACCACTGGTCAATGTTGCAACCAGCAGCTGCATCATTATATTGCAAGTATCTGATGAGGAGAGAGCCCTGCTTTGTGCTCTATCGACCTTCTTGTCATCCTGGTATTGGTCTTTTTTCCTACTGGTTTGGCTAATTTTAAAAATCAAATATGTTACGTTACTTGTATGAGGTCGGTTTACTCATTGTAACGAGCGAGAGAACTTTGTCTATAAGCGTCTATTTGTAATGTGATCGTCATCAGGGTCTTTGATGTTCGTGAGTTTTTCTCCTTGGTATTTGAATTTCATACTCGAAGATCGTCTAATTTAACATCTTACGATGGCTACTTCACAACTTTTTCTCTTGTGCTCTATACGGTTCAGGAGACAAAAACTTGTAATTGGTGACTACTATGTTAGGTTGGTCACATGTCATTATCGAAACTGTAAAAAATGATGGCAAACACAATGCAAAGCATGCCAAAGAGGGAGATAGGAGCATGAGAGAGCCTCTGAGTTATGTGTTCAGTTTTGACTCCTGTTACCTATAAATAGGTAGTTGTATTTTCTCATATAAGTTGACTGCAAAGCAGCTTGGTTGCTCTCTGGACATATTACCCGAAATGAAACCACCTCAAACATTGCCTAGCCTGCATACATGCCCTCATATAAACATGAAAAAGTTACTGCACTTCGACCTCATTGATCCCTCTTTTTTATGTCACCATTTTGACTCGTCGTTCTACTTTTTGAGGTCATGATTCATGAACACCAGGATAGAACATTTGAATCATGATTCATGGATGATCATGAGTTTATAGATTGGTTTGAAATTAGTACTAGTAGCTATTGTTTGCAATTTGTCATGAAGATATGAATATCTCGTGGAAATGGTGGTCTTGTTGGTAAAATAGTCACCATATCAATATTTACATATGTTGAACACGGCATCATGTATTTTAAGCAAAATTGTGTTTTTTATTTCAATAATACAACAATATTATGTCACCAATTCTAAATTGAAATTACATCATTTAAATTTTCATCAGTATTTTATGATAATTTTACAAGATAAGTTTGATCATTTCATATGATTTAAAATTTACATCGCAAAATATATCAGATTAAACAGGTATTTTTCTAAGAATAATTTTGATCATTCTACAAATTCAATTCTTCAATATTTACTCAACCAATAAAATACTCCCTTTGTGTCTCAGAATAAATACAATATTTTGACATTGAAATTTATCGAGACAAACTTTGACTTGCGTTATAGAACGATGAAATATTATCTTTCATAAAATTATCATAAAATATTAATAATAATTTAGGTTATATGTTTCAACTCTAAATCAATGACGTAGTTTTTTTACGTCGTTAAAAATAAATAAAAAAAACTCCTCTAAATAATATAAAAAATAATTTATCATATTTATTTTAAAACGAAAGAAATAGAAATTAATAGAGGTTCCTTTTTAAAACATAAAACCGCTTATCAAAAAAGATTAGCAAAAGATATCGCATGCACTGAGAAGAGAAAAGAGAGGAGATTACGGGATTTGATAACTGACAATGAAAACCCCAATTAGCCATTGGAGAGACTTGACATTGACATCACCCTTATATTAGTGGTATCACAGTGACGCAAGTAATCAACCCAGTTAAGTTAATCTCCATCATTACACAAAGCCTGAATGGATAGGACAACCTAAATAACCTATCCAACCTGTCCTTATTATTAATCCACCAAACCACAAACCAACAAAAAAAAAAGAAATAATCAAACCCTGACCACTAATCACTAACTAAATTAACCCATGTAATTAAAAGAAGAAAGCAAAAGGAAGCTAGATGGGTGCCCCATTGATGGCAAGTTCAGAGGCAGCAGCAGATATTG
>JAOVYX010000020.1:354860-391668 GCA_035668315.1 Drosera spatulata | reverse complement strand
CGGCCTTGGCATTCCAAACTAGATGCCTTGGGTGTAATGTTTCAAGCCTAGCAAATCTCTCTCAACTCCTCTCAACACAGAATCACAGGGCTAGGCCAGACTCCAACAACTAACCCCTGAAGCAATAAACATGGACCAGAATTCCAAGATCTCAATCTGCTATGGAGGATACACAGCATGAAGACCTGAACGAGTTTGGCAAGAGGAATGTTCATCGCAGTGTGTCACCTGACAAAAAAAGATTAAAGTCAGTTATCAGTTCCCGCATCCCAGACTTTGACAAAGCTTAAGAAGGTGGTATCGATATTGTAGCGTCCCCTGAGGCCCAGGGACGCTGCCGCCAATAAATGGCCCTATGTTGGAACTGCCAACCCTTGGAGCGTTCGAGCTCTTAAGAACGTCCTTGAGAGAGTAAGTCCCCACCTGGTGTTCCTGTCCAAAACAAGGTTACAATCCATAGATTTAGATCATTATCAAAAAGAAAACAAACTTCAGGAACGGAATAGCAATGAATGCTGATGGTAGAAGTGGCGGGCTCATGCTACTCTGGGAAGATGAATTTGAAGTGTCAGATGTATGTCAAAGAGCTTCATCGACGTTGTGGTGGTAAACAAAGATATGGGACTGAGATGGAGATTCATTGGAATTTATGGCGAGCCTAGAGCCGACCCGAGACACCAAACATGGGCTTTGTTACGATCTTTGGCTAACGATTCAGAGCTACTGTGGATGTGCGGAGAAGACTTCAATAGGATTCTATTTCATTCAAAAAAGCGGGGAGGGGGATTTCGAAAATCTCAGATGAAGGAAAGGTTCCAACAAGCCGTGGCAAACTGTTAGCTACGGGACATGGGTTATTTTGGGCTGAAGTTTACACGGCCTCGCAAGGTTCGGGGTCATCAATGGATTCATAAACGATGGGATAAGGCGATAGCAACGGAATCATGGCAAAGAATGTTCCCTGCAGCATCAATCCAACACCTAACAACCACAGCTTCGGAACACTTACCAGTTTGCATCGAATGGAGGACGGGCCAGTTTTGTGGAGCGCTTCTTTGGTTTCAAAAAGCAAACATCTCTTCCGATACGAGAACAGTTGGAGCAATGATGAGGAATGTTTGCGTCTGGTCAGAACAGTTTGGCAGAGGTCAAGCTCATGCGATCAAGGGGCTTCTATTGACACGAAACTTTAGTCCACAGTAGCAGCCTTATCAACCTGGAACAAACATAAACACACGAGTTTGAGAAGGCAGATCTAACGGGAACAACGTCGGCTCACAGAAATCAAAGAAAATGAATTTGAGGAATGAGACATGGACGAGATAGCAGGAATCAAGGTGGGTATCAACAACCTCCTAGAAATGGAGGAAACATATTAGGCACAACAAGCCAAAATTAGTTGCTCAAGAAGGGGGACCGTAACACCGCCTATTTCCATAACCAAGCTTCTCGTCATCGGGCTAGGAATACAGTACATGGGATTGAGAACGAGCATGGACAGTGGATGAACAAGATAGATGATGTTGCAATGGTCTTCAATGATTTTTACTACAAGCTCTTCAAGACATAGAGTGCTGATATCACTGGGCTAGATGTTTCGGGTTGGAACTCTGTACTCTTTGCATAACACACACAGTATTTGGGAACACCTTTTGACAAGGAGGAAATAGACAAAGCTTTGAAACAAATGTCAAGAAGGAAAGTCCCCGCTCCCGATGGGTTAAATTCACAATTTTTAAGGCGCACTGGGAAGTGGTGAAGAATGATGTATACAATACAGCCCTTGGTTTTCTCAATGGAGCAACAGACCTAGGAGAACTCAGTGAGACTTTATTTACAAAATTATTTCAAAGGTTATTTTTAATAGGTTGAAAAAGGTCTTGTCATGTCTTATCTCTGATTAACAGAAAGTCTTTGTGAAAAGTCTAACTTATTACGGCCAACATCATTACTGCCTTCGAGACGATGTATTTTGTCAAAAATAAAAGATCAAGGAAGGAGGGGATTTTATGCTTTGAAGTTGGATATGACAAAAGCGTACGACATGATTGAATGGGGATTTATCGAGGTAGTACAGAATAGGATGGGATTTTCTAACCATTGGGTTACAATGCTATTGAAATGTGTGTCATCGGTTTCCTTTTTCATCTTGTTAAATGGGGTTCCATTAAGGGAATTCAGGCCGACGAGGGGCATCCGACAAGGGGACGCACTACCACCTTTCCTTTTTATTATATGCGCGGAAGCTTTCTCTCATCTAATCAAACAAAAGGTGAGACTAGACAACCCAGGTGGAGTGGCGATATGTAGGGCAGCCCTTAAAATTAGTCACCTACTTTTCCCCGATGATGGCGTTTTGTTTGGAAAGCCAAATAGAGGATCTTCTATCAACCTATGAGAAAGCGTTGGGGCAGATGGTGAAAAGAGAGAAATCAATAATTTGTTTCAGGCCCGAACACGACAGAGACTATTCGCCTACAATTCACAACACACCTGGGGATCAAAAAGCATCAGATCTTGGACGCTATTTGGGTATGCCATCATCATTACGGAAATCAAAAAAAGTTATTTTTGTAGGCGTAAGGGATAGGATGAAGAAGGCTTTGACCAAATGGGACAACAAGCTGTTATCCTCGGTTGGGAAGGAGATCTTAGTCAAGGCTGTTCTACAAGCCATCCCCGCCTGCATTCTGAGTTGCTTTAGAATTTCGGAGACATTGGTGGAGGAAATTCATCGGGAAAGTAACAGGTTCCTTCGGGGATCCACAAAGCATAATAAAAGGATCCATTGTCAGCGATAGGAGAAGTTATGTTACCCGAAGAAAAAAAGGAGGTCTGGGGTTTCAGGAAGTGGGTTGTTTCAATGACGCCCTTCTTGCGAAACAGTTGTTGCGAATCATCCAAAACGCAACGTCCCTCGCAGCAAGTAACCTTAAAGCCTGTTATTTCCCTAATGGAACGGCTCTCGAAACGGCACCGGGAAATAATCCTTTCTATTTGTGGAGAAGTATCTGGTCAGCCAAAGACCTTCTCATCGAAGGCCTGAGATGAAGGGTTGGCAACGATAAAGATGTGAAAATTATAGGGGATCCTTGGATTCCCAATATACAGGGTGGCCGCATCACTCATGACCTACCTAACATACCTCAGAATGCGAGGGGGAGTTCCTCATCGACCAGTGATCCAGATAGTGGAACCATAATCTCATCCGTCAGAGTTTCCCCACTAAAGTAGCTCACAACATCATGTCCTTGTCACTATGAATACATAATAAAATAGACATCCTGCTTTGGATACACGATAAAAGGGGATTATTCACTATAAAATCGGCCTATCACAGAGCTTTCGAGATAAGATTTGGAAGAATTTATGACTCGGAGCTGAATTGAGTTTATCCAAAAATCTGGAAAAGACTTTGGAAGATGTCGTTATCTCCTAGATTTTGATTCTTAATGTGGAGAGCCTGCTTCACAAAGCCTTTCAGTGGTCGATCTCATGCGTAGCAGAGGCTTGGAGATCGATGGGGGTTGCTTAGGCTGTGATCACGACCAAGAGTCGATGACTCACTGTTTTCTCGAATGTCCAAAAGTGAAGGAGATCTGGAGAGTTAGCCCATTCGAATCATGTCTCCTCCCCACCTGGCACAGCCTTTGAAGAATGGGTGGCCGAGTCCCTCAGTGAACAAGACGAAGCATGATTAACCCAGATGGTCGCGATTCTACAAGAGGCATGACACAATAGGAACCAAAGAGTGCATCGGGAAAAGATTAAGCCTCCATACCTTGTAGTCAGTGAGGCCTTAACAATGGTAAGCTCACACATGCAAGCCCTCAAGCGGGTAGATCTAGGCATTGAGACATCTGTGGAAGGGAATAGATCCATCATTGAGACTCATCCCAGAAGAAGATGGTGCGCCTCATCCCTTAATTGGCTTAAGATCAACGTCGACGCAGTGAGGGACAATAGGGGAGTTGTGTGTATAGCTGCCTTGACTGAAGATTCCAAGGGATGCGTCAAAGGGGCGAGTGGAAGATCGTTCGTCGGAATCTTATCTCCATAGGTGGACGAAAGCTTGGCAATCAGAAAAAGGATTGAATTGGGGAGAATTTTGTAGGCTCAGAACATTGTGCTGGAGAGTGATTGCAAGCTAGTTGTGGAAACGGTGAGAAAGAACAAGCCTGATTTCTCCGCAACAGGTTTAAGTAATTAACAGTTAATCCCTTATCCATGTATTTGGCCACTTTAATTGGTCTTGATATCTCGAGATGTAAATCGAGCGTCCATGTTATAATTAGATATATATTTAAATGTTATCAATATAACATATGGAATATGACTTTATCATATCCCTTCTACTTAAAATGTATCAATGATTTGAATATTGAAATATTATGTTCCATTCAACCCTTTTAAAAAACAAAAAAAGCCATACATACATGAGACCCATGTCGTCACCTATCCCCAAAAACCACAACCCACAGCGGCGACCACGCAACCGAAGCCTCGGCGCCGGCGCCGTCTCAAGCGCACTCCCATCTTCTTTTCCCACCTCTCACCACTCACCCACCTAGCCCACGTCGGCCACACCGCTCAAAATACAATATACTTGCGTGATTGATTTGCAGGTTAACGGGTTACAGAGAAAACCAAAAAACGTGATTGATCTACTCAATTGTTATCTCAAAGGTATCATAATTTCCCTGTTAATTTTTCTTTTCTCCGATTGGAACTAAAAGGCTGATCTTGATGACAGGCTTTGTGGTATTGTTGAAGCTAGGTTAGGTTGGTGGCTTGGCTTGCTGATGAGTTGGGGACTCATCAAATGGAGGTTGGGGGCGTTGATGTTCGAATTCAAGCTGCTGCCTCTTCAGGATTTGTTCACGACAAAGTTGAAGGTATTTGTTCCTGGTTGTCGATATGATCCTTCAGCGTTGGGATATTTGTCTCAATTCATGTCTTCCATCCTTTTTTAAATGTCTTCCTTGATCATGATATTTAAAAAGGAAAATGATTGGTGCTGCAAGGGGCAACCAATTGGTATTGCAAACCCCAATGAGAGTACGAAAACCTCATAGATAATACGACACAATTAGTATTGGCAGTGGGGTTTCGATTTTATGCCCGTCGTTATTTTGTGGGTGTGGGTTTTCTGTTTTTTTCAGCTGGGTTTCTTAAAACCATAATTTCCAATAATTGTTGTTTTTTACGTGGTGATTTTAGTTTCAATTATTGTTTTCAATTTTTTCCAGAATCCACTGTTTTGAGAAAACATATCAAACAACCTTTACAAGGGTTTTTGATTTCCATGAAATAAGACAATAATTCCTGAGGAGTCCCATGTTTTTGTATGTTACCTCAGGAGAAGCGGATGAAGTGAAGGTTAGGTGCTGGGATCAGAGAGAAGCGCTTCCTGGGGAGCCTCGTTGTGTCATATGTGGTCGCTATGGAGAGTACATATGTGATGAAACAGATGATGATATATGTAGCTTGGGATGTAAAAAGACTCTTCTCGATAGGGTTGCTAGGTCAAGGTTGGTGACGAATCGTCCTCTACAGAAGCGGTTACCTGCCACTGATGACTGTTTCTATGTGAGAGATGGGGAAGATGAGTCGAAATCTCAAACTTCTATGTCCAAAAAGATTGAGATGCTTAGGAAGAGGCTTGATGTACAGGTCAAAGGCGATTCTGTTACGTCACCCATCCTGTCTTTCTCTTCTTGTGACCTTCCATCTAAGCTCGTTCAAAATATTGAGTCTGCAGGATATGAACTGCCAACACCAGTTCAAATGCAAGCAATACCATGTGCTGTAGCTGGCAAGAATCTTCTTGTTTCAGCAGACACAGGATCAGGAAAAACTGCTTCCTATTTGATTCCTATTGTTTCTCATGCTGCAAATCTGGCTTGCGAGAATTTGGAGGACCGGAGGAAGCCTTCAGCTATAGTTCTTGCACCTACAAGGGAGCTTTGCATGCAAGTAGAAGAAGAAGCTAAGTTGCTGGGGAGTGGCTTGCCATTCAAGACTGCACTTGTGATTGGTGGCGATGCCATGGCTGGACAGCTTTACCGCATCAACCAAGGCGTGGAGCTAATTGTCGGAACTCCCGGTAGGCTTGTCGACCTTTTGAGCAAGAATGACATTGACCTAGGAAATGTTTCGATATTTGTAGTTGATGAGGTAGACTGCATGCTCCAGAGGGGCTTCCTTGATCAGGTTTTGCAGATATTGACCTCTTTGTCACAACCAATGATCTTAATGTACTCGGCCACTGTTCCACCAGAAGTTGAGAAAACGGCAACCAAAATGGCAAAAGATTTAGTTGTCATCAATGTTGGGAGGCCAAACAAGCCAAATCATGCCTTGAAGCAACTAGCTATCTGGGTCGAGTCTAAGTGGAAGAAGCAAAAGCTTTTTGACATATTGATGAGCACGCACTTCAGGCCTCCAATTATTGTATTTGTGGCTTCAAGGACTGGGGCAGACCTCTTATCTGAGGCAATCAACACAACCACTGGGATCAAAGCTTTGTCCATCCATGGAGGCAAACCGATGAAAGAGAGAAGGGATACTGTGAAATCTTTTCTGTGGGGAGAGTTCTCTGTGCTTGTTGCTACTGGTTTATTGGGGCGAGGAATTGACATGTTGAGTGTGAGACAGGTGATAGTTTTTGACATGCCAAACTCCATCAAGGAGTATGTTCACTTGATCGGTAGGGCGTCTAGGTTGGGAGAGGAAGGCAATGCTATTGTGTTTGTGAACGAAGAAGACAGGAAAATATTCCCGGAACTTGTTGATATGCTGAAATCATCCGGCGCTGCTCTTCCTCGAGAGCTAGCAAATTCAAGGTATGATGTTCATTGTAGCCGGAGCCATAAGAAAAGGAAATATAGTGGATGAGTTCTTGTGTTATCACGAGGCGCCATGCAGAGAGCCAAAGTTCTCCTTCCGAGGCCAAACAAGATCTCCGACATGGAATAGGCTCATTGTATCTGCCTTACTTTTCTAGGCTAGATGTGAATACTGGATATATCAAAATCAGGTTACGTTACATCTTGACTGAAAATATTTTACAACTTATTCAGGACACTATATATTCGTTTGAAGTCCTTTCTTGTTGCTTTATCAACTGCTCTTCATGAATTAGATTTTGTACCCTTTATCTACGAATCATTATGCTTGTTCTCTTGCGCACACAAATTTGTACTGTCCCCTTGAAATAACAAGTCCTTAACCCTTTTTTTTTTTATCATTATTGTGATTCACACAAAGAAAAATGTTGGTTTTTAACAATTACATATTTGTATATTATAAAGGGGAAACGGGGTTGATTTCGACATCAGGAAAGACTAGTGCTTGAGGGGTATGACTCATATGTCTGGTGTCAAAATCAACCTCAATATGTCTTATTATGGACAACATATAAAATTTGAGTAAAGCCAATCTATGATAATATATTAAAATCCTATTTTTGTTTTCGTTATTATTTGAATTCGATCATTCTTTTATTTACGATCCATCATGTTTTATCTTCCGTGTTGCCATGGCCGTCGCCCTCTCCTTATCAATTCGCTACGGAGACGTTGATCTGGCGTCCTCTCCTTATCAATTCGCCGCGGAGGTGTTGATCTGGCGCCGATCGATGAGATCGGGTGATCTTCGATTTGTTGCATGATCTGATGGATTCTCGCACGATATCTCCGTTTCTCTCATGATCAGTTCAAGTCCATGATATATCTGTCCATGTCGTTGGAATTCGGAATCAGATCCGTGCCTGACTTGATCAGAGACGATCCAATTTGAGTAAGGCTGATTGTTTCCGTCATCTGTTTTGAAAATTTTGCAACTCGATGCTCCCATTTCACTATTCCGCTTGCATCCAAATCACTTGGTCGTCACAAGTTGAACTGCTACTTACGTTTTCAAAGATATATTTAAAGTTTTTAACCCATATCAAATGTTATATATAAGGTTCATATAAATGAGGAAATATAAATATGGAACCCGTGATGTCATATCATGACTTGATTTGATATCATATCAGATGATCAATTCTAAAAAAACCCAAATTAATAATAAAAAACTTATTAATATTCATTTTGAAATAACATTATAATATAAAATGGGAAAAAGAAAATAAATTTTAGGCATTGCATAGCTACTGATCATATCAGATCTAAATTTCTGTTCAGGAACATATGGATAAGCTCCTGGATAAGTGGAGCCTGCCACGATGCAAGAAGTTTACAACTCCTAGCATTTCATGATGCAAGTGTTACACAGAAAAGGAAACACTCTCAAACACAAATGTCACAAAAAGGCGGTCAAAATCGTGCTAGAGATTCGACCTCGGAGCCGGCGAAACGACGAAGGTGAGAGAATCGGATCTCAATTTCCAGTGTTCAATTTCGTCTGCACTTGCTTTGAATTCGTTGCAAGTTTTGCCATGGATCGCGTCGATTTTTGATCTGAATTAGGGTTTTGTGGTTTGCGGTTTGGGGTTTGCAGTGCTCATTTCGAGTGATGCGCGGTCAATTCATGAGCAAATCGCTGAGTTAGAAAGTGAAAATTGTGGATACGATGGGTCGAATAAAGCTACAGCCGGGTATAAAGGCGATCGAGGAAGAACCAAAGGAATGCGACGATATCCCGTCGAATAGAGCGGCCCTAGCGTGCATGATTAACTCGGAAATCGGTGCAGTATTGGCGATAATGAGAAGGAATGTGAGATGGGGCGGTCGGTATATGTCGGGCGATGATCAGCTCGAGCATGGTCTGATTCAGTCGTTGAAGGCGTTACGCAGAAATGTGTTCATGTGGGAGGATCAGTGGGGAGAAATCAGTCCGGTTTTGTATCTTGAGCCGTTTCTGGAGGTGATTCGATCGGATGATACTGGCGCTCCTATAACAGGGATTGCTTTGTCTGCAGTGTATAAGATATTGACGCTCGATGTGTTTGATTTGAGGACCGTGGATGTGGATAAGGGGATGCTGATGGTGGTGGACGCTGTGACTAGTTGTCGGTTTGAGGAGACTGATCCTGCCTCGGAAGAAGTTGTGTTAACGAAGATTCTTCAGGTTCTTTTGGCTTGTATGAAAAGTAAAGCCTCTGTTGTGTTGAGCAATCAACATGTTTGCACCATTGTGAATACTTGTTTCCGTGTTGTCCATCAAGCTGGGACAAAAAGCGAGTTGTTGCAGCGGATAGCTCGCCATACCATGCATGAACTTATCAGGTGTATCTTTGCTCATCTTCCAGAAGTTGAAAGCATTGAACATTCTCTTGTTAACGGAGGCATATCAATCAAATCAGTGGTATGCCGGCTTCTCTCTCTTTTTTGACTCATTATCATAACTTCCTTCCCAGGAAGTGTTTTTACCGTGTGTGTGTGGGGAAAGGAAGCAAGTTAATTCCTTGTATTTTGAAATTTGGGCATTTCTCCATTTGTATCTGTGAACTTTAATTGGTATGAAAATCTTTGACAATGGCTGCATGGTGAGTATCTTCTAATTTTGCCTCCACTTCCCAGGATGGTATGTTTCTCGGGGAAATGAATGAAACTACAAATGGGATTGGTCTTGGGAAGGATGGTGGTGCACTTGAAAATGCGCCTCTGATGACCGAGCCGTATGGAGTTCCCTGTATGGTCGAGATATTCCATTTCCTCTGTTCATTACTGAATGCAGTGGAGCACATAGGAGCTACTTCCCGGTCGAATACTATAGCTTTCGATGAAGATGTCCCTCTTTTTGCATTGGGTTTAATCAATTCTGCGATTGAGTTGGGTGGGGCTTCTTTTCTCCGACATGCAAGGCTCATGAATTTGATACAGAATGACTTGTTCTTGAACCTTATGCAATTTGGCTTGTCAATGAGTCCACTGATTCTTTCTATGGTGTGCAGTATTGTTCTCAATCTTTATCACCATTTGCGTACAGAACTCAAGTTGCAACTTGAAACTTTTTTCTCATGTGTGATATTAAGGCTTGCACAGAGTAAATACGGGGCTTCTTACCCTCAGCAAGAGGTTGCAATGGAGGCACTTGTTGATTTTTGTCGGCAAAAGACGTTTATGGTGGAAATGTATGCTAACCTTGATTGCGACATTACATGCAACAATGTATTCGAAGACTTGGCGAATCTGTTGTCCAAAAGTGCCCTCTTTCCTGTTAACTGCCCTCTTTCGTCGATGCACCTTCTTGCTCTGGATGGTCTTATGGCAGTTATTCAGGGAATGGCTGAGAGGGTTAGTGATGAATCTATGGGCTTAGAATCAGCTCCTGTTACTCTTGAGGAGTACACTCCGTTTTGGATGGTTAAATGTGGCAACTACAAAGATCCTAATTACTGGGTTCCTTTTGTCCGTCGTAGGAAGTATTTTAAGAGAAGGTTGATGATTGGTGCTGATCACTTTAATCGCGATCCAAAGAAAGGATTAGAGTTTCTTCAAGGAACACACTTGCTTCCAGAGAAACTCGACCCTCAAAGTGTAGCTTGCTTTTTCAGGTATACTGCTGGGTTAGATAAGAACCTCGTGGGTGACTTTCTTGGGAACCATGACGAATTTTGCGTTCAGGTTCTTTACGAGTTCACCAAGACTTTTGATTTTCAAGACATGAACATGGACACTGCTTTGCGGCTCTTTGTGGACACTTTCAGGCTGCCTGGGGAGGCACAAAAGATACAGAGGGTTATTGAGGCTTTTGCCGAAAGATTCTATGAACAATCTCCACATATATTAGCCGACAAGGATGCTGCGTTTCTGATGGCATATTCAATTATTATGCTTAACACTGATCTTCATAATGCACAGGTGAAGAAAAAGATGACAGAGGAGGAATTTATTCGAAATTCTCGGTGCGTTAATATTCCTCGAGAGTATCTGTCAGAGTTGTATCACTCGATTTGCAAAAACCAGCTTCAGACCACACCAGAGCAGGGTACTGGACCGCCTGAGATGAATCCTAGTCGTTGGATTGATTTAGTTCACAGATCCAAGAAGACGACACCTTACATTGTGGCAGATGACGGAGCCTATCTTGATCATGGCATGTTTGCCATTATGTCCGGTCCAACTATTGCTGCAATTTCGGTGGTGTTTGACCATACCGAACATGAAGATGTCTATCAAACTTGTATCGATGGTTTCTTGGCAATTGCTAAGATTTCAGCATGCCACCATCTTGAGGATGTATTAGACGATCTGGTGGTTTCTCTTTGCAAGTTCACCACCTTGTTGAATCCGTCTTTGGTTGATGAGCCTGTTTTAACGTTTGGTGATGACACCAAAGCAAGAATGGCAACAGTAGCAGTTTTCACGATTGCGAATAGATATGGAGACTACATCCGGACTGGCTGGAGAAACATCCTGGATTGCATCTTGAGATTGCACAAGCTCGGTCTTCTTCCGGCTCGTGTGGCCACTGATGCTGCTGATGAAATGGAGCTGCCCTTGGAGCCTGGTCATGAAAAGCCTCTTCCAAGTACTCTAACATCAGCCCATTTGGCATCAATGGGGACTCCAAGAAGATCCTCTGGGCTGATGGGTCGTTTTAGTTAGCTGCTGTCTCTGGAGACTGAGGAGCCAAGATCTCAACCGACCGAGCAACAACTTGCTGCTCATCAACGCACCCTTCAGACAATTCAAGCTTGTCATATTGACAGCATTTTTACCGGGAGCAAGTTTCTGCAATCCGAATCTCTGTTGCAGCTTGCGCGGGCTCTTATCTGGGCTGCGGGTCGTCCCCAAAAGAGCACTGGTTCCCCTGAAGATGAAGACACTGCAGTTTTTTGTCTTGAGCTATTGATTGCAATCACTTTGAATAACCGTGACCGGATTAAACTTCTTTGGCAGGGGGTATATGAGCACATCACTAGTATTGTTCAGTCAACTGTGATGCCGTCTGCATTGGTTGAAAAGGCTGTTTTTGGACTGCTTCGGATATGCCAGCGTTTACTTCCTTATAAAGAGAACTTGGCCGATGAACTACTCAGGTCGCTGCAGCTTGTACTGAAGCTTGATGCTCGAGTTGCTGATGCCTACTGTGAGCAAATCACCCAAGAAGTCAGCAGGCTTGTCAAGGCTAATGCTAATCACATTCGGTCACAAACGGGCTGGAGAAACATAACATCTCTGCTTTCAGTTACTGCAAGGCATCCAGAAGCTTCTGATGCTGGTTTTGAAACACTGCAATTCATCATGTCTGATGGAGCCCATTTGTCGCCTCTGAACTTTACTCTTGTTGTAGATACCTCCAGACAGTTTGCCGAGTCTCGTGTTGGGCCGGCAGATCGGTCCCTTCGAGCATTGGACCTGATGGCTGGCTCAGGCATGTGGCTGGTGCGTTGGGGGAACGAGTCCAAGGGAGCTTCAAAAGAGGACGCTGCAAAGCTGACTCAGGATATTGGAGATATGTGGCTGAGACTTGTCCAGGCAGTGAGGAAAGTATGCTTGGATCAAAGAGAAGAGGTACGAAACCATGCAGTCTCATCACTGAAGAAGTGCTTGACTGGAATGGAAGACGTACTCCTTCCACATGCTCTCTGGTTACAGTGCTTCGACGTTGTAATATTCACGTTGCTCGACGACTTACTTGAAATTGCACAAGGGCACTCCCAGAAGGATTACCGGAACATCGAGAGCACACTGACAGTCTCGATGAAGTTACTCTCAGCAGTCTTTTTGCAGTTGCTCAGCGTATTATCTCAGCTGACCACATTCTGCAAACTGTGGCTGGGCGTTCTGAACCGGATGGAGAAGTATGTGAAGGTGAGGATCAGAGGCAAAAAAAGCGAGAAGCTTCAGGAGCTCGTAATCGAGCTCCTCAAGAACATGCTGGTCGTGATGAAGACAAAGGGCGTGCTTGCACCGCGGAGCTCCCTAGGGGGCGACAGCTTGTGGGAACTCACGTGGTTGCATGTGAAGAATATTTCTCCTTTGCTCCAGTCTGATGTTTTTGGTGCCGAAGGGCCAGAGCAGAATTATATGGGTCAATTAGAGACGACACAAGTTCCGGAGGGGTTGGTTTCTTCTCCGGATAGAGCTGTCGTCTCACAAGGTTGAGTGATGTTCATTTGAAATGAAACAAAAACGTTCCATTTACATTGGGGTTAGTGTTGACAATGTGCAGGTCATTTTGATCACTTCATAGTCGATTCTAGTAGGCTTGCCCCTTGTTTCTGTTTCCATTTCTGATAGACCGTTGGCGCGAGGTGAGTTGCTCAGGAAGATCGAGGGGCGGACTGTGATGATCACTTTGGCTCCTTGGAGTCATACGGTATGTGACGATTTATGTGTTATTAGAGATTATTTGATATGCTTGTTGAAAATAGTGAAAGACAAAAGTCAAAAACATTGCATCGCAGTTAGTGGGCATGCAAAATGGACCAACGAATGACATGCTAACGGGAAGCTAATCCTTTGCATCAGGTATCATTTTTTTTTTCCTTCTTTGGTGAGAATCATGACCCTATCGCTAATTCTGCAGGAGGAGAGTACTCGATCATTCAAGGAAAGTAAAATCAATCAATCTCTTTAATTCAACGTTGATAATTCCAGAACAAAGAAACACTCATAGTTCCAAATTAAGTTGGATCTATAAGCAAAAATATAGAAACCTCAATAATAATCAAGAAAATTTTGATTTACTACTTAATTTGATAATCAAATCAAGTTCCAATCAATAACTCGCCATATATGGGACAAACGTTAGTTTATATATGTATCGAAGCATCACCACCTCCATGCAAGTAGTAAAAAAACAACACAAAACCCAAAGAGATGGAGATGAAGCGTACAATCAATCTCGCCATGGTCTTGGTGATGCTATTCGCAGTTATGGGGATATCAAAGGGGGAAGATTTTTGCGGGGTTGATCGTGATAACTTCTTCAACGCCTGCAGGCAGGCGGCAACCAGAGGACGTCCTGCTCCTCCATCTCCAGTCTGCTGTAATGCTATTTCGAAGGTGAATTTGTTGTGCTCATGTACGTACAAGGCATCGCCGTTCTTGCCGACATTTGGTCTTGATCCGACGCTGACTCTGGCCATACCTGTCAAGTGTGGCCTCCAGAAACCTCCCTGTTAAATTATGTTATATGTATTGCCTATTGAGTATTATGTTCGAATTGGAGTTTTGTGCTTGAGAGAGTCTGAATGAGTCTCTGGAACGAAGAATAATGATTTATTGGTGTCTTTGACGAGTTCAACCTTTCTATGATGTCATTGCAATTCAGTTTTTTTTCGCGAATCTGTCTCTCGAATGACTACATACATAGAAAGAACAACCGATCAGTTCTTCGTTAATATATGTAACTAATTTACTTACACGATTCTTATGCCAAATAGTTATGAAAACATAGTTCTCGTTTGAACACCATATAGCATTTCAAGTAACCATTGCATAAAGGTGAACACACATAAAGGCAAGCACACCACATAAACACACGAACAAACTTTTCTTTGGATGACTTCCAGGTATTTCACTCTTTCACCCATTGAAACTTCATGTTGCTTAGTCTCCATAACTTCCAGCTTATTAACGAGAGATGGCGACTGCTGAAAGAAGGATCAAAAGCACAAGGATGACGATCGCGACAAAAGACCCAATCAAAGATCCAGAGATGCGCTCACAGAAGCTATTGAACTGCTGGCATATCGCGAACCAGTTTGCTGAGACGTTCCCTTTGTGTGCTAAGTAGACTATTGCAGCAGCTGCTGATGCTCCTGCTGTCAAAAGCGCCAATGCCGCCTTTTCGCATGAAACAAATAGAGCACAATGTCATTTTTTGAAGGTGAAAAATAGATAACAAAGTACCCAACAGCGGATGTTGCTCAGCCAAAAACATTGTTACTTCTCTCAAGAAAGATTGAACTTGATGCCAACGTGGAGTTTGAATGTTCTAAATCAGCTAGACTATCAGTGAAGTGGTATTATATAGCTTTAGTTTGTCATTGGATTGAGGAAAGTTCGAAACTGCAACTATGTTATCCAAGATGAGCATATTACCGTATCCAAGATGAGCAGGAAAATTCGCGTCCCTCTAGCAGCACTTCTTATGATATGTACGATGGACAATGCTAACGAAAGCAACAGATAGCCAAAGACAACTGAATTGGCCACCACAAAGAACCTGAAGCGTACGTCAATGAAGGTTATAATCTTATGTCGACAAAGCAATAATTTATCTGAAGCGAGTAATGGTTTGTAACATACGTGAGCGTAGGAAGATCATTATACTGAGCCCTGAATCTGATGAACTGTGTGAAGAATGGCAGTGTCTCGTTGGTCGTCCCCATTGCTATAGCACTAGCCAGAGTGCCAATGGCTGCAATGATCCTGAAAATGAAGTCGACAATGGAAATTCCCCTGTTCATCCCCGGAGGTGGTGGTGGAACCATCTTGGATGCTTCAACAACTTCAACTGCTCCTGACTTCATTTTCTTCGTACGTGTGGCAGAAAATGGTTGCGCAAATGAGTATTGCAGAGCTTCCTAGGTAGCTGTTTGAAGATTTGTGATCTGTTGGCTAAGACAACTGCATGGACAAACATATATATACAGGATTGGTTTATTATGGGTTTGATAGTGGGAATTAAGTGGAATTGGTAAGGTCTTGGTGTTTTGGTTGAGTCATGTTGGTTCTCTAGTTTAGCTATTGATGTGCTGTGTGCATGGCTTATTCTACCAACTTCATGGTTCTTGCATTTTCATTTGAACATGATAAAGGTAAGCAACTCCGTGAAATTTCACTAAATATGTTTAGTGTAGAAACATGAGATTTATTCCTAAAATCAATTGGTAATAGAAGGAGAGATCCATGATCCATGTGGTTTTAGTATTTCTAACGCGTCCCTTCACACGAATGTTTTTTTGGGCTTGAAGCGTGGACGGATAATGGGGTGATGTAGAACACCTGTGGATGTCATATAAAAACATGACGTTAATTTATAAAACTAATTTACGATAGAAGAATAGACCCATGATCTATATGGGTTTGATATCTCTAACAACTAGTCCAATGGAAAATTACACATTCAATCAGCCAAATCAACCATTAGTGCCAACGAACAAGATAAATCCAAATATAAAGCATGAACCTTATAAGTAATAAGCAAGTAAATTGAGATTCATCACGACAATGTAACAACGAAACTCCTTAATGATATCTCTGGTGACCATAACAGAAGGATGAGAAGGATTAACACACAACCTTCGAAGCTGGAAAATGATGAAATCATCCTAGAAAAGCAGCCTCGGCATTGCACCGCAGCTATGAAATACAAGCACTATGGCACGATTTTCCATCTGTTGAGATGCAACTTCGACAACCATGATCCACGTCTCCCATCCTTTTACTGGTTTTGACGACATACGATCCAGATTAAGCTGAGGTGACACTAAAATACCATAGTAGTTAGTAATATACTAGTATCTAATGTGACAGGAGTTAATAATATAACAGAAACTGATCAGAAACAAAATAAAAGGAATTAAGAAAAAAAAATATTGACAATACAGAGTTGGACATTATTTCCTTAAAATGATATCCCTAGACTCTTGCCCATGTGCTCAAGATTGCACGACAATCGGCTCCTTAAATACAATGATTTCGTTTTTTTAATGGGGACATCATACGCTTAGATGATTCCACGTATCTTACATCTTGAACCCTTTCTTATGAATTAAACACTTGTGCCAGAAAATAAAAATTAAATAAAACAATAAAAGGACGATTTTCTTTTCACCTATGCCTCCTAAGATACATTTTTGTATCGCTTGAACCTAGTCATATGCTTATAAACTGACAAACAGCACCATATATTTGATTCTTATCTAACGAAATTGAATAGAATCTACATTATCCACCCGAAGAAATTTAATATTCTTTTTATTCCGAATAAATTACGAGAATTGAATTGATACGATAATTAAAAAATGAATTAATTTTATGAATTTTTGCTATTTAACTTTGTGAGTACGAAAAAAAATATAAGTGGAAAGAAAGAGAAAAATTAATGATAAAAATGATACTATAATACTATAAAACAAAAATATTTTCAATTTTTTAATATATTAAGATTATTTTTTATAAAAATATTATAATTTATATATAATATTTATTTTTAATAATATATGATAGTATTGATAATGTGCCAGCTATAGTTTTTCTTTTTTCACCTCTTATCCTATCCGGATCCATAGAATGAGTACATCAACCATGTTACAGTTTAACCCTTCTCCACCGCCTCTGCAATCCCCACTCCCTGAAACCACGCGACCCGACTTCATCCCCATCGAAGGGCCGATTCTCTCGGAGAACTCCTTCTGCAAATGCGGTAGAAGACATCTCATTCCATCCATGGCCGCGGCCGCGGCCGCGGTTGCTTTGCTCCCTGTTCCCTCCGCCGTCGCTTCTCGTTTCGACTCGCCGTCATCATCTTCAACGGTAAAACATAAACACTCCTCTGTGTTTGGAATTTCATGTTTGACGCTTAAGCTAATTTGAATATGGCTCGTGGGGGTTTGGGATTGTCGGGGCTTTTAGGGGCAGAGGTTGTGGTGGCGGAACTGTGCACTGGAATCGGATAGAACGAATTCCTGTTGCGCCATTGTTGTTGAGATATACAACACGCATTGGATATGAAACACTGGGCTTAACCTAAAAGAATTTAATCTCCACCCTTGAGTCAGCATCCATGCGGGTTGCACCTTCCGTGCCTATGTTCTCTCTGTAGTTTTCCCACAGCGCTAGTCCAAATCAGGGAAACACTTGTAGTAGTTCTTCAGAGCAAGCTCTCTGTCCGAAACGCGCCTCTGAAATGCGATTGGCTTCGAGTCAGCTCCCACAACTGCCCACCACTTCATGCAGGTGATTGACTTCGGCCTCTTGTTGATACTTTCTGCTAATACCACTCTGACAGGATACCTGTCCTCTGCAAGCCCAGCCTCGGTTGCAGTTGCAATGCCCATCTGGTGAGTAGAATTGTACTTCAACAGGCCCGTTGTCCTAGCCTCTTCAAGGGTTTGGTCTCCAGACTCCATCGTCATCTCATTCAGATCTGCCACAGCGGCAGCACGGCGGCTCAGAACATGAGCTCTCGAACCAAAGGAAGCCATAATGTTAAGTCTCAAGCTAGATAGGATTAGTTTGTCAAACTGTTAAACTAACCTAAAAGCAGCCAACACACTTTCGAGTCAAATGGCGGAACATGTTCGCGACAGCGTATGCAGCAGCGTATGCCTGGAGCACTTGTCGCAGTTGCATACGCTGTACGTTAAATAATAAATCATAGATATTTAATCATTAATGCATGACGAACCAAACTTTGATATCAAGAAAGACTAAATTAACTTTAATAGTATTTAAATAGAAGGGGCAATGATTGGTGCTGCAGCAACAACCACCAAACTGCTCTCGAGCCGTTTTCATCATAAGATTCAAAATTTAAAAAATTTAAGTTGATTTCAAAAATATCAATTTAAAAATTGTGTGATGGAAAATTGGTTGTAACACCTAATTTAAATCAAGGAAAATGAATAATGCTCGAAATTGGATGTTACAATCACTTCTCCACCACATACTTTTTAAATTGATTTTTTTTTTTGAAAATCAACCTAAACGTTTTAAATTTTGAATTTTATGATGAAAATTGACCCAACAATTGCTGTTGCTGTTGAATTTTGATTTTAATTTGATCATTGCTGTTGCAGCACCAACAATTGCCCCATAAAAAATCCTGTGTGTTGACTTTTGTAATGTGTTGAATTTTACTCTCTCCATCTCATAATAAATAAATATTTCACTTTTTACATTGTTCAATATATATTTTAATGAGTTTCGTTATCTGTCTTAAAAAATTATGTTATTAATCCAGGATTGAAATATATAACTTAACTATCAATTTCAAGATAATTTTACGAAAAATAATGTTTAATCGTTCTACAACGTAAAAATCTGCATCGACATGCGTGAAAATCAAAATGTTGCATTCTTTTTAGGACGGGAGAGTATAAGAAAGATAAATTTGCCTTTTCAGTTGTGTGTGATAGAGAAGTGACAGAAAATAAAGGAGGAGATATGATAGTGAGTTGAATTAATACGGTATGATATATAAGAGTGTTTAAAATAAAACTGAAATCAATTATTGAACTGGAATTGAAACAGAAACCAACTAACCGAAACCAATTAAATATCATTTAATGATTGGTACGGTTTTGATTTTGGAATTTGATAAAAACCAGGTTTAGAACTTGTTATTATGTACTGCCTTCATCATTATCTATGCGTTTCCATGAAGTCTTTTTGCAACTTTGGCTTTATGCAACGTTGTACAAGTACAAGTAAACCCGGATAGTTCATACCAGGTTGTTCCTTACAAATAAGTACACCCGATGTTCATTACAATTACGATTATGTAGGTATACTGCATAAATCAGGTTGCAATCAGAAAGAAGGGAACTGAATCCTAGATGCACAGTTGCCTCTAGGGCGAACTGGACATTCAATGAGGTTCTTTGCTGAAGTGTCGACGCACAGATAAACCTGGTAGAGCTGGCTGTGCCCCTTTCCATCACGGTTGCACTCGATCCATGGTTCATATCCAACTTCAGCTTGTATAACTTGCTTGATGTCTTCTAAGTTATACAATTCATCATTCGGTTCAATTCCTGCAGAAATCAGTTTCAAGAACACCAATATATCTTTGATTAGCAACACTACCATTTCTCTGCTTCAAATTGTAGAGGTAACTCTCATTTATAGAATTTTCTTTGAGATCATGCTTTGTCATGAGCTCTAGTATACTGACCTGCTTTTTTCAGAGCTCCGAGAAGGTTGGTTTTCTCTTTCAAGTCAAGAGCAGCTTGAAAATAACTGTGCTCATCGAGGATCGATTCAGCACATGTGCCATGCTTGTTCCACTCATGAGACCAGAATGTTGTTCCGTCGCTGCTTGGGCACGAAAGCGATGGCCATTCTCTATCTAGTCTGCTTTCCAGGTCTTGGATCTACACAATGACTTATACCCATTAGGGCATGCATCTTTTCTATATAATCGTGTACGCATAGCTACAGCTTCTATAGCTTGTTACAGAAGATTGACTGTTGTGATTTGTAAGCAAAGCACAATCTGCAAGTAAGGTTGCTCCGAAGAAACAATTTCCTAAAATGTACGTATTTAACTTGTTACAGAACGTGAAAATCTAAAAAGATATTTAAAATAATTCCCTTGTCTTTTATTGTTCAAAACAGTTTCAGTGAAAGATAAATTTTCAACTAACTTTAGATCGGTAGATAGCAACTAACAACCTATGGTTGGATAGTGAAAAAGAAACTTGTTTTTATTATGTTTCAATTTTGATCCAGTTCTTCACAATTCTTTCACATAAAACTTTTATGCCTCGAACGTACTAATGAAGAAAACAACTCCTAAAAGGCAGTCACCACCAGGCTGCAGCAAGCAAGGGCAGAGCTAGCTTGGCAATCAAGATGATATATAACTGAATTGTCTAAGATCATTATAAGCATTCACGATCGATGTTCGGTCATACCTCAGATGCGTCGAAGGAGTTAGATCTGTCGCAGTTAGAGGGATACGTCCCGTCAGCGTAGTTGGGCCAGAGGCCATGGATGCTGAAATCTGCTGCTGGCTTCCCGCTCTTTGGGTAGCAACAGTGGTGGCCTCTTGTGTCACAGTATGCTCCTGCCCACTGCTCTCCACAATAAACATAAACCATATATGAATCGATTCGATAGTCATGATCAAGAATTTGATTATAAACTAGAGCAAATTACATGACACATGCAGCTAGCTGATTAACTTCGTACGTACACACTACCTGTTGGACAAAGTAGAAGAAATCGAAATCGGCTTCCTCGGATTTACAAGAACTCAAAACCACCAGACGTTGTAGGACAAGAACTTTGATCAGCAACGACAGACTCCTCATCGTGGATTCACTTCTATATCTATTTCGTTGATTTCTTATATATGGGCGATGTTATGTATGGACCGAAGCAATAAGTTCATAGACAGGGCCACGCTATGTTTGATGTTATATACCCGATGAAGCTAACATTCATTCATATTTATACAAGCAAGCATCGATATATATCTTGACGTACGCGGAATATGCCAAATATGATAGCTTGGATATGCTTCCACGTTTTGCAACCTTTTTAGATGAGGCCGGTGGTTTGTGTTTCCCATTAGATCAGAACATAATGTACCTTCATACTTAAAAACATGGTGCCGTCCATACTTATGTCGTTCCTAATTCCTATCCACAGGAAGGACATGGAATTGATGATAGTTCAGACATTGTGTACCTATAATACAAAAAATACTACTCCTTCTTTCCCGTAATAAATGTAAAACTTGATTTTTTTATTATTTCCCACAATAATTAATATAACACTATCATATTTGAAAAATTTTAATATATAAAAATATAAAAACATTCATTATCTTCTCTCACAAATGTTATAATAAACCCCATGGGTGCACTTTTTCGACGTCCATTTTTTTCTCATCAACGTCGAAGAAGAAGTCGCTTCCCCATGAAGCGAGTTTAACTTCATTGAAGAAATCGCTTTCTCCAGGAAGCAAGTTACAAACAACAAAAATCCACGTCATCAGAAATCGTTTCCTCAGGAGGCGATTTATGTAAAACAGAAGTCGGCTCCCCAAGAAGCGATTTCTGATGACATGAATTTTTATTGTTTGGAACTCGTTTCTTGAGGAAAGCGATATTTTCAATAA
Organism: Drosera spatulata; assembly: GCA_035668315.1. Classification (NCBI taxonomy): domain Eukaryota; kingdom Viridiplantae; phylum Streptophyta; class Magnoliopsida; order Caryophyllales; family Droseraceae; genus Drosera; species Drosera spatulata. Next base: position 369,909 of record JAOVYX010000020.1, on the reverse strand, counting down.
AGTTAAACTCGCTTCCTGGGGAAGCGACTTCTTCTTTGACGTTGATGAGAAAAAAATAAACGTAAAAAAGTAATGGCGAAACCCCACTATCATCAAAAAAATATTCTTTCTTCATCAAAATTCAACACACACATGAAATCATGTGCCGGTTAATTTGTTGCATTTATTATGAGACGGAAAAAATACATCAATAATAGTCGAACTTATTGACAGAACCAAAATCAATAGTATTGAATATTAAAAATTACTCCTAGATCCTTAAAACAGATGAACAATTCAAAACGTCTACTATCTAGCAGTAACTTTGTGCGTGTGTGTCTAAATATCCATTTTTAGATTAAGTCGAAAAGAGGTCATAGTGCACAAAATTCTTGCAACATTTGTTTTCTTCATTTGGACCACAAGGTGTTTGTTAGCCGTAACTCTTCTTTGGAAACTTTTATTTTAATTTATTGAAGGAAAGAAATGAATAACTTGATGTAAGAGTACTCAAAAACACGAACATTTAGTTTTAATTTACCACATGCATGCGTACACATTTCACCTAGTGTAAGAGTGCTTGGAGTCTTGATAGCCACAACACAACGAAATAAACTTTTTCAATAATAGATCCAAACCTAGTCAAGGAATAAAGGCAGTCGGCATCAATGTATATACTCCCTCCGTTTTATAATATAGACAATCAATTGACCCATCAAACATATTTATATGTATATTGAATTTTTATAAATTTGATAAAAAATATTTTATTAATGATAATGTAATTTATTATAACAATTATGAGAGGAGATAATAAGATGTATTGTAATAAATGATGATTGTTTTGATATTTTTTATATAAAAAAATTAATAAATATGATATATTATTTATATTTTAAGACGATCAAATAAACAAATATTGTTTATATTATAGGACGAGAATTATATCTTATGGAACTCAATTGGCCTTCATATTTCTCATGCGGACTCCATATTTTGTGGATAATATAGTGAGAGAAGAACCAAAAAAGAGAAAAGAAAAGACATGTGTGCTTGTACGCATTGTTTTTGAAGCTGAACAGAGAAGGCCAAGAAGGCAAGAAAGCGGGGAGAGGGGCAAGAAAGCAACGACATAGGGGAAGCCGAGGGGGAACAATGGGATCACATCTAAACCAGAAGCAAAGGATAGGTGGGAAGCTGATAGGCGAATATACCAGTAGACACTTGGCATCCTTGGCAGGATAGCATTTACATGTAGATTATTCGTAGATATTGGTCCAACCTATACAAGCCCTAATGGCCCAATAGGAGATGATGCATTTGTTTCCTGCTCTTTTCAATAGGAGATTCTTTTCGGATGTAATTAAACGATGCTTTTAGTTTTAAGCATCCCTTGAAATTTACAATGAATTACATACGTTCTTTAATTATAAAGATATCTGATCATCATATCTATTTTTAAAACTTCCTTTAAAAAAAAATGCATATAATGTATGCAGGATTAAAAGAGCCATTATCTTCTTATTTAACGCATAGGCTAAACATACGATCGATCCTGTATCATTAGGGTAAACTTACACTTATGTAGGTTTCGTCTTATTTGATTCATATCAACCCTCTGATCTTTGTCTATTTCGTACAACGATCCCTTCATGTTTTAAAAAGCGTACTTAAACCACCTCCACCCCTTCTACCGTTAACTCCGTTAATTGGACAAAGGAAAGGTCAATTTTACCCTTCTTTTGCTCAACACATACTCAAACTTCGCAACCCCATCTAATACAAAACCCTAGTCAGATCATTTCTTTGTTCAACGAAAACACCAACAAAATCAGATCATACAACATGAAATCAATCAATTGACTTGAATAAATTCGAGCAGGGAAATCGATATGAAGGAGAGGAGGGAGGATGGGCGAGGAAGGGGACAGTGGTGGCGTGAGACGATGGAGATCCGGCGAGGCGACGACGACGCGTGGAGAGATAAGTCTAGTCGTGGTTCTGTGAAAGCAGAAAAGAAAAGAATAGGACGTGGGTTTTTGAAAGCATTGGGAAGGATTGGTTCAAATTAGCAGGTGGGTTTTGCTTACTTCTTTGACTTCGAAACTACCAGCATCAGCCCAATACCCATTAACAACATACCAGATTTCAAGCAGTTGGAATTTACAGATCTTCCTCGCCAACATGTTAAATAAATCGATGCAGAACCAGCATCAGTCCATCAGTCCCTCGATTTCTCTCATGACACGAGATTCTTATAATGACTTTTGTTTCGAATTTTGGTTTGATTTTTGACAATTCATAGTTACATTTTTGTTTCAATTGGTTGAAATGGGATTCGAGTAAAGATTGGGGAAATGGTTTCGAAGTAATTCATGTTCCAACTCATGGAAGATTGTGTAGATGTGTCGGATTTGAAGATTTGTAAGAACCCTAGGATTTTGAGATGAAATTGATGTGTTTTGGGATGAACAAGGGTAAAAATGGCGTTAAATTTTAAAAAAAATGCAAAATTAGGGTTTCACATCAAAAATCCGTCCAAATTAACAGATTTTATGACAATTGCACGGAGGGGGTTTAAGTGTAGTTTTTTAAAGATTTTGGGGATCGATGTGGGAATGGGACAAAGTTTAAGGTGTCAATATGCACCTTTCCTTAGAATTAAGTATTGAAAATCAAATACATTAATTTATCGATTTTTAAAATTAGGGAGTTATGTGTATTAAGAGGAGGGATATATATCTAATATTGAAAACCTAATATACTCATTTGTTTATTTTTAAAACTAAAGGATTATACTTCTTTCGTCTCACATAGTTTGCCTCATTTTTTCATTTATGGATGTTTCAAAATTTTTGTAACATTTTTATTTTCAGAATCTTACATGTGGTTTAGGAACTAAATAAGATAAGGAGAGAAATGAATGTGCGGTTGAAAATTAAAATTAAAATAAAAAAAGAATGTAGATTTAAATTTACATGTTTAAAATAAATATTGTAAAATATGAGGGACAGAAGGTGTATGTCTTTTGACTATGCTTGCGAGTTATGTATTTTTAAGTTTACAACTTCTATCTTTATGACGCAATTGGTACGATGTTTCCGTTTGTCAGCATATTTGCTCATCAGGTGGACGTTGGAGATTAGACAATAGTTAAGAACTCTAGTTTTTGAAACTTGTGCATGCGGGATAAGAAAAGCAAATACAGATCCAGTTTAGCTTATTGAAGATATGTTCTCCACCAAAACAGAGAGGCTGATGTTAGTTCCTAAATCGCTGAAACACACGATCTACCCAAAGGCGAAAGCCGAAAATGGCGCGAACTAAATAGCCATGTGGTGATTAGTGGAAGCTAGCTCACAAGGATAGCAATCCCACGATCTCCAAGCTTCATTTCCCTCTTCCATTCCAACTGTTGGCGATAGTGTGATCAATTTCGTGCCTCCTGGACCGTCGTTATTGCCAAATCTTTGGAAGCCTGATGACATCATGACGGAGCTTCTTTTGTCGAGACTCCCTTCATTCGTTGTCCCTTCCGATGAAGAAGCAAAGAGAGCATTGCGCCATGAGATACATTGCCCATGAAGCGTGTCCATAGTAGTGGAAGGTTCATCATCAGCAACGTGATTAAGAACCATTGTCGAAGAAGGCATGCCGCTGAACAGCATCGAGTATAGATCAACATTGCTGCATTTTGATTTGCCATGTCTGAGCGAATCGAGGGACGGCAACAAGTGGTTAGTCGGTGGAAGGTACAGACTTGATGACATGGAAAGGTTGACGGGCAGTGTCTTATCTGCGATGGGATAGAAGGGCATGGAATTTGGGAAGTCCCGATTGGAATGCATCATTTTGCTAGTTTTCAATATTGTTATCGAATTGTCGTTGGCGTTAATTGTTGCAGATGAGGGCAAATTAGAGGGACACGGCCAAGTATACTGCGGCGTAGCTCTACATGGTACTGAGCATGGTTTCTTGAATATTCTGCAAAGGGCCAGCGGGTCCTGCACGTCAACAACATTGATGCCGTTTATCATTTAGCACACATTGTCATGGACAACAATACAGGTGCTCTCATATCTCAGAAATACTTTTGAATTGAGGAGTTTAATTGTAATTTTAAAGAAGCCCATGCTACAAACAAAAGTCAGTCTATTGGACGAAAATCTATGGGCAAAGGTTGAAAATCATCCCTGACAGGCAATGGGTTATAAAATAAATAGCTTTGGGTGCTGTAAACCTATTCTTGATCACCTTTATTTGCTTGGATCAGGGTATAGATTTAGCAACAGGCAAAATATTGTCCAGTGGTCAGTTCAAAATCCAGGAGCTTTCATGAGGTGGCAACAAAACAGTAAGGGAGCAAAAAACATACAGTAGTCGGACAAATGCATGCTTCTATGGAGCTACTGACAGGAATAGAATGATTAGGATTTGAAGGCAAGCGAAACTCATGCATCATCCAGTCCGTTTTGGTCCCTTTGGCCGCTCGACCTCTGTAGAAGACAAGGGACTTCTTCAACCCGATGCACCTTGACCCATCGGATGAGTAGATGGGACGGTCAGTCCCCGTTGCCTTCCAGAAGCCAGCTTTAGTGACACGGTTGGGCCTCATGCTGTTCCTATACTTCCTGTCCCTTGGACAGTAGAAGTACCATTCCTTCTCTCCCATCCCTGCCAATTCTACACATATGTTCAATACTCATTTGCTTGGTGCGCAATTCAAGCAAGTACGTAGCTGAACATAAAGTTCAGAAATGAAGAAAACATAAATCAAACAAGTAGCCTTCATTCGACGAGAAACACTTCATTATGAATGTTGATTAAATTTTGATGAATGCAATGACTAACTCAGGATATGAATACATAATATGTAGATTGCAGCTTGTAGTGCAAGATAAACAGAATATGAGCTTTACTGCCAGTTCATGGACCACAGATTTAACTAAAGATCAAAAGCATAATAACAACGACGAATTGCACTTTATTGAGAGAAAAGTATTCGTATAGGTCTACATTGTAATATCTTACTTGGAAGATCCCACGGATCATATTTATAGATATCAAGCTGCTTGATCAGATCAATAGATATCGGGCGCTGCTGAATCTTTCTCCTGAGGTAGAAAGCTAAGAGCTCCTCGTCTGTTGGATGAAACCGGAATCCTGGAAGCATCACTTCATCTAGCTTCTCTTCATACACTTTGTCCTCCATCGAATTATCCTTCGCTTTCACATTCTCCTCTGATGAAAACCGTAGGAGTTTTGTAAGGAAAATGGAAGGCAGAATTATATGGGGAGACTGGCTCCGGAGGATCAGCCACCTTTTATGGTGACTATGAGGATGGTGTTGTACAAATTTTGTTGAATTTTGTGCGAAATGTTTACTACTAATATGATGAAGATCGAGAGTACATAGCTAGCTCTCTTCTTAATGAACAAGTAATTAATCCTAGATTAATCCAGCCCAGGTCATGTGACCCATATGATTAATTTCCCCACATAAGCTTCGATCCATGAGGTCGATGAGTATGATAGCACATCAAATTAAAGTCGCTTTTTAACAATAACTCTATGCTTAATTTGTATCCATGTTAAAAATATAGATTGACCAAGAGCACAGGCACAAATAAGGGTTAACCAGTTCTGGCATGGACATTCAGTCAGGTGTGAACGTTCTAGTCATTTTTGTCGAAAACCAATTCACAATAGACAAAAAAAGGGTTGATTTTGATGTAACCAACATGACTATATAAACGGTTATTCAAACATCAGGAAATGATAAATTGACTGTATGTGGCTAGTTCTAGGATTTATATATGTTTGAAGAAACAGCTGTTGCATATTATTGTTTCATTTAAATCATCCCCTATGCATCCTTTACAACATTATTTTAACTACTAGTAATCACCCCTATTTTGACTGAGTATTATATATTCAAAAAGTATCGAATCTCTCTAAACTTATGATTAAAAAAAATATTCATAATTGAATTAATATATCTTAACAGAATGTTCAACTACGAGTATTTAATTGTATAAATTTTTTTCTTTTTCTTTTTTAAAAAGAAATTTGGTTTTGCTGTGTGACTCTAAGGCCTTTACAATTTATAATAAGTAAATGATGCAATGACTACTTTAGGTGGGGAATTGCAACATTTGCTAGGAAGACGAAGTATTGAAATTTTTAACATCATTGTGCGTGAAATATGATTTTTACTCATGGTGATTCCCCACTTCTCTCTGCCCCAGACGATATAGTCTTCCATTTTCAAATTAAATCATACTATAAGGAGTTCTAGCTAGCCTAAGCCATTAAAATGGACTCACTTTCCAACATTTATGAAGACTCTAATTGTATAATATATTGTTTACAATGTACTTAGACATTAAGTGAATTAATTATTAAGTTAATCACGTGGGGATTGTGTGTATCTCAAGATCTGAAATCCCATTTCTATTCCATTCCTTTGGAGCTTCTATTCCTGACTCTGTCAGATGGACTAGCTCTGGTCAACTAATCAGTAATCCATCAGTTGGTAAACACAAAATTGTATATTATTTTCGTCCCAAATAAATTACGATATGTTGGTTTGATTCGATTATTAAAAAATATGTTGGTTTTGTAATGTTTTATTTTTATATATTTGTGAACGAGTAGAAGAAATTATGAGTGGATGAAGAGGAAAAAAATAATGAAAGAGAAAATGATGTGATATAAAGTAGTGATAATTTAAAATTTTTGACATTTTAAAATTATCTAAAATGAAAAATAATTTATGTGGGACGTATATTTTTAGAAAGGTGTCGTAATTTTTTTGAAATGAAAAAATATTAATTATATTAAAAAAAACTTTTAATTCAAGGAAATTATTTGTATGTGTATAGCTCAATAAGGATTGGTTTAGTGGTAAATCTCCTCGACCCTAAAATAATCAAGGGTTCGATGCACACCAAGGGAATTAACGAAAAAAAGCAAAAACAAGTTACATCCACAACAGTACACATATGCCCATTTTAATTGCCCAACAATACGTAAAAGTCTTTGGCATCGTTTAATATTGAAGAGATTATTAATAGAAAAATGAGAAGTCGTTGGTGTTGCTGATGGTTGTCCAAAAATTTCTTAACTTGATGAAATCTACGGATTTGGGCTCAAAAATGTAAAAAGGCCCAAAGAGGAAAGATTTGAGAAAACCATCCAACGTAGGGAAAAAACTCTTACAAATAAATAATACCATTTTCCAAAAAAAAGTATTTGCTCATTCATTACTCGTTTTATTCAAATCCTCACTTATCTATTTCTAGGATTGACTTCAGCATAGAAGCAGGTGTTCAAGGTTTCAACCGTGATTTTTCAAACACTGTTTATTTGGTTCATGTGTGCACGCGGTCGATCTCACCAAGACAACGTCCGATCGACATATCTGCACGTGATTTTTCTAACCTCACCAACTGTGACAAACAAATTGGCGTCCATCATTGGGTCGACGAGTATCATGTCTCGAACCAAGAGCCGAACCTCTGACTCACAAAACGATCCTTTCGTGAGTCATGCTCAACCACAAGCCCAACAAGACCTCCGAACCTTGGGTCCAATCCAAATACGAGAGAACTTGCCCCTTCCTCCAAATGAACACATGGCTGAAACCCAGTCCTCGAACCAACTGGTTACTATTGAAATGTTACAAGAGTTACGTTAAGAAGTAAACTACCAAATAAATGGAATCATTCAAGAGATGAGAACCCTCTTCACTGAGAGGATACCACCATGCTCGGACATGACACTTTCGCAGACAGCAGAGAGGGTGATACCTCAGGATTTGACAGATCTTAGACACCAAATCAATCGTGTCTGAACCGAAGAGTCAAAGAATCTAAGGGATCACTTGAACGCGCGGTCACTCAGTTTGAGGCCCCCAACACAAAAAACCAACCAATCAAACCAAGCTAGGCCGTCGTCAGGTGGAGCCCTCTCTCCCTCACCCGCAACAATTCATAAATCTCGAATAGAAGGTAGAACACTTCTTCTACATGCTAGAAGAGATCAACCGAGCGTCACGTATAAGGAGGGGAGAAGCAAGCTCGAGTGTGGACACTCCTTTCACTCCTTAGATCAATGAGTAACTTTCTCTCAAGAGTTTCAGATGCCAACCTGCGATACTTAAGATGAAACAATCCATCCGGATAACATATCCAAAACTCTTAAACCCTCATGAACATTCAAGGTGCACCCGATGCTCTAATGTGCAAACCCTTTAATTTCCCACCACCGTCTGGGGTCTGTCCCTGACATGGTCCAACACTTTGCCAATCATGATTGCGGCTTCTTTTGCCAAGCTGGTTGATTTGTTCCATAAGCATATGTGAAAAGTAAACGTTAATGTCTCAACTCTATCTAGATATACAAGATATTCCAGCAACAGGGAGAAAACCGTAGGTCGAACGTCCACACATTCAACACTGTGACAGTAAAGATGGAAGAACCGGTTGACCATGAGATATATATGTCGAGCCCCGATAGCCGATCTAATTATACTATAATATTTTTAGACAAACAACTTTAATTAGAAAAATACTAGTTGTTTGGATACATGTGATATTATGCACGGGACAAAACCCAGAAAGTTATAATTATTGTATAACACATATTTTTGGGAAAAATGTATTTATGTCGTGATATTTATATGTCTAATTAAAATCGAATGATTAAGATTTAAACCCAAAAATGAATAATTGAGATTAAAACATAAATAGTTTAATCTCAACATTTCATTGTTTTTGCTAAATATCTGTCATTGGATTTGCATTAGTCACAAAAATATCATGACACAAATTCTGCAAACCCATATTTTTATTGGGTAAAATATGATGGTTTTTACGTTTTTAATTGGTGTCCATGATTTATATGATATGATCTTTTTTTTCTTTTTCTTTTTTCTTTTTTCTTTTTGTTTACCATCTAATCTTGTATATATTCAACCTTTTAATCTAATTCCATCTAAGCATTTTATTTATCTGAAAAATAATTTCAATTAATATGACAGATGTATTGTAGCTAGTGGAGATGATAAAAAATGTGAGGTTATGTAACGTACTCTCTTTGTCCCAAAAATAAGAAACACGCGGATTTATGTGTGTGTTGAATTTTAATGAAATTTGATGAAGAAAAAAATATTTTTTTGAGTGGTAGTGAGGTTTTATTTTAACAGTTGTGAGAGAAGATAATAAGGGTATTATAACAAATAATGATCGTTTTATTGCTTTTTAGGTGAAAAGGTTACTAAATAGGTATGTTATCTATATTTTGGGATGATTCAAATAAACAGGTGTTGCTTATATTATGGGACATAAGGAGTATAAGATATATTATTGAGTTTATCTTTGCAGTTAAACTAAAAATTGAATGATCATGATTAAATTATGTGACATCTCTATTAGTTGCATTTTTTTTTTCTTGTATTACAAGTTGGTGGCACATATTGTTTTAATTACTGATAGCTTCTCCTCTTTTTTTAAAAAAATACGCATCATCGACGATGACGTCCAAGCGGCGACGAAGAGTGGCTGGCAGTGGGGTGAGGCGGCTGCGAGGGAGGCCCCTGCGGGGGAGGTGGCTGTGAGGCGATGGCAAGGTTGGCAGGCGACGAGACTACGGACACGGCGACGGGACGGCAGGCAGCGGCAGGGGGGTGAGGCGCCTGCGGGGTTCTCCCCTGATATTTATAAACACAAACCATAATTCTTCTACTAATCGTCATTTTCTTGCTGTCAACCTATCACCACCACTTTTCCTTCTCTCCGCCGTCGACCACAACCACCTTCACCACCATTCATCTTCTCCTCCATCACAGCCTCCTTCCTCATCATCAGAATCACATCTCTATCATTCGATCCCATAATCCCTCGTCATCTCGTCTCGAACCTCATCACTACCCTCTTCTCCCTTCCTTTACCACAATACAATCTTCATTATCATGGTCCTGAGTATATCGACGAAGCGACATCGATTTAGATGATGACGATGAAGAGGAAACGGAACGACGACGTAAGGTGACTGTTTCTCCAAGGGTCATGATAAACGAATGAGGTGGCACTGTTCGTATGGATACTGTTTTCATCTGTAGAGGCACTGTTTCATCTGGCACTGTTTCGTTAGTAAGGGGCATTATGTGGCTCATATTGTTGTGATACTTCTGGGTTTCTGTCGTGGAAGCGCTATTTTTGTCTGGCATTGTTTTCATTTGAAGGAACACTGTTTTCATCTGAAGGAGCACTGATTCTGGCACATATAGTGTAACCTGGGCAGCAGCTTGGATAGCGACGACATCACCTTGGTCTTGAGGATGGAGACGTTGGGGTTTGGCGTACTGTTTGCAACAACTCATCTTTTTTCTTTCAATTTCTAAGGAGTATTCAAACAAAGAAAGTGTGCAACAACAATAATATTGGAGACGACGATGGTAGTGACAGTGGACGTTGTGGCAGCGGCAGTGTTAGTGTTATGGCAAGGTTTAGGGTTTGGTTTTAAGTTGATGATTGTAATCTATTTTTTGAAATAATATGTTTCCTTTTTTTGACAAAAAGGGTAAAGTTAGGTTTTTCAATTTTTGTAATTGATTGGTAAGAAATAAAATTAGGTACCACCAAATCGTAATTAATATCTTTACATAAAACCATCCCGTAATTCTCTCTTAAATTATTTTGTTGTATTTGAGTCTACTGAAATATAAATGTGACGGTTGATTCAATTGATAAAAATGAATGATTAATACATAATATCGGACAAAGTTACAACTCCGACACAATTTGTTTTTAATATGAGCTTAGTAGATTTGTGGCTAGGCATAATTGTTTGTAGCTAAATCTTTGGATTTGAAAATCAAAGGTAGAGATCAAAAACATATTTTTGCATTAATTGAAGAGAGAAGAATCAATTTTAATCTGAACCCTTGATTTCCAAAATAATGATCTAACCATAAATAATCTTATTTGTGACTAGGCACAAATCCATCTTTTCCTTTTAATATATGGTATAGATAGTGATTTTTTTTAGAGAGAACGAGCAACTAAGGAACTGTTTGCTATTGCTGCTAAAATCGGAGAAATCAATCGGGGCCATTATTTTTTTGGTATCCAATGAAAGTTTTTCTTATGTATTGGTACCATTTCGATTTTCACAGTTTATATACACAAAAATACAACTCACACACGTGTTATATACAGTTCACAAAGTCATTATTTACGATTCACGAATTTTAATGGGTACTAAAACGTAAGTGAAACTTGCATCTGAGTATTTTTGTATAATTTTCCTAAATCAATCAAATAAAACCAATAACAAAAAAAAGGAATCTTGGATATTATACGTTGAAGAAACAAGAAATAAAAATTAAAAATTATTTTTTTCGATTTTTTATTTTCTACTTATGTTTCATTCGTTTACTCCCTCCATCACATAAATTTTGCAATATATACGTATTTTATATTATTCTATACGTTTGAATACAAGTCTTGTTTTTCTTTCAAATCACTTCTGATCGTTCCGGAACACGTATTAAATTGAAATACATAATTTATACAATCAGTAGTGTTTCACGATAAATTTACAAAATGTTAGTTTAATTATAGTTATACGCGTGTCAAATTTTACATCGACACTCCTGCAAAATAAAATCGTAAAAAATTTATGGAACGAAAACAATAAAAATTAAAAAACAAAAAATAAAAAATAAAAAATAATAGGGAGAGAGTACCAAGTAATTTTTCATTGATGAATAAAACGAACACGGAAAAGAACGACCACTATCAAACAGGCCCTGACTGTGCCCACACACGGGCCACCCTTTCTCAAGAAAATTAATCGAGCCCACAGATTGGGAGAGAGGAGAGCAGTCGACGAATCCAACTCGCGCTAGTTCTCCTTTGAAACCCTAATTCGATTCAATTGAGAATGCACGCCGGAAAAATGTGCGATCCATCAATTGATTGAGAAGGCATAATTTGGATAGTTTCGTCGAACTTGAGCTCGTCGTCTTGTGTTGGATCGATTAGTTCGTATTGAATGAAGCTCAACGACCTCGAATTTGGAGGAAATGTTTGATCCTCGACGATTCTAGTTTGTTCTTTTGCAATGCCGATGATTTTCGTCGGTTTGTCCTCCATTTTGAACCGGCGGATCTTATGTATTGTTGATTTTCCCTTCTTTCCTCATTTTGTGTATGTGAGCGGCAGATGAGTTTCTGAGAATTCACGGTTGGGGAGATGCTGTAAGGTGGAGATTAGTGGTCTGCCATGGTATGGTGGAAATAGAGTGTATGAGGCCTGTGAATAATGTTGGTGAATGAAGGAGTGGAATTATGGAGTAGACATGCTTCAGTATTTTCAGATGGGAATTCTTTCAAGATTTTGTTGTCGGTTGATCTTGCTACCTAAATGGGTGATTCTCAGAGGACTGGAACAACAGAGAGAGATGTTGAGCAGGTAATAGCATTGTATGTGTTTTTGTTAATTTCTTTCTCTATTATGTTGGATGTGTTAAAGGGTTTAGGATATGGATATGTTGAGTTCTGTTTGCAAAAGTGAAATTAGTATTCAGATTTTTAATTGGCTGTTTTGCATACAAGGCCCACAACACTGTGTAAAGGACGGCTTAGAAGTTTTTCGGTCTTAGAATGTTGATTACTAAAAGTTTTTTAGCTGTTTAATAGCGGTAAAAGGGGGCTTGATAACCCTTTTTCACAACCTGTATCGAGAATGATTTTGGGCCAGCATGCTAGATTCTGCTTATAAAGATGGTGCTGATTGATAGGCATGAACCTGTTGAAGCTTCAACGATTAATTTAGAATTGCTGGAAGTTCAATGCGTTTTTCTACTCACTGAGGTTTTGTCTTTGATGTCTGTGATACTGTTGCTTGGAAATTTTTGATCATCCCTATATTATAGAATTCTGAATGAAGTTAAACATGCCTCAGTAATCCCTTGGGTTTTAGTTTTTCAGGTAACATTATTTCATAGATGGAAATTTTTAGAAATCTTTGCCTTTCATGATCTGGTGTACGAGTAAGATAAGATGTTCTGCAAGCAGAGGTAACAGTCCCTCCAGAAGTTTCACTGTGGAGACACATAATGGAATGGGTCTCCCAAAGGTTGAATTTTGGTAGATTTGGTTATTCAATATGACATTGATATCAAAGCACCATGGTCACATGTTTGATCTTTATGGAGAGCCAGCGTGTTACATAATTACTTTCCATGCCCAAAAGAGGCATTTGTGTAGTGTTAAGTTATCAATTATATGAGGATCTCTTATTTGAACTTTTATGTTTCTGGTAGACTTGGTTCTTTAGCACCCCTGAGTCACAGCATCATATGCCTCTTGAGCTCAAAATTTTACCGAAAAATGTTCCAAGTTTCAACTCTGATGATCAGGTAGGTTGGCTATATACGTATTTGCCAGACCCCACGTTAAGCGGCAGTCTTTGCTTGTACATTGGTGTCATTGTTTCAGCTATGGTGATCAATTTTTTCCAACACCACTGCATGTTGCTATCGTTTGTAATCCTTAGACCTGATTGTTCTCGTCAATTTGTTATTCATTTGATTCTTGTTATGTTAATCAATTTCACATTTTTATTTTTTCTTTCCTTTAAGTTTTCCTACAGCAAGAAAATGAATCTTTGTTGGTCTGATCAGGTTTTGATTAATTTATAGGCCATTACAGCATTAAAAAAAGGAGCAACTCTGCTGAAATATGGACGTAGAGGGAAGCCGAAGTTTTGCCCATTCCGGCTTTCTAATGTAAGCTTCTGTTGTTGTTGGTGTTGTAGTTGTTTTTTTTAAGAAAAAAAAAAGGGAAACCAAAAACTTCTTGTGGATATGTTGGTCCGCACATGTGCAACATTTTGCAAATTGGTCGTCGGATTGCTTTGTGTCTAGATGTCTGGATTTTGTATAGAAGCTCCTTGACCTTGTTCTAAGTTATGTTCCTGCTTCTTGGTGCTTTCATTTTCTCTCGGCCAGGATGAGTCATTGTTAATATGGTGCTCCGGGAAAGAGGAGAAGCATATTAAGCTTAGTCAAGTTTCCAAGATTATTCCAGGGCAACGAACTGTAAGCCATTCCATCTCTGGTTTGTTGCAAAATTTCCTTTACTCTGGATTAATTATTTGCTTAATCTATATAAGGATCCTACGTGATCTTGGTACCTTGACTGCCAATGGAAAAGTATACTCTCGACGGGTAATTTTTAGAATGTGATGTCCTGATGACAGGTTTTTCTTTGATTTCCAGACTATTTTCCAGCGATATCCTCGACCTGAAAAGGAATATCAATCATTTTCTCTCATTTGTGATGATAGGACTCTAGATTTGGTGAGTGCTCGCTGATCTCGATAATGAAACTACTAAATTCTCTCTCTTAAGAATGCAAGTAGATGACTCAGAATCAGACATTAATGACCCGTGGCTAGCGGAAACACCGGCAAAGTATAATTGTCAGAAATGATATGTAGAGTCGGTTATATTTACTGCTGGTATAAGAATACTTATATTTAATGACCTCTCAGACATCTTTGTTGATAGATATGCAAGGACAAAGATGAAGCTGAGGTTTGGCTTTTTGGCCTCAACTCGCTAATTTCAAATAGCAACTGGCGCAAGTTGAGATCTGAACCAAGAGAGAGCAATGGTTCATCAGGCAGCTCAAATGCACGAAAAAATAACCAGTCATTTTCCTCATCCGTATGTAGTTGAGCCTTTTTATGTATTTTTGTATTTTTAACTGCTTGAGTTTTGTTCTTATTTTTGTTCACACAGACATGTTCCTTTTTATTCCCCAGGACCCTGGGGATATCCATAATCTTGAAGGTCCTCCACAAATTGGATTGGGAAAGGCTTTTTCTGACATAATAGTGTGTACGTCATCGTCCAAGAGCTTAAGTCCAGTTGAATCTGCTGCCAGCACTCTCAATCTACCATCATTTGCCAGTGCAGAAAACTCCAATGTACGAATTTCTGCATCAGACAATTTCCGGGTTAGTTTGTCAAGTGCTATTAGTTCATCAAGCCATGG
>JAOVYX010000020.1:319908-354760 GCA_035668315.1 Drosera spatulata | reverse complement strand
GAGGAAAGAGGAGGAGAGTGTGCGTATCACCGGAGCGAATGAAGGTGTGGAATATTAAAGGAAATTCACGACAAATTTTTAAGTGTCCAACAGATGTTGAAATCTATATATCTATATATGTATATATCTATATTATAAATTTAAAGTAAGATATTCTGGTATGTATCCCTAATATTTTTAATGATTATCAATAATTATGAAATATTTTTTTCATATTACCTCTTTCATAATTTATAGATATTATTAAACTCTTTAAATATGTCACGAAAAAAAAAATTATATGTACAAATGTTTTGTCGTTAGTATTAATTATCGCGAGAAAATGATAACGATTGAAAATACTTTACTTTAAAAGCCAAGAAATTTTGCCAGAAACGAAAAAAAAAAAAACAAATTTTTTTATATCACTCACTATAACAATTTGATCTAATTGATGGAGTGATTCGAATAATTTAAAAAATGTCATAATTTCAGTAAAAAAGAAAATTGGAGTAAAACTAAGGACAAAAAAAATGATTTAAGGATCCCATAGATGCTGTTTGAGAATATCATGATAATTTCATACATATTATATTATAGAATATATGTGTATTTATATTGTTTATCCAAAAAAAATTTTACAGAAATATCTGACAACATTATCAAGCAATTTCTAAATAATGTAAAAGTTAATTTAATATTATTATTATTTTTATATTGATGTTGTCACTTATAAATGATTGATCTTGGATTAAAAAAAACCAATTTTTCACAGTACAATAGTTGAAACTTCATTCCAAAAAAAAATCATCTTTTTTTTTCGATTTTTTTGTTTATTTATTTCGCTTTATCAAATTAATTTATGAATTTAACTTTTTTTTTCTTTTTTTTTTTTAGATAAGGCCCGTTGTGGACAGATTCATTGCTCAATATCACTAATACAAGCATTTCGAGCTGGCAAAGGGAATTCCTCCAGCCAAATGCACAGTCGATGACATTCAGAAACAAAAAATACCATCGCATGGGCGGCTCTTTTAGCCTCCTCTTTAATCCATGAACAACAAATCTCAGAAAATGATCGCATCATTATGATCATTCATTGATTAGATGAAAATATGAGCATTCATTATGTAATAAAAGGTACTTTATTTTTTTACGCGAAAATCTTTTATAACAAGATTAAATAAAAAAGTATTATAAATTATATATATATTGAGAATCCATTAAATACTATCAATAAAATCAAAATAATTTCAGAAATATCCAACATGATATATATCTAGCAAAAAAAAAATATTGAAGATATCAACATAAGTACTTCTAATAAATAACCAATAACCAATTTATGAATAATTAGTCTCTTACTAAATTATGATATTTTTCGCGCATTGTGCGAGTGACATACTATTACTATATAAATTCAAAGATCACTATCATGGTATGTCACAAGGGGTGAGTTGGTAATTTCATTTTTGCCATACTTGTCTTAATTATAGATCATTAATAATCTCAATTATCATCATTAATTATATATTAAAAAAATAAAAAATTATCCAAACATATAGTTTTGAAGAATTAATTTTAAAAAATATATGCGGGATTTTAATTTCCAAAACATACAATTTGAACGTTTCTCTCTCCTCCTCCCATAATCTCATCTTCCTCTTCCTCCTCCTGCTCCTATTCTCCCTATCCGACCTATCGTCTCCAGATCCGCCCTCCTCCACATCCGTCATAGGGATTCTTGTTAGGGTTAGGGTTTAGGCCGACAGCGATAATGGTGTCGTCGGTGTTTGGGAGGAATATGTATGCGAATCCAAGGTTGCACCAACAAGAACGGGGGAATGGAGTGTTGGCTGGGGGGTCAGAGAGGGGAGGAGGTAGGGAAAATGATCGAGATTCTATCGAGGACGAAGAAGAGGAATCCGCTCCTGGTTGGTGAAGCGAAGCCTGAAGCCGTGGTTAGAGAGGTTTTGAGGAGGATTGAGATGAACAAGGTGGTTGAGGGATCGTTGAAGAATGTCGCGGTGATCAGCTTGGAGAAGGATCCGGCTCTTGTTGGGCTTCGAATGGGTGCGAAGATCAAGGAACTTGGTGATCTGATTGAACGCAGAATGATAAGTTGTGGTGGCGTGATTGTGGATTTGGGGGATGTGAAATGACTGTTGGATCAACCTACGGGAGCACAAGAGGCAGGGCGTGTAGTGGTTGCTGAGATGGCGAAGCTGTTGAGCAAGTAAGGGGACAGTGACGCTCTGTGTTTTACACGGACGCACCGACGACGTCGTCGGATTCCGACGAATTCCGACGATGATTCCGACGACGATGTCGGATTCCGGTGAGAGGTCCGACGTTGGTGTTGGTGATGGATATGAGATGAAAGAAGTGTAAGACTTTATAGTTTAAATTTGTATGTATTTGGAATTATTATCCCTTGTGTAGTTTTCTAATACCCAAAAATTTTGCGAGTTTTAAAATGAATATATAACATTACGATTTTAAAATAAATCGTGCTTAAAAGTTATATATTTAAATCTAAGAAAAAGGTTATATATTTAAATCTAAGAAAATATTTGATTATTAAATCAAATATGACAATAGAATATTTGGAGTAATTAAATGATGGTTGCGACGATAAATATTACGAACGAATAACGTTATATTGCACGATAGGACTATCGATTTGATTCCATAAATAATGAATTATGACTCGGGAGGTCGTATTTTCGTATATGGGACAAATCTATCGATGCAAACAAATTATCGATGAATAAATATTATGAAATTTGGGTAAATAGTGGACTGAATGAGACGTATCGTGGGACCGCACGGGGTACTTCCCACGCACCCACCTCCACTTCACCCACTTCTTCCACTCTTCCTCTCCACTCCCGCCTCCTTTCCCTGCCACTCACACCACCATCATTCTCCACTCCCACCTGCCATCATTCACCACCAGGAGGCCACCAACGCTGCCGCAGCTACCACCACCTCCGGCCAACGCATCAAGCAACGATCATCATCATCTCCTCCATCTCATCACCACACCTTCACCACCATCGTTTTCATCATCACGACATCAACACGAGCGCGGGGCAGCAACAGCGAGGGGAGGATCAATGACGGCAGTGGCAGGAAGGACAGCAGCAGCAACGAGCCGAGGGAAATCAAACACGAAACGAGGTAACCTCACTCGTCCGAGATGCCTCTTTTATTCGTTCACACGATTTAAGCACGTCCGTGCATGTGTGGGATATGTTTACGCTGTGTTTGATGTGTATGCAATGATTTGGATGCGTTATGGTGTGAATAGAGGGATCCGTAACGTCGGACGGAGGTTTTCTGGACGTTCTGGCTGCAGAACAGTCACGGCCGCGACGGCGTTCTGGTTAAGAATTTGTCGATTTTGTGCATCGAACCTTAAACCTAAATACGTATTTGATATATATAACCCATACGCATGAAAATATAACGTCAAGCGTGCATATACGATCACGTTTGGCATGTGGAGGGGTATTTGAGGTCGAAATGAACTAGATCATACCCTTATAATGTATATACCCTCACAGGAAATAAATGAAAGCAACCGCTAAACGATTAGTAAAAAAAGAACGGGGGATGTGGAACATAGCTACACTATCTATGTGAACTAATGAAAAACAAACGAATAAGAAATATCGCCTCCTTGAACTGATAAGGATGACATTGACATCCATTGTGGATCCGTTGGATCGTTGGTCATTGTCCTGAAATTATTGAGAAAGTCGAACATGATGTCCCTTCCTCGATCCATTGCGATCATTTGTTTTTTTGAATAGCCTTGGTGGCTTGAGTTTGAGTCATTGCACTCCTGTATTATCCTCTAAGTCATCGTCACGGGTGAAAACTAGTTAGGGAACAATGGACATCCCCCATCCTTTTTGCATGCATGCAGCGACTTCTACGCTGTTGTGGCGGGACCAGGGTTGCTCTCTGTAGGGAGGTCCAAATTATCTCAATGCTGGTACACGATACCACGTTGAATGAGCACAAGAGGTGCAAGGCGACACACAGAATAGGCAGGTGCGAATACGCAAAATCTATTTGGTAACCCGGCTGACGATTGACATTTTATCTCCGAGCTCCTAGTCGGTCATATCCTTGGAATTGTCGTTGTTTTTTAGTCAAGTCATGAACCCTAAATTAATGCAAAAGAAAGGAATGACTCTTAAAAGCGATACAAAGCCATATAAAGCAATGAGAAATGATGCTGTACGATATGGCGCCCATATTTTCCTATATATATATATATAATTTAGGGACTT
Organism: Drosera spatulata; assembly: GCA_035668315.1. Lineage (NCBI taxonomy): Eukaryota > Viridiplantae > Streptophyta > Magnoliopsida > Caryophyllales > Droseraceae > Drosera > Drosera spatulata. The sequence goes on along the minus strand of JAOVYX010000020.1, from coordinate 350,477 downwards.
TCGACGGTCGTCATAACCGTTAGTGAAAGTTTTCAATAATTGGGACTCATATATCTGAGGTTACTGAACTTCATTAGCTCACGGTTATGTTTTTCAATTGCAGATATGCCCCCAACAGCACCTGAAGGCTCTTAGTGTGAACTTGTATGCATATAGATGATTTCATATGCTTCGGATATTATAGCAGATCAGAAGTCTATTTTGTTTAATGTAATAATCGATTTGCATTGCTTCCGCTTCAATGGTTTAATTAAAACAAGTATTCGAAGTTGTAAATTATGACTTTGGCTACTGTTTATGGTTTCCTTGATATCTATACCTCTAAACCCATTCTATTTATTTGGCCTTGTCACGGACTGGGTCCGTGATGGCACAACGTCCACGTGTCATCCGATACGGAAATCCGGGAGCGTTACAAGTTTTTTGGAATTATTTTCAATTGTTTATAGTTTTGTATAAATCATCCTAAAAAAAACCTTACATATATCTCCTCTTGGATTTATTGATATTATTTAATTTTTTTAAATATTTCTTGTTGATACATAGTCATTTAACGTCATATTTATTATTTTATTGTTTTATTTGGATGATTATATTAGATATCTAGACCATATTACATATAGTAATTATTAACGTATTATACATGAATTATAGATTGTTATATATAGATATATGAAAAGTTAAATAAAGTCAGATTATAAACGCCTTTTCAACAACAACAACAACAACAAAAATCAGATTATAAAGTTATAAAAATAAAAATGAGTATCTTGTCCCAAATAATATGCGAGTTTTGGTGTTGTAAGTACTCAATGAATATTTATATAAAAAAGTTTATGTTTTAAAATAATATTAAAAATAATATGATTGATAGTATTATTAAAAAAAAGCATAAGATTTTGTCATTTTTATACTAAACAAAAAAAGTAACGAAGAAAAAAAATCCTATGTTAGAAGTTAATATTTAAAACTCAAAAGATATCATTAGATGTTATTTAAATATATCATAATAGATTCGCATAATAGAAGAGATACACATATTTTTTTCAAAAAATATAATCTCATAATGCAAAATATTTTACTACATTATCAACTACGTTATGTATTTCTGAATATTTTAAAATTTATTTTATGCTATTCTTTTTATTGAATTTTATCCCGTACAGTGCACGGGCTTATATATTAGTTTGGTAAAAATACTGGTTTGTGCCAACTTGTGCTAATCTCAAGTGTTCGGATAAAAACTTATCTCGATTGCAAACATATGTTGGCTTGATCCCTTTCAAATATTACCTCGTTCCTTTATATAAAGTGTTTTGTAACCGATGCGTTTGTTTGATGTTCCATTTACTAAATAGAAAAAAATTGATTCAATGAAGAAAAAATATTCGAAAAAATGCAATTTTATATGAATGGTTATAAATCATTTGATGATACAGGAAAAAATTGTCGGGATCCCGATCTCAATATTTAGAAATTCTTGAAATTTAGAATTTAATGAGAATGTAACATCGAGAAGAGTCTGAGTGTAAACAATGAGAATCAGAATTTCACTAATTAATGATCAAGATGTTTCGATACGACTTATATGGATTATGACATGGTCTCTGTTGTGTATATAATTATGTAAATTAACTCTGTTATTATATTGTTTATAACTCTATTTTTCTTGTTTTTATTGATAAAACTTGATTTTATATCTAATGTTGTCGTTCAAATACATTCATATTGAATGATATGGATTGTTTTACAAAATTCTATATTAAATTGATTATTTATAATTCATATAATCCCGACAAATCCAGAATAGATTAGGGGAGTTAGAATCTGATACTGTTATGATCAGAGAAAAACGGCGAAACACCCCAAACACCCCCAATGGCGCAAGAGGAATAAAAATATCTCCCCCAACACGCCCCCCGAACCCCCCCTGTTTTTTTTTTTTAATGAAAGTTAGGACCTTTTATAAAGATACGGAGACGATAATCCACCACAAAAATCTCTCCTTCCTTCCATGTCATCCCTTCTCCTCACTCTCCCTATCTTCCACCACCACCACCATCGTCGCCGCCGCCACTCTCCCATTCCCCTCTCCACCCCCAGCCTCCCGCCTTACCGCCTCCGCCTCTCCGCCACCGCTGACTCCGACCACAACCACAACGAGTCCCTGTGGCTCCGGGAGGAGTCGCGGTGGCTCCGAGAAGAGCAGCGGTGGCTCCGTGAGGAACGCCGATGGAACTCCGAGCGCGAGTCCCTGCTCGGCGAGATCCAGCACCTGAGGGCCAGGATCGAGGCCCTGGAGCGGACTGGAGGTACGGAGGCGGTGAATGCGGTGATGAAGGTGCTGAAGTTGAGGGATAGTAGTGGTGGCGATAGTGGTGCTGGTGGTGAAGGTAGTGATATCGCGAATTTGATTGCGGAGAGTGGGGAGAGTGTGAGGCCGCTAGTGATCGAGACGAGAGTGGAGAGTGTGGTGTTGGAGAAGGCGGCGACTGTGGTGGAGAAAGGGAAGGGAAGTGTGGTGGAGAGAGGGGAGGGGAGAGTGGTGAAGAGGAAGACGTTGAGGTTCGGAGCGGAAGGCGATGATGTTCGAGCGATGCAGGTTTGCGCTAATTGTGTTATCGATGCTTGTCTGTGTCCGTAGTTTGATTGTCGATGTTGCTGTTTGTTTGAGCATCATGTTGCTTCATCTGGATGTTTATGGCAGTAAAGTTTGATACACTCTGCGTAATGTTTATCGCTACAGTGTGGCAGAACAATCAAACGATATCCGTTACACGGAACTTTTAGTATAAGCCATGTATTTTATGTCGTATCTAAACATGTTTTTGGTGTAGTTTTGCGGATTACAAAGCTCATCGAAATGTGTGTTGCATAGGGTTAAAATGGAAGCATTGCAAGAAGGTGTAGTAGATTCCAGATATCATATACATCATGTTCTATTCTACTATATATAATTTATAATATCTAGTTTAACTTTCTGCAAAATGTTGATAAGATGGTGTTAAGGAGTGGCTTTAAAGGCAGCATTATGGAGATCCCACATCCCTGATATACAGCACGAGTGCGTTCTACTTTTACGCTCTGATGTCAGACACCTGAAACTAACGTCTGATTCTAATCAAGTGATCAGTTCTGATACTAGTGTTAACACTAGTTTACGCCTTGTGCTGTGGGTATTAGTTTCATTGACAGTTTGGAGTCATGGCCACTTCAGTTCATTTCGAGCTATTTGCGGAGATAGGTAGGCTAGAATTCTGATTGTAAATTTTCATAGTTTTGTATTTGTGGTAGGAAGCACTGCTAGCTTTGGGATTTTATTCAGGCGAAGAAGACATGGAGTATTCAAGTTTCTCTAGCGGAACAGAACGCGCTGTTAAAACTTGGCAAGTAAGTCTGCAATCTTTATTAGATATGATGCCAAGCTACAATTCTGCAGGATAAGCTGAATATGATCAAGATGATTTAGTTTTTTTATGAGGACAACTAGTTCTTTGCTCAGCTTCGTCTTTGGATGCCACATAATGTGCTTGACAACTGGAGTGAACCTTTCTTTCGCAGTCCTCGTTGGATGTGAGCGAAGATGGTGTCATGACTGCTGAGCTCTTAGAAATCTTGTATGCAAGCGAGCAAATTGAGGAACACAACTCTTTAACTAGTAGTACGCAAAGCAGCAGTGACTCGACGTCTTTTAGAAAGGTAAAGACAAGTGCTGTGCTTTCAAAGTGATATCCGAGGATCTTGCCAGTTATCTAATTCTATCTCTTTGTCATAACTTGACATTCATTTCTCTGTTCTAGGATGGAGCAAATGGAGCTGTTTCATCTTCTATACATAAAGTTGTTGAGGTGCAGCAGACCAGGCTAAATGAGGGCCCTAATACTGAAGTAGATATTACGAAGCATCGAGTCTTCCTTCTCGGTGAGAATCGGTGGGAGGAACCGTCCAGGCTCATCAGCAATGACAAACAGCCTGGTGGATTTCTTGCAAAATGCATGACCTGCCGTGGGGAGCGTCGCCTCTTGTGCACTGGTGCGTAGCAGTCTTCCTTTTTTTTTTTGTTTTTTTTGGGTCCTTTTTACATCTGTAGTTTGTTCAGCTGTACTCTTCACTTCTTCCAACTTAATTGGCAAACTGCTATGAGCATATCTGTTGTTATCTAGCAAGGTTTAAAATGCTATATTCACTAATGCCATTTTGTGCGTGGAAGACACAAGGGTATATTGTTCCACGAAAATGTTTGATATTTAACATATCATTTGATTTACTAATGCTTAGAAACCTTCTCTCAATCATGTGGTCTGAGGTTCGACACTTTCTGAGGGTAACCAGGAACAATTTCTATATTATACACAATAGGATTAAGATTGCATACATCTCGTCTTCCCCAACACCCTATAGTTAGCGAGATTATCTGGCTTGTTTCCTTTACCTCTGCGTATTAAAGTGGCTTGGATGCTTAGAAGATCGCTTTGGGCTTCAGGATGGACTTCTTTGTATTCTCGTAACTACTTTTCTGAAAGCTTTATGTGGCTTTAAGTTATGGCCCTCATGGCTCTTCTTGAACTAGTTTTCATGTTAAGGCTGAGTTCTTTGTTACTCTCGCTTGTTGCATCGTTGCAATAGTAAATGTGTATTTCTGTAGCTCCTGCTTGGAACACTAATTACATTTCGTAATATGGGCCTAGCTTTTTCAGCATCTTGTGAATCTCTTCCATTCGTTCCATGCTGTGATAATGGATGTATGATAAATGAGAAATTCTCTTATTTTATGCTATTGTGAATGGTGATGATAGTGAACATTGGTTTATTTAATTTAACTAGTAGTAGTTTTTTATTAACGTTGTCCTTGTTACGGAATAAAAGGAGAGGAAAATAGGATGTTATTATTGATGAAGACATATTCTATTTATAGAGTAGTTAAATATAAGATGAGAAAAGATTACAATAGAAAATAAAATGATTAAGAAACATCATATGTGACTTTTCTAAACTAGGAAATATATCTAATAACATGATTTAATATTCTAAGAGTCCTCTTTCAAATGTGTTTTTGCAGAATGTGACGGAACTGGAGATGCCAACCTAGAGCCCCAGGTGAGTGTTAGCTTATGTTATTTACCGACTTTTGTGCTTTGGCGTCTTTGCTGTGCCATTTAATATGGTTAAGTATTCCACTGCAGTTCTTAGAATGGGTTGGCGATGGAGCTGAGTGTCCATACTGCGAAGGCCTTGGGTATACCATCTGCGACATGTGCGAAACAGCTGGTTAGACCCACCTGGATTCTCATTGGCTGCTTTCAAAATCCGATCCGGTTGCAATTTTTTGGGATTTTAGAGGTTGTTGCATTTCAGTGAAGCGCTATGATCTGGTTATCCAGGAGTTACAGATGGCAAGGAAACTGGGTATCAGATTTGACAGAATTGAGATGAGAGAATCTCTTTCAGTAGATGTAATACACACCTGAGGATGAAGAGAAGTGCACACGTATTGGATTAGTGGTTAGCATATTCTTATGTTACCATAGCTGTTGCAGTCGCATGAATACACAATGCTGGTGCTGTACTGAATATATTGTGCATATCACATATTTATAACAAAGCACGTCCTTTGTTCCCAAATTCAATTCACCTTTGTTTTGTGTTATGCTAACTGGTATTGGTGGTGACCGTTGGCTCTGGGACTGGGATAACCAAGGATTGTAATCAATCTTATCAAAGAATTCTTTCGAGTGGTTTCCCCTGAGAATGAAGAAGTTTTCTCATGTAACCTTTATTTATAAGACAAAAATATAATTATAGCGTTTGCAGTCAATTGAAGGTGAAATTTTTTTTTCCACCGAGTGTGAAGAAACCTTGAGAATTTTTTTTTCACAATCAGTAGGGCGGTTAGCTGCAGCCTTGACGTGCCCTATTTCTATACTAGAGGGTAGAGTTGAAAAAACGCAGTAAAAAAAAAAAGAGGAAATTTAATTTGGATGTGAAAATTTTCTGGCGGCAAAGCCCCAAATTTAACATATTGGTCTGGTTTTCAAATTTGGCGCTATAAGAATATTTCAGATGAGGCCGAACAAAACAAAGGAACATAGCAATTGCGATTCTGAGAACTTGTGAACATCGAAATGAGATTGAAGAAGAAAACATGCGATTCTGCCACTGCGCCCCAAAGCGGAAGTACGATTCGAGCAGCGGGGCAGAGAACCCTTCAGTCTACCCGTTTTCTCCCTCGGTCTGACACCAGCAGCGACAAGAAGCCATCACCGATCTCTCTCTCGGAGTACCTCGCTCGCAAACTTCACTCTACTCAGGTACTTGTGATAATTTCCCCGGTGCTCAAATTCTCTTTCCCATAACTTCAATTGTCACTGACTTGAATATTAGGGTTTTGTTCAAAATGCTTTCTCATAACAATTGCGCCCACTGAGCTCAAATTAGTTCCATTGACTGTCAAATAGATTAGGATGTGCAATTTCTTCATGGTTTATGGTACACTGTGGCTTGCAATAAGTTTTCCAGGTCGGAATTCGAAAGACATATTGATTCTTTTCCAGGTATTAGTGTTGAGTAACCAACTATATCAATAATCCGATTATTTATCATGACATTCTCACTCATGTGAATACTCTTATCATGTGGGAAATAAATGAGGGAGGGTGGATTCGAACTTGTGATATTAATGTCACATTTGTCTTGATATTGTATTGAGGAACCATTTGCATAAACAATTGATAGAAAGGCCAATTATGTATTTTGACAACTAGGTTTTTGAAACAATAGTGGATTCTCATGGTCTATTCCGTATGTTTTACATGTATGGTTTCTCCACCTTAGTGGAGAAACATCACTAACATGATTTTAGTTCTTCGTTTTTGAGGAGAAGCAGGATAAGGCTCCCTTATCTACAGGCCATGATGATAGGAGCTCATTCCTCGAGTGTGGCAAACGTCTCTTACCTCAACAAGCTGGACCAGCCAAAGAGAACGGCACAATCATTGATGACTCAGTGTTCAAACAGTTCCGTCATGCTACACCTAGAGAAGAAAATGATACGGGCATTGGCTTGTGTGATGAAGCTCTGACTCAGTCAAGCTCAGGAGCCCGAGAACAAGAATCTAGGAAAAGAAAGAACCCTTTCACAGGCATTTTCTTGTTCCGTCATACTACTTATATGCTGCTTGTTCTTGTTCTAATACTGTCCTAATACGGACTCATGCAATTTTAGCCTGTGGCTTTTAGTAGAAGTGGTCGCATCACTTGAGCTCTAGTGTTGAACAGGCAATCGGTTTCATGAGATTTCTTTCACTTCCGTCCATCTCTATGGAACTATATATTTTCTAGTGGAAAGTTTTGGGTAATATTCATTTGGATCTGGAATCAAGATACAGTTATGTGGGTAAAGCTTAGGGCAACTGTGAACAAGATGACTCAAGTTTGTGCCGAATTCCTTTTAGTTTCCTGAGCATGAAATTTTCAGTGAAAATATGAAGAGCAAGCTTACTCGGCTACTCTTGAGTCTAGCTGACCATAGCATGATGCCATACGAGAATTATCAATCTTTTGGTCGATTTGTATTTACTTGGGAATCTCGTTGAGGGAATGTTCCAGTTTTTGCCTGCCTATGTTTCTTAGTAATACTTTAAATTGTGAATCATTTGTTTGATGAAGATAACAAGGTGCTGACCATCCTTCCTATGCCGAAAGTTCTCTTGAGCATCACATAGATGGGTACAAATTATTAAGTAACTCCATAACTGTTACTTCTGTACTACTGTATTGTTTTGTTCAGGTAGATGTGATAGTCACCCAAATCAACCTCCCTGCGCTAAAAAGCATGTGCTGATCATTGGAGATGACCCAAAACCAAGGCACAGAACTCATGGCCAAAGTACATTTAGCAACAAGAGATCAAGACCGCTTTTTAACCACTGTATGTATGCTGTGCTATTTTTTTTTTTCTTTTCCCCTATAACGATATCGGAAAAGATATGCTAGTATGACTACCCTTCACCTTCACACTTCGTTTCCTTTTCTTGGTCTGATCAAGGGCATAACCTTTTTGGGACAAAGTTCCAATGAACCAAAGAAGTGCTGAATATATCAGCAACCCACAGTTCAGGCAATTTTTATTTTTTTTTGGTTCATATGCAGATGGAAGCGGAAAAGGAGAATGGGACTGCGAGAGGGAAGGTTTTGATAGTGATGAAGTCGGTTACAACGAGGCGTGGGAAGGGATGACTTCTACCACACTTGGAGAATTGCATTGGCACTGATGCTGTTTTCCTTTGCAGCACGCAAGCTTTTCGCTACCTTTTGACAGGAAACGACGCTAGCTTCTTCTGTGGTCCTTGAAGTTAGGCTTATGCAGTAGTGATAACTTTGTCTTCCCCTTGATGAACAAGACAAGGGATGAATAAAATGTAAAATAATGAGCAATTCTTTACCCAAAAAGAATACACCATTAATGGGGTGAGAGAGGCTCGAGATCTCGACCTCAGGATCCGATCACTCAGCTAGCTATGAGACCTACGCACTGGCCAACTGCGCCACCACCATGTTGTTTTGTTAGCGTATTTTATTTTTTAAATTCAAAAACACATGAAATTCAAAGTGGGAAACCACTAGTTTCATGATCTTTTGCACTAGTTTTTTTTTTCCAAAAGAGAGTTTTAAATTTTTATCTAAAAAAAAAGAGTTTAAAATATTTTCTTTATTTCATAATAAATGAAATAATTTTTAAATTTGTTCGATCTAAAAAAACACATTATCATAACAAAAAATTTAGGTTAAATTTACTCAATTATTTTTATTATTCATTTTATATCATATCATTACATCCCTCGTATTATGATTTTTCTCGATTTTTTTCGATCCTACTCTCCCACTAATACACTCAAATGGACAAATATGTCATTAATATTAAATTCAACTCAATTCCTTAATAACAATAAATAATCAATATATTTATTTATTTTAAAACGATGGTAGTAAGAGATTTACCCGGATAATCAGGTGGTAAGTGGTTACAGTCATCTCTGAATTACAAATCCATACATAATAATGGAACAGAAAAACATAAATTCAAGAAAGAACATTTGAACATTCACCGATCGTTTAATGAATACTCCAATTTAAGCGACCATAGACAATTGAACATTGACATTTTGAATCAAGCTGTGAAGATGATGTTTTTGTCTTACAACGAACACTGTTTTTCTCGCATATGATCAAACATTCTTTCCTACAGTATTTCAACAAATTAAATTTCAACTGACTAACTCACGCGTCAATTTTTTGGATTACTCCGTGTCATGATCTAAACCAATACAAAATTAATCATATAATCTCAATTAAATTATATCAATTTTATTTCGATTATAAGGATTTGTTTGATGTCATTTTTGTTTTTTCATTACTTGATGAAATATAACTGTTTGGTATCATTTCTTTTTTTCGTTTTTTTTAAATGGATGAAATAGAAATAAAAAAATAATTTTTTATTTTATCAAAATAAAATATTCAATATTTATTATATAAAAAATCATTTAATTTAAAAAATTTTTATTTTCTATTATTAAATTTTGATTTTAATTTTAATAATAATATCAAACATTCATGAACAATATAAACAGTATTTGCATAAATCCTTCCCCATCCATCCCCAAATTATTTTGATATATATGCAACAGAGATGACGCATGAGACACCGGTGCAGGAGTGAGTCAGGGTGGGTGGTCGACTGGTCTTAAAATAATCCCTCCAGCAAAGTCAGGTGGCACCTTTGCTGTAATCCCACGCTTGCCACACCACACAAGCGGCCTTTCTTCATTCCCCACTTTCCCTCTCCTTCAAAGTCCACCCTGCATACTACTACACACTACTGCTATTCTAACTACGACTAAGTGCAAAACTGTGTGTATCATTTTCTTCGTCTCTGCTCGATCAAACCCTAATTCGAATTTCAAAATCGCATCGGATCCCTTCAACCGAATCGAATCGATTCCTTTTTTCATTTCTATTTGTTTTCGGCAATTTGACTTTGATTCATTGATCGATCAATTGTGGAATCCGGTTCGATTTGCTGGAGTCTCCGCTGACGACGATCGATGATGCGTAGAGCATGATCGTGATGACGACGACGACGACGACGGTGATTGTTATGATGATGATTAGGTGTTGTTAAAGGCGGCGTTGTCGGCAAGGGAAGCTATTAGTAGTACTTTACTTTCGCACTTTTATCTGCTGACATAACTTTATTCTTTGCTTCAACTCCCCGCCGCCGCCGCTTTTAGTCTCGGCTTCGTTTGCCCGCGGAGACGGTGCGAGGTGTATCCTTGAGGGATCGTTGTGGTGTGGTTTGGGTTTGATTGGGGAAGGATTGTGTGGATAGTTTGATTGTAGTTGTATTGGGAGATTGGTACATTATTGGTGGTGTTGGTGAGGAAGGGAAAGAGAAAGCGGTGGCGAGGGGTGTGGAGTGAGGGGGAAAGATGGTGAGCGGCACGTTGTTTCAGTGTAGGAAGAATTCGTGGCCTCCTGAGGAGTATGTCTCCCGAGCCACCTTGCAGCTGGTCAGTCGCCGATATCCTGCCTTGATGTAAACTTATGTTTTCGTCTCTCATCATTTGATTTGTGTGGATACACCAATATTAGGCATGTTGAGGGCCTCAAGGAATTCAATAATTGAGTTAGTATTTAGTATGCAGAATCTATATGAGGATAATTAGATTATTAGTCATCAGTCCTACTTGATTACTACTTACTCGCATATATCTACCCAAATCCCTGTCGCTCCTGCTTTGGAACTGGGTTTAGGGAGAGGAAAGTTGCACACCAGTTTTACCTGGCACACCAAGAGGCTGTTTCATTGAGAATCCATCCACTTTGGTTGTCATTTGTATATAAGATATATGGTGTGTCACAGGACAAGTTTGGTATATTCTCTCTTGTAATGTACCAGTGGCTCTAGAGCTTTTAGGCCTAGGAGACGTCGATGTTATGCCAATAAAGGAAGCCATGAACTCGATGTCACGGTTCTTATTGTCTCTATTTGTTGGAGGTTTAACTGGTCAATGGCTTGTCGGATTTTGACAGCTATGTAAAACATATGAATTTCTTGTATCTAGTTTATCATGATATCTGTTCCGTATAATGGGATAAAGGCTTGTTTGTTGTTGATGTAGCTTGATGATGATAGTGCCGCTCCCCCGCAACAAGCTTGGAGACGGAGATTGAATGGTCATGCCAAATTTCTTAAAGAATTCAGCGTGACATTCACGGAAGCGATAAAAATGGTGATTTCTCGTCGTGGCTACAGCTTCAAGTTTCTCCTTTTTGCCAGTTACTATTTTTACAGATGTTCCATCTTGTATCTTGAGAATCTTCTTTGTCATCGGATCCATTATTGCTATTTCAGGTTAGGCTTGGCTTACGCCTGTGGTCTTATGTTAGAGAAGAGGCTTCATATGGAAGGGTAATTATTTGCTATTTTGCTTTGTGGTGTTAACTTTTCTTTCTCCATTTTTTCATTTTGTTGTCTCTTTTTACCTTCTTGTTGACTTGAATGGCTAGACCTACCTGTGGTTTGATCCACTCACGAGAATTATATCAAGAATAGAAACCGATGCAGCTGCTTATGTAGTCTCACTTAAAAGACTCTTTCTGTGCCCACTTGCTACTGCTACATGATCTACCCGAAGCACATGATGGTTTTCTCTGGTTAAAAAAGCTAAAAATTCTTGGGTAGCAACACGCATTCCGCCCCTAGTATCTTCAAGTCCGAGCTTGTGTTTATTTGCGGATTCTGTCTTACCTTTTTTTCCCTCTCTCTTTTGTCATTTCTAGAAGGTTTTTTTTTTATTTAAAATCTTTATTTTATTTTTATAAGTTCTAGAAGTAGACTCTTAATATGCTAGATTCATTACTATTCTTGTCTATGTTTGTTGGAGCTGTAGATTGTGGAAAATCCAAATGTGCTAATAAAATCAAGTGTTAAAGTGATGGAAAAGCATGAACTTCTATCCTGCATACTGATCACACAGCACGCTTGTTAAGCTTTACCTCACTTGAATGCAGAAAGCTCCAATAGATCCTTTCACCAAAGAAAGCACCAAGCCATCAGCATCTCAAGGAGTGCCACTGGGAGGAATGGGGTATTAATCATTCTTACCAGAGAATGCTCATTGTATAGCTGTTTACCCTGCTGTTTGTTTGATGGGAATTCCCCTTCAAAATTCAGGAGTGGAAGTACTTCGAGAGGTTTTAGAGGAGAGTTTAGACACTGGCAAATTCTTCCTGGTGTATGTGACGCTTCTCCTGTCATGGCCAATCAATTCTCTGTAATACGCTATCCTTGCTGGATTATTTTTCTTTTTGTTCAATCGAGAGCAGAAAATTGACCTTGTGCTGATAACAAATTCATCAGTGTACAGTTTCATTTCACGCTCAATGGTTCTTTACACTCCATCTAGTTAACTGTTGTTACTACATCTCTTGTAACACAGATATTTGTATCTCGTGATGGAGGAGCTAAAAATTATGCATCAGTTTTGGCCCCAGGAGGACATGAAGATTTGGGGTGAGCATTTGTTGCTGTATCACTCTAAATTTGTCTTTGCTGATAAAGTTGTTTCAATGTGTTTCCATTATTGTTATCGTTTTAGGTAATGCTACTTTCTCCATAAGGGCGAGTTTCCCATGTTTGTTTGTGATCTAGATGTTTTCAAGAGTATATAATGTGTGAAGATTGAATCACTATCCTGTTAAAGAGATCCTCTTGTCTGCCTTGCTATATAGCGCCAATGATGGCTAAAAGTCATTTAAAAGGCTTTTTGTGGGATGTTTTTGCATATAATGCAAAATGGCAAAATGGCAAAAGGGCATTCCATCAGAAAGCACTTGTCTTTCAGTTCTTGGCCAGTCTTTCTGCATGATTCTATTCCTGCCGGACTAAATACGAGAATAAGGCAGAGCTTTGTGGAAATATCGAAGTGATATTGAAGTGATTGCTTCTAATAAGTGGAATGGCCGCTTTGTTGACGTTTGTGATTTTTCAAGTCTTCTAATATTCTCCCTGCAGGAAGCCTAGTGATCAGGGTATTTCTTCCTGGGGCTGGAACTTGAGTGGTCAACATTCCTCTTACCATGCATTGTTTCCTAGAGCATGGACCATATATGATGGTGATCATTACTCTTACCGTGCATTATTGCTAGTTAGTTTTTGCCATATGATCCTGTAGCAGCTCTAAAGCTTTATTTTCGTGCAGGGGAGCCTGATCCTGAGCTGAAGGTGTCTTGTCGTCAAATATCCCCATTTATACCACATAATTATAGGGATAGCAGTCTTCCTACTGCTGTTTTTGTTTACACAGTATGTAAAAGTTTCTTCTTCATCCTTTTCTTTTGGAGATGCATTTGATTGATCTTTTGTGTGCCCGACTTCTCTGGTTCTTTAAGAGTTCAGTTCAAAACCAATAAGTTTCAATGCTTCATGTACGTACTGATTGCTTTGCAGTTGGTGAACACTGGAAAGGAGAGGGCAAAAGTTAGCCTTCTATTGACATGGGCTGTAAGTTTGCTTTGTGCTCAAGTAACTTTCTTGGTGATACTTCGCAAATTTTTTTTACTCCCCCCGTTATTGTAATGCTTCTACAGAATTCAATCGGTGGAGTGTCTCATCTGTCAGGGGACCATGTAAATGAACCGTTCATGTATGCTGTTGGATATCTCTTTTATGCATACCCGCTCTGATTTGAAGCAATTTTCCAATGCTTTAAGCTATATAGTTGACTGGACCTTTTCCTTATATCAAAGTATTTCTTTTACAGTGGCGGAGATGGCGTTTCCGGTGTTCTTCTGCATCACAAGCAAGTCATCGAACTCTTGTAGTTATTTTTTACGGTTGGTTTGCAATTTTCTCCTTGTGGTACAGGAACAATTCTTGTTTCTTACAATTTCATGGAACTTATGCTGAATTGCAGAAGTGAAGAGAGAACCATGAATACCTCAAATATATTGAATGCAACATAAACCAGCCAGGGCCCCCCCTATCGTTTGGAAATCTGTATATATTTATGCATGTAGTAGAGGTAGTTCTATTAGCACAGGTGGTGGTTCTTGTCTCACAATCCTCTCAGACACGGGTTCAATTCCCCCTTGCGTCAAAAAAATTTTTCCCCTCCATTTTTTTCCTCCTTCATTCGGAACTCATTGTTTAGAGTATTATTTTTCGATGGATTCCCTTCCTTCTTTTCCCCTTTTTGTTCCCTATTTTTGTTCTACACTCCATGTCTGTATACAATAAATTATCATTATCCTTTTTTCTTATGTATGGATCTTTTCTCTTGTGAGGCATATGAACTATCATAAACCACCAACTTATCCTTTTCTTTTTTTCGAGAAAACTACAAACTTAATTTAACTTATAATCTTATACTTTCGAGTAATCTATACTATCAAATGTTTCATGTTTCTTAAGCTACTTATTTTCTTACATATTGTCACACAAAAGTTAAATTTTAAAAAAATGTACAAATATATTTTATATTTTGTTAAAAAGGAATAATAGTTAGTCTAAAATTTAGTGTCGACAAATGAAAAATATATGTTGTATTGTCGGGCCCCCCAATCCTTTAATCCTGGCTCCGCCCCTGACATAAACCTTGATAATAAGACTTCTAATGTGGCTGGAACCTGGACTGGCTTAGTGAGGATGAATTTTATTTTGTCGAAATAAAAGTTTTATTCTCTCTTTCATTTAATTTTCTCTTTGCTGCTATTGCTGATTCTAAAACATTCAAAGGATTGTGTGATTTGGTGTGATTTGGTGTGATTTTTACCCCTTATATGTCTCGAGTACTAACAATGGTGTCCATCTGTCTATTGTTCGATTATATCCATATATGTTGATGCTGTTGATGATAGATGCTATTATACATGTGCTACAGAACTGCAAAGGATAATCCTCCAGTTACTTTCGCTATTGCTGCGTGTGAGACTCAAAATGTGAATGTGACTGTTCAACCATGGTTTGGGTTATCGGAGGGGGATTCTGTCACAGCGAGGGATGTTTGGCTTAAGATGACGCGGGTATTTGAGTCCTATCTCCTTGAGTTTCCTTGATACTCTAAATGTTGTTTCTTTCTTGGAGGAGGATCTGATGAATTGATCATTACTCTGGACTATTTTTTGTAAATGAATGACCCTTCTTTTTGTGATCAGAGTATTCTTTTTGTTTCTTTCATATTACTTTTTTTTTTTTTTTTTTGTATCCAACTATTTTAGGTTCCCCCCCCCCCCCTCTCTCTCTCTCTCTCCAATGTTTGTTGTCTCCCTTTGGATGATTCTACTCGATTTGTACTCTGAAGGATGGAGAGTTCGACCGCGAGAACTTTGGCACTGGACAAAGCATGCCTTCTTCCCCAGGAGAAACTCCCTGTGCAGCAGTTTCAGCTTCTGTCTGGGTGGAACCTCACGGAAGAAGCACTGTAGCATTTGCTGTGGCGTGGTGCTCTCCTAGAGTGAAGTTTTTGAAGGGAAGTTCATATTACAGGTAATCCTTCTGTTTTAGTATACTTTATCCAAGATCCTCTGTAGTTGGAGGACAGAGGGGTTCTATCTGTGCGAAGTGAGGACCGTGTAATGCAGTTCAAGCTAAGTCCTAATCTCATAATAATTGTCAAATGCCTAGAAATATAAAATAGATTAATAACTTATTTGCTTATTAGATTTCACTCAGAGAATTACTTTGGAGCCTTTTTTTTCCATGATGGTAACCTTGACTTGTGGTTTTGTTCTTACGTCCCTTCTTGCATTTAAGATTCCACCTTGAGGTCAGAACTACATTTGATTTGTACTACTCCCTCCGCCCCGTAAAGATTGCAACAATGCGAAGTAACTGCATTATTCAATATGCATTTTGATGCGCTGTTTTTTTATATTAAATGATATATTTCAGAATTTTTTTTGGTTCAAGGTTATAATATATAAGTTGAACTATCTTTGATGTTTCATGATAAATTTAAAGAAAATATTGTTTGGTCATCCCGCGGACATTTCATACTCAAAAAACTTTATTGCCTACGTGGCTAAACGATGCAATCAATATGGTATGGAGGTAGTAATTGCTTTGGTCATCCGAGTACTTTGCTTAGTTGGAAGTGAACCAGTGTGCATCTTCCATATTCTTCGTTTGATTATCTGTTTGCATGCCATGCATTGCAGAAGGTACACCAAATATTTTGGAACATCAGAAAAGGCAGCAAAGGAATTGGTCCATTATGCACTAACTAGTATGTATCTGACATGTGAACTTTCTTCTCCCTGAATCCCAATCTTTCATTTGCAGCTGGATGTTAGGCTGTTGTGGAAGATTCTGATGGATTTCAAGGTCTTTTTAATTGTATGAAGTTTGAAATGTGTTATGCTCCTGTTGGCAGACTACAAAAAGTGGGAGGAAGATATCGAGAAATGGCAAAGTCCTATCCTGATGGATGCAAAACTGCCAGAGTGGTAAGTATGAGGTCTTCCGCTCGCTCCAAAGGTGTTTATGTTCTTTTCTTCCTCTAATGAATGGCTTATTCTCATTGGCAGGTACAAGTTCACCCTTTTCAATGAACTCTACTTCTTAGTAGCTGGTGGTACTGTTTGGATAGGTAATAATCTGTTTTTGGAGCTTCTTATTGTTTGCTGTTGGGGTTTATATTTTAGGTAGCGACAATGTGTGTTGCACCGGTGTTTTCTGTTTCATTTCTGCCTACTGTTATGTGTGAGAGCTGACAGGCTAATCCTGGATGCATTAATTTCAATCAGATACACCCTTGACATCTGAAAATTCAAGACATTATCAGCATCATTTGGGAAACGACGAGAATACAAACATCAACATAACTGCTGCTGAATTCAACCCCAAAGATAGTGCAGTCGTAGACCTCATTAAAAGTTCATATGTGGGCACTGACGGCATGGCATCAGAAAGTGGTGAAAATGGGCATCCATTGAAGGATGATGCAGCGGTCGCCCTCAAGGAACTTCATCGTCCTGTTGCTTTTGTTGAGCCATATTACGACAATGATGATGTTGGTAGATTTCTTTACTTGGAAGGTGTTGAGTACATCATGTGGTGCACATATGATGTGCACTTCTATGCGTCATTTGCACTTCTTAATCTCTTTCCTAAAATAGAACTCAGCATTCAACGTGAATTTGCAAAAGCAGTATTATCTGAGGATGGAAGGAAAGTCAGGTTTTTGGCGGAGGGAAACTGCGGAATCCGAAAGGTGAGAGGAGCTGTTCCTCATGATCTGGGGACACATGATCCATGGAATGAAATGAATGCGTACAACATACATGATACAAGCCAGTGGAAGGATCTCAATCCTAAGTTCGTGCTTCAGGTGTATCGAGATTTCGCTGCAACCGGAGATATGTCTTTTGGAGTTGATGTGTGGCCTTCTGTACGTGCCGCAATGGAGTATATGGAGCAATTCGATAGGGACAAGGATGGTCTTATTGAGAATGATGGTTTTCCAGATCAGACGTATGATACTTGGACAGTTCATGGTGTCAGTGCCTATTGTGGCTGCCTGTGGATTGCTGCACTTCAAGCCGCAGCTGCTATGGCTTTTCAAATTGGCGATAAGGAGTTTGCTGAAATATGCAAAGCAAAGTTTTTGAAGGCGAAGTATGCATTTGAAGCAAAGTTGTGGAATGGTTCCTACTTTAGCTATGACAGCGGGTCAAGTAGCAACAGTAGGTCTATTCAAGCTGATCAACTAGCTGGACAATGGTACACAGCTTCATCCGGATTGCCCAATCTTTTCGATGATCACAAAATCAGGTGTGCGCTCCAGAAAATTCTCGACTTTAATGTTTTAAAGATTAGAGGAGGGCGGATGGGTGCCGTAAATGGGATGCATCCCAATGGAAAGGTGGATGATACCTGCATGCAATCACGTGAAATCTGGACTGGTGTCACCTATGCTGTGGCTGCAACAATGATACTTGCAGGAATGGAGGACCAAGCCTTCACTGCTGCAGAAGGAATTTTCACTGCTGGCTGGTCGGATGAGGGATACGGGTAAGTACAATCTATGCGTGCAAATGTATGTTATTAGGTTGTTGTTCCTTCCCTGCATTGTTCACTTTTGTTGTCGCTCCCTAGACTTTAGGACAACAGTTCTAGCATCATAATGTGGTTCGGTTTCTTTTCCCAGTTTGTCTCAGCTGCCTTATCTGTACAAAGCTTTGAATACATTTACTTGCCCGGAAGGTGGGTAGGAGACTAAACTTAAAGGAGTTCTAACTATGAGTCGAATTTTGGCCCACAAACGGTTCTTTCTCCTGGAAAAGAGGAGCAGAAGACGGGGAATATATAGTTCTCATTAAGATTTAAAATGGTTTGTCGGATCTCATTAGTCATACCTAATAATGTATACAGGCTTCCGGATACACAAACTTTTATGGTTCTTTCTGTTACTAGTGTCGCTTGTTAAGATTTACATTAGTTGGCATTCTATCATCAGTTAGGACTTTTGATAGGGTTGATTGCTCGACATGATATTAGAGCAGATATGACAAAAGGTCACGAGTTTGATCCTTGACTTCCCCAATTTATTGCCATCTATGTGGTTTATTATGTGGACCATATACATAGCACTTAGTATGGGTTGGGTCAGTGCACATTTCATACCCCCATAGGCTTTCGAGTGAGAGGAGTGTTAAGATATGTATTAATGTACCTTCTACCATCGGTTTGGATTTTTTGTAGAGTTGGTTTCTTGATATTTGTCTTAGGATTTGGGTAATTTTAGGAGTTCAGTGTGAAGCAGAATTCGCCTCCAGCTTTGATAGTTGCAGATGATTAATGCTGTTGATGATCCAAGAGTATTTGCATTTTTTCAAATGGAAGCATATTATGTCCATTTATTAAGTTTTCTGTTCTGATGGCCAGTGGAAAATTTGATATGGTACCCCAGTTTTAAGCCATGAATATTTTGCGTGTTTTTCATCTACTATGGATGGTCATATTATCTCGTGGGAGCCGAGAGTTCATGTGACATACAATGCGTTGGTCTCGTGTTTGCAGATATTGGTTCCAAACACCAGAGGCCTGGACAACAGATGGCCATTTCCGATCACTGATATACATGAGGCCGCTGGCTATTTGGGGAATGCAGTGGGCACTATCAAGGCCGAGGGCCATCCTCGAGGCTCCCAAGATTAACATAATGGACAGGATCGAGAGTTCGCCTGTGGGCTTGAGATCCTTACTTCATCACCATGAACCCGGTGTTAGAAAGATTGGGTCAAGGAAGAAGTGCTTTGGAAGCTCAGCTCTCCACTGCGCATGCTGAGTTTCAGCATACTAGCGCTTTGCAAAGAGTGTTGATGCAGAATTCATACATCAGCGGCGGAAGCCTTCCCCTTGTTCGTAGCTGTAGTTCTCATTAGTCCGACTGTGGATGGCGGAGCTTGCCAAAGTACAGATGAGCTGATTCGCCATCTCCATGATCTAGAATTTGAACATGTGCTGCATTATTCTGGGGTTCTTTTGTTACAACCTACTTACAAGTTAGCTAACAAGCCTGTCTTTCCTTCTCGTATATATTTTCTTTTTGTTTTTGATTGCATAGAGCATATATATGATTGAGGCAATGCAGTGAAGCAAACATAATATCCTTGTAAAAATATGCTTAAATTGTCTGGTGTTTCGAAACCATTGATCTATCAGGGTCTTTTTTGGGTTTGCAGCTGCCACCATAGATGAAACCCTGTCGCGTACAGTTTAAGATTGATTATCAATGTTAAAATCAAACTTTTTAGCTAGTTTGTTCTGGTTTTATTGCTGATTGATACTCTCATTGTTCCATAAAAATCTAACATTCTAATTTTAACGTATTTTAATAAGCCTTGTTCTTATAATAAACAATGTGCGATGGTTTCTCAAATTTTGTCATATGAAGCGACACAATTTATATTATCATGATAAAATTTGATAAGTCAAAATTCATTTGGATAAGTTTTTTTATGAGACGAGAGAAGTATCTTCATTTTATAACCAATCTGGGTTGGTTGAGTGATGTTTGGTTCAACTTTTTTCTTGAAGATCTTGGGTTCGAATCCCACTAATCTCAAAATTCAGGTTGGTTACGTCCTTTGACTTCGATCAAAGCTTTATCCGATTCTGATGGAGAGTGACGTCTTATCAGGTGTCCAAGAGATTAGTCAAGATGCACGCGATCTAATTCGGACACCCACGTCATAAAAAAAATAAAAAAAATATCTTCATAGAACAAACAACAAAAAAAAAGCAATGACATCAGTGCCAATCTCACCAAAAGAAACAATTGCCGTCTGCCGTTCGGCAACTCATTTTCCACCCCTCTACCCTGCATTTCGGACCACGTTACATTGTTAATGTCGAGACTCGAGGTCAACATCAAACCTTAAGTAGTAATTTCATATGGCGTATGTGTGGAAACATAGGCAGTGAGGTTTTTATATACCTCTCCTTGAAAAAATGAAAGCTGAAACGATGGACTACTATTTAATCACAATTATTTTCTTTATTTTAAAAGAATTATAATGGATTAATGTGACATAATAATTTATATATGTGTTATTTTTTATTATAATGATTAATAAATTCGTTCGTTTATGTGTGTGGGAGAAGTAAGGAAAAAAAAAATTTAGTTATGTGATATACAATAAAAATAAGGATATTTTGATATGTTTTAGAAAAAAAAATTTAAATAAAATAATATTATTATAATTTAATTTAATAAATATTATAATTCTTTTGAGATGAAATAAATATGAAACTAGTGACTTGCATGTTTTCGAAGAGTGCTTAGGAAACTTTTTTGTTCCTGTTGCCTAATCATCTGTGCGCTGCTTGCATGCAGCTTCGTGGATGGTTCTGTAACACATCCCCTACCCTCGTCTTTCACCGATCATAGCAAAAAGGACGTTTAAACTAGATTATATGTGAGTTTCACTATATAAAAATTTATCAAGGAAATAAATTGTGAGTTACTACTATTGCAGCCAACGGGTAGTGGATCTTTAGTAGACAAGAGAGCTGACTTGATCATAAGTACTGCCTCCTTTTAGATCAATGATAAAATTATTCAAATTATAAATTGTTTGTGAGATAATCAAATATCATTTTATATAAAATTATCATAAAATAATCTATTCTATTATATATATAATTAAATAAAACATTCAGATGAACTATTCGGATGTCATACGACATGACGGCATATCATGACATTTAGTTTTATTTAAACTAAAAAAAAATCTTTATCAATTAAATATCTAATATTTTATTATGAGTTAAACTATTAAGATTAAATTTTAAGAATAAGTATCAGATCTAACCTAATTATTGAAAATAATTTTATATTATATAAAAATAATCGCAATGTCCTATTATATTCTTTTTCATTTTCTTTCATCCTTTCACATCAAACTCATCAGCATCATCGACAATCACAATATACTAATCTAAATATATTACTCCCTCCTTTTCAAAATATAGACAACGGTTTGACCCGATAAATGGTTTTATATGTATGTTGAATTTGTGTGGAATTTGATGAAGAAAGATTTTTTTTTTTTGTGATAATGAGATTTATATAACAGTTATAAAAGAAGACAATGAATATATTATCACAAATGATGATTATTTTTGTATTTTTTTATATAAAATATTATTAAATATAAAATATTATATATTTTTTAAAATAATTTAAATAAATAAATTTTAATATATATATATATATATATAAAATCAATTCATATCGAACATCCTGAGATTGGTGGGAGGAAGGGAGTATTTATTGACAAAAGGTGTCACCGTGCCTATTTCAACGAAGGCAGCGTGGACATCAGCACAGACGCAGAACACTCTCTGCCCCGCTCACCGTGCTCCTCCGCCGAAGGCAAAATCATCTCACTTTCCCATACCGATCAACACTCAGCGGCGATCAACAACACAGCGGCGTTTTTGTTGCAGAAATGGGATCGAGGAAGATACTGATCGACGGCGAAGTCTCGAACGATGAATCGAGTGTCCACTACGACTTCGATTTGTTCGTCATCGGAGCCGGCAGCGGCGGCGTTCGTGCGTCTCGTTTGTCTGCCAACTATGGCGCCAAGGTATCGTGTGTAGAAACCCTAGGGTTTGGTTGAGGAAGTTGATCGGAGAACTTGTGATTCGTTATTCGTTATTAGTCGTGTTTTTTCGAGTTTGTTGTTGTTGTGTGGGGAGTGTGTGTGATGATGTTGTGGTTTTTGATTGGTTGTGGATTGAGGTGATATGAGTTGGGGTATGTGTTCGTGATTAAGATTATGTGCTGATTGTGATCGAATAGTGTTCGGAAATTTATCTGAATTTCGAGTTCACGGTTTGATTCGTGTGCACCGTGTAGTTGTTATTGGTGTTAATTTTGCTTGTGCTTTCATTTCTGTTGTTAGTTGGTGAGGTTGCAATTATATTGCGTTATAGTAATGCTGGCTTGAAATTGATTCTGCTAGGTTGGAATTTGTGAGCTTCCATTTCATCCCATCAGCTCAGAAGTCATTGGAGGAGTTGGTGGAACGTAAGTACTTGTCACTCGATCCTGACCCCGCAATGAATTTTCATCTTCCTGCTTCTGTGGATTCGGTAATTGTTCTAGTTGCATATTGTTTTAGCTCTATAGTGAATATGTATGATCATTCATGATTAATCCATGGTTCTCTTCCTCCCGTAAACATGTTGGCATCCATGGACTGCAGATGTGTTATTCGTGGTTGTGTTCCCAAAAAGATTCTCGTGTATGGTGCAACTTTTGGTGGTGAACTTGAGGTGAGATTGATGTCTAATTCTGGCATAGCTTGCAAAAGATGCTTTTCACCTTCCTATTTCATCTAGGCTTTGGCTATGACTACCTCGCCTTTTAATTTATTCATGCTAAATGCACTCTTGAATCGGTAATAATTATGAAAACAATTCCATCACTTTTACATTGCACTGAAAGCAGGATACTTTTACCGAAGCTTGAACTTGGTTTTGCAGGAGGCAAGAAACTTTGGTTGGGAGTTGAATGAGAAGCTTGATTTCAACTGGAAAAAGCTTTTGCATAAGAAGGTTAGCACCCTTTTCTCAGCACAAATACTCATCAATTCATGTTCTGCCCTTTTCCTTTCTCTGTTTTTTTCCTTTCAGGTATAACTACATTAAGGTAGATTTGGCTCCAAAAGAAATTGATCGTGATCTTTGGTGTTGCTACCTTTGGTGCCAAAAGTGACTTGGTGTGTTGGTGTTTAAAAAAAAACAAAAAAACTGGTGACCTTTGCTGGAAGAAGTTCTTTTCTTTTTTAATTGGAATAAGATTGAAGCTTTCCTCTTCTATGTGCCGAATTCTGCTTTTGTCTTATTTGGAGGGGAAAGGGGGGAAGGCCTTCAAGTTGGGACAAAAAATTTATTGCATGATGAAACCAAGTTATGCTAGTACCGAACTATTTCCCTAATTGCTCAGCAGTATTTAGCCGTATAGCACTGTTCGCACTCTAGCTCTCCACTTAAAGTGGTTATGCGATAGTAAGCAATAAGCAATAGCCAATAGGCAGCATAAATTTTTTCAGGGCATCAATTGGGTCTGTACCCTTTCTGCTTGAGTGCCACCTGATCCTCTCTCCAAATTGTGGTTTAAAAAAGTAAGCATGAGCAACGAACAGTTGGAATATTGCATATCCACTTACTTAACCTTGCATAAGGTGAGATTGGTGATATATAAGATTGGTTGCTTCTTAACCCTGCATTTTGCGCAATTTGTGATAAGCGAAGGAGTTATGTATGCGACAGATGTTGCATATACACTTAAATACCTCTTTATGCTGTGAGATCGGTGATAAAACTGGCGACTTTCATCTTCAATTTTTATACTTCATCTTGGACCTTCCAGGATTGGCATGCACATTTACACTGCATATGATGTTGACTAGTCTTGTGTTCTTAATACTGTTATCTTTTGAAGCCTTTGGTTCTGATGCACATTTTGGTTCTTTATGTAACATATTTTTATATTGCCCTACTTTTATGCTAGACGGCGGAAATACTCAGGCTGAATGGTATTTACAAACGATTGCTGTCAAATGCTGGGGTTAAACTGTTTGAAGGAGAAGGAAAAATTATTGGTCCTAATGAAGTTCAGTTGACGCAATTAGATGGCACCAAGTTGACTTACTCGGCAAAGCATATATTGATTGCTACAGGTAGTCGGGCTCATCGTCCTGATATGATTGGCCAGGTATACTGGTCTGGTTTTTGTATCAATTAATGAGTATGGAACGTTTAGTTTTGTGACCTTGTCGCAAGCTTCAGGAACTATGATGCTTATACTGCATTCCTTCAGGAATTGGCCATCACTTCTGATGAGGCTCTGAGTTTGGAGGAGCTTCCTAAGCGTGTGGTGATAGCTGGCGGCGGGTAAATTTCTCACTATTCATGAGCCTTTTTTTTAGTAATTGATATACATCTTGTCAGGTTGTACCATAAATCTACCCATTTTTCATTGTAGGTATATTGCTTGTGAATTTGCTTCAATATGGCGAGGAATGGGTGCAACAGTTGATCTCTTGTACAGAAAAGAACTCCCATTAAGGTATCGAAACATGGATTGAGAAACAAATCATAATTTAGTTTATCGCTGCGATGATGTTAGGGCTACTATTATGGTCCGCTCAATGTCTAATGGGGCGTGATATTGTCCAGACAATGCTTATAAAGTAACTTTTGTTTAGTTACTGGGGCAGTAGAGTCCTTCTGGCTGTCTCTATGGGGTTGCAGTAACTAGATAGAATAATTTATGTTCCTTTTCTGTTGTTGATTGTCTTATTTAAGCTTCTTGAAGAATGTAGCTCTGGAGGTGTTTTTCGATAATCATGTTCTTCTTCCAAGCCTAGGGGCACTAGGTGGTATGAGATACATGCATATGACTGCATAATACCGTTTGTACAAAGATACAAAGATTTTAGATCATTTCTGCGATAATATGATTTCAGAGGCTTTGATAATGAAATGAGGGCAGTTGTTGCAAGAAACTTGGAAGGCAGGGGAATCCATTTGCATCCGAAAACATGCTTGACACAGGTGGCTTTAGCTCCAGCCAAAGTTCCTTTTTTTTTTTTTTTTTTCAGTCTTATATCCGATATATTTTAAATATTTTCCTATTAACTGGTTTTCTTGTTTTTGATCTCTTGTGACTTTTAGCTGGTCAAAACTGAAAGCGGTATAAAAGCTTCAGCAGATAGCGGTGTAGAATTCGAAGCAGACGTTGTGCTTTTTGCCACAGGTATTTCCACTGATTAAGGTTTTTGCAAGGACGATTATAATACTAGAGCATCTTATGTATCATGCCGGACATTGAGCATCTTATGTCATTAATCATAATGAATTGACAGCTCTACCTTGTTGTTTTGCTTAAGGTTGTAGCTTTGCTATCTTTTGTTCGCAGGTCGCACTCCCAATTCGAAGAGGCTAAATTTAGAAGCTGTTGGTGCAGAAGTTGATGAAACGGGTGCCATAAAGGTACTGCTGCTCCTTCTATTCTTTCTTCTTTTCAGAGTGGTTCTTTCGAAAGTCCCTTTCAAGATTGCAATGTGATTCATAGGCCTCTTACTTATCCCTGTGCACCCCCTTAACTTCTTTGGGGATTTATCGAATTCTTGGTGTAATAACTTCAATATTTTCTGGTGAAAGCAGAATCTTAAGTCAACTTGTAGAAGATGGTTGTTTTAAACTAATTTCCCCCTCCCTCTCATTATGTTTTATCCTATGATTGTTCATCCTATGTTTGTTCTTCCTTTTTTGAGCTTTATCTCCTCAAGTTGGACTCTAGAGATATCTTTTTATGCAAATTTCAGAAATGAGGCAGGTTGTAAATGGCAGATGTGAATGTCAAAGTAATAGCACTATGCTTGCCAAACTTGGATGCTATTTACTCCTTTAAATTTTATGGATATTGCATTCACCCGTTTCAGGTTGATGAGTTCTCTCGCACCAATATACCCAGCATATGGGCTGTTGGGGATGTAACAAACAGGATGAACCTAACACCTGTGGCATTACTGGAAGGAACTTGCTTTGCGGTATGGTTCCACTGTCATTTGCTATCAACTGTTCTAGCAATGTTCTCCATTAAATTTTCATCTCCACAATTGGCATTATGTTGCCTGCTTTGATAACTTCCTTTTCTATGTTACGTGTAGAAAACTGTCTTTGGTGGAGAACCAAGCAAGCCTGATTACAGCAACATACCGTGTGCAGTGTTTTGGTAATTTGCAAGTATTTGTTTTATTATGTACTTCCAATGCTGTTATCACAGATTAAACCTAAGACATATCTACGTGATTGTTGGGGAACCAAATATTGAGCATCACTTTCCGACTTCCTGGAAATTCTTTAAATGGATAATGGGAAATGTTCTCCATATTTTATTTTATTGTAATGTTTGGTACTACATCCAGACGTCGCTGCACCAGTTTTTTTCTCTCAGAGTGTGGTGTGAACTGTTTGAGGTCTAATATCTTGGCCGTTTATTTCATTGCAGCATACCTCCTCTTTCTGTTGTTGGCAAGAGTGAAGAGCAGGCTGTAGAGCAAGCAAATGGTGATGTTTTGGTTTTCACATCTACGTTCACTCCTATGAAATATACTATCTCAGGGTAATACTATTGCTTTTCTCTTCTTCCTACTTTTCTGTATGATACATCATCACTATTTTGTGTGTTTGTGTTCTCTTGATCATTCTTTTTTAATTGGTTTCATGTTCTTGTGTGTTTTCAATCTAATATTTCCCATGTTAAAGAATGAGACATAGTAATTATCCTGTTGTTAGGTTAGTTACTATCTGATGATATGATTGATGGGTGCTAAGTGCTTGCTTGAATTTGGTTTAGTTTAGCTTTGTAGTAAAATTCTACTGTCTGCTTTTCTTTAGGAGACAAGAAAAAACTCTTATGAAGCTTCTTGTTGATGCTGAGACTGATAAAGTTCTTGGAGCATCTATGTGCGGCCCAGATGCGCCTGAGATTATGCAGGTACGATTGGTCTTCCTGCATAACTATTTAGATCTGTTTTTCATTCAGCTCTATCGTGTCTCATTTGTCCAGGTCTGTTCAGGACCTTTTGCATCTTCATCTCAATTGTGTCATCTAGAATTGCAGCCCCACTTAATAGTTGCTGATTGCCAGAGTTTATCTGATTACACGTTTTGATCTGTTGTTGGTTGTGCTCTTACAGGGTCTTGCTATAGCATTGAAGTGTGGGGCGACCAAGGCACAGTTTGATAGCACGGTGAGTTAGACCTTGGCTTGTAAAGACTTTAAAAACTGACCTTACTGAAATCTTGTACTTGAAGAAGATGAGCCTGTGTGATTCGTGATTTTTAATTCTCTCTTGACTGAACCCAAACCCACTATGTTTGCAGTTCTTTGTGGATTATTTGGGTTATCTAGAGCTGTTTCTTTGTATCATCTTTTATCAGAGAATTCACAAGTGATGATTAGTCTAAAACTGAAATGTACTGTGCTATGCTCTTTTTTTATTTAATTTTTGATCTGTGAAAGCTTGCATATGTTAAACACTTGATCTAAATAATTGTCTTTCGTGATGTTGTATTGCCCAGGTTGGTATACATCCATCTGCAGCTGAGGAATTTGTCACAATGCGGTCAGTTACAAGGCGTATTCCAGCTAAGAAGCCGAAGACAAATCTGTGAAGCAGCCATTACACTACCTGCTGAAGCTTATCTTGATGTTTGATTCTTTGGCATACGGGAACCATTTCAAAGAAAATAAAACTGCGTCATTGCTAGAGAGTGTCTTTATTTGCTGGTATTTGGTCATACTGTTGGTTCTGAAATGCCATATTTGGTACTTTCGAGTTGGTTATGCCTCTTAAGTCAAATGTTGGGTAGCGAAGATGTGGAAAGATAGTTGTATACCATTCTCATTTGTGTTATAAATTATTTCTGGCTGGGGCCTGAAAGAATTTGTTTGAGAGCAATACTAGACATAGGATTCAAATTTGATGCTGGGTTGCTGTAGCAGTTTGTCATAAGAAATTCACATGAGAATATGAGCCGCTCGTCTGCGTGTGAATATGACCATGATTGTTGCTCTCATGTTCACTTGTCTTGCGGTAGGGGCTAACCTTTGTTTTTACAAGGTGGTTACCAGGAAGATGTGTATATTGCCTTGAAAAGTTGTGACCGCTCTGACTTACTAATGAAACAGTGGAATTGTGATGTGACATTTAGCTCGTGGCTTTCCCCGTAAGCCACCTTGTTTCGTAGATGTGGTTCTCAACCTTTTCCCGGCTGATGTTCATGTACGGGTTCTGTCAGCACATCGCGACATCGCCCTCCCCCTTCTTTGCCTGTAATCAGCGACTGCCATTATTTATAGGACATCCTCCTGTCTACCACTGCGCCCGATATCATCCCCGTTGCCACGTCTGTATGCATGGCATTTCTGAAGGTCAATAAAGCTTGGATAAGGGAACCTGCAACCGGGGTCTCTAATCTGTAAACACAAATATAATCGTCTACAATCCGTGATCTCCTTTTAGTTTGTGTCTAAACCGGTCTCCATTGCACGCCTACGATGCCAATTAAGTATCTGCGTCTAATCATCATGCCTGAAAACGCTGTACCAGGTTACTCAAGCGCTCAGTGGAAGTCGCCAATAAATTGGTGTGATCTCGTACGATAAATCCTACATACAGCAACACCACAAAATATGCCCTGAGCATATTGACTACAGGAGACACAAGAAACAAGAACAATAACCAGCGAACTGGAGAGAAACTCGTTGCTAAAAATAGGAACAGAGGCTATCCATCATCGAAAATAACCCTCTTCAAATAATTCAGACAACTCCTCATCGATCAACCTTACACAATGGCTTTCACTCATCTCCCTCCTAAAATCTCACCATCCAAAATCCTTCCTCAAATTTAATCACCAATCACACAATGATTTTCGTGCATTCAGTCCATCTAATGATTTTAGAATGGAATGAAATAACGAAACAGTAAGCCAATGCCCTCGCATTGTCATTTGATTCACCTATCACATCAAAATCAAAAAAACAAAAAAAAAAAAAACTCCATCATCAATCTCGTGCATGGCAACACCGTCAAAAACGACGAAGAAATCGACGTCATCGGTCCGATTCCGCGACGACGATCTCGAAATGCCATCGTCTTCCTCCTCCTCCTCCGACTATGCCAACTACACCGTCCTCATGCCTCCAACCCCCGACAACAACCCTACCACAACCTCCGATCCCAAGCCCCCGGTCTCGAGGTTCGGGATCGAATCATCGCAACAACTCCACAACGGAGAAGGAGGAGGACAAACTGGTGGAGGAGGAGCAGGAGCAATGAAGCTGGAGAGACGAGTGTCGGTGATGAGATCGAACAATAAGTCGATGCTGTTGCGATCGCAGACGAACGATTTCGATCACAACAGGTGGTTGTTCGAGACGAAGGGGAAGTACGGGATCGGGAACGCGTACTGGTCCGAAGAGGACGCGTACGAGATGGATGTCGCGGGCGGGATGTCGATGAATGATTTCATGGATAAGCCTTGGAAGCCGCTCACGAGGAAGATTAGGGTTCCTCCCGCCATTATCAGCCCTTACAGGTATTACGAATTCTGTTTTTCAGTTAGTTTCTATGTGAAACAATCTCTCTCTATTGCCTGGCATTTCGTCCTTCCTAGGCTTTATTCATGACGTGATTATTTGGATTATTGTTGTTTTTTTGGTTTGTGCGATTTCTATGTTGTTGTCACCTCCTTGGTGGAATGGTGGAATGGTGACCAACATAAATTAGGACACATTTGATTTAGTGTTTTTGTTGATACGAATTTTAATTCATCTGCGGGATTTTGTTTGAGTGCATGTAGTCTGGCCTTCATAATTAGTGATTGTATATTAGGTACTTTGGTCATTGATATCGAGAGAATGCAGAGAATAATTGATCGATGATAAAAGTTAACTCCGTGATAAACAATGTTTTTTCCAATCATATGATGAGAGATTCAAGACATCATGAGGACATTAATCGAGACTGGGTGTATCTTGTTGTCTTTACTTTTTTATGTTCATATATGGAATGTAATTTCACTAAGATAGATATAGTTACTTTATCAAAAAGATTGGTGCAGTAGAGAATTCCATCCATGTGCAAGCTTTTGTAACCAGGAAAGTTTAACAAAAAGAAAAGTTCATCTAGCTCTTACATCCTGTGCTTGCTTATTTTGCTATTCGATGAGAAGATACATTGCTTCCTGCGAACATAAAAACCATATATGTTATCAGAGGATGGTAAAACTAGATAGCATAAACTATGTGATTGATAGTGATTAGTTCACTGAAAAATTTCAGCTTGATGTTGTTGTGTTTGAGTCGGTTTTGTTTTGTTTTCTGATCTTGTTGCAAGTAAATCAGGCTTCTCGTGGTGTTCCGACTAGTGGGACTGATCTTGTTCTTGACATGGCGAGTCCAAAACCCCAACGA
>JAOVYX010000020.1:301180-313563 GCA_035668315.1 Drosera spatulata | reverse complement strand
CATCCATGGTTGCAATGGAAGTGGTGCTTGGCTCGCTGTTTTGCTCTCCCTTAACGACCTTGTCTTGCGCTGTGTCGATTTTGAACTTTATGCACTCGTTTTTCTTATGGCCTGGTTTGCCACAATAATAGCAAGTGAAACCCTTCCGATTATGGGACTTCGATCTCCCCCTGAACTTGTCGTTTTGCTGAAAAGTTCTTCCTTTATTCCGTCCGCGATGCTCCATCAAATGAGCATCTGATGAGTTGAACGGGTTGAGCTCCTTTCTCCTGGTTTCCTCGTTCAACATACTGTCTTTCACGATCTGATGAGTTGAACGGGTTGAGCTCCTTTCTCCTGGTTTTCTCGTTCAACATACTGTTTTTCACGATTTTCATTGTGAGCTTCCCTTCAGGAGCGGAGTTGCTCAGTGATACCACTAGTGTCTGTCAGCTATCAGGTAAGGAGCTTAATAATAATAGTGTTTCCATCTCATCATCAAACTTTAAATTCATACCTGTCAATTGATTGACAATACCCAGAAAATCTTTCAGGTGCTCTGCTACACTGCGGCCGTCTTTGAACTGTAACTTCACTAGCTTCCGTATCATGGAAGCTTTATTCATCGCAATTTTTCTCTGGTACATTGCCTCGAGCTTTTCCCATAGGACAAAAGCATCGACGTCATTATCCACGTGTTGGAAGACTCTTTGGTCGATATATTGTCTGATCACACCAACAGCTTTGCGCTGCAGCAACGCCCAAGCTTTCTCCTCTTTATCAGCGGATTTTATCTTGGTCACGATCGGCTCGTACAAATCCTTACAATAAAGGATATCCTCCATTCTGAACTTCCAAATCAAATAGTTAGATGAGGTTAGTCGGATCATGGCACCAACGCTGGCTCTGTCTTTCATTTTAATTTGCGTAATAGTTGGATCGTCCTCCAGTTAAATTAATCAAAGTTTTGATACCTGTTTATTGGGAAAAGTCAGTGTGAGGTGCAGCGGAAATTACTCAGCACTTTTCCCTCGTCGCGTAATTAAAATGGGATAAATAAATAGCCCAAAAATAAATAGAGTCGACACCAAAATTTTACGTGGAAAACCCCTTAAAAATAAAAGGGTAAAAAACCACGGGGCCGTTGCGGTAACAAAATATCCACTAAAAAGGGATTACAAATATCGTCCATATACTGTGCTAAGGGATTACAATCATCAGGATAACTCCCACTAATTTTTTTCTCTAACGGAATAAAATTATACCCGTAGAGGATACCCCTCAATACCCAAAATTGGATATTTTTCTAATCCTTCTGGTGCTGTTTTTGTGTTTGGTGTGTTATACTAAATTTGCTGCTCCTTATGTCTATTTATAGAAATTTGATGGAGCGATTTTCCTTCGCCCGTCTTGATTTGCCGCCTCTTTTCATTTGTTCACTCATGACGATCTGTGTGTGTGGCCTTTTCTCGAATTCTCCCGAGTTAATGCGCCTCCTGCGCCTCTTTCTCTTCGGCGTGTTGTGTAGCTTTCCTTTCTCAAATTTGCTTCCTCTTTCTTTTACAATGTTAATACATTGTGTGTAGTTTTTCTTACTTTTTCCCCCGATGGTGAGCCTCTTCTTTTAAAAAAAAGTGGTGTGGACCTCACGAGAAGAACACCCACTAACAAATAATACCCGCCACCAGGGTTGTAGTAACTAGGATGTGTCCCGAAGAAATCATCCCATGCTCGCTCTGCAGAGCTGCTATCGTCGGTTCGCTCAGGAGGAGGGTAGTAAGAAGTTCCGAGGTAAGAATCCACTGTGCATAGTGCGGCTGCGTGGTCGCTACCACCTGTAGGTCCGTAGCCACCACCATATGCAGCAAAGACATCAATACTGTAAGTACTATAATTATTGTAATTACTGGAACCGCTATAACTCGAAGAATTGTTGGAATCACTGCATCCGCTGCATCCGCTGCAACCACTATAACCACTGTGACTACCGTAACCATCGTAACTACTGTAACCACCATAACTGTTGGAACTACTATAACTACTAGAACCATGGTAGCTGCCGAAACCTGAATAACCACTGTAATCTCCTCCATAATGATGATTTCTAGGGGCTGAAGACGGAGGAGCATCTGATTCGAAGTCAGTACTGGCACTATGATAACTAGTACTGTCACTCTCGTCGGAATGCGCTTCAGGAATAGGGGACAACCCTCTACGAAATCGATACATAGGACCTTGACGAGTAGAAGCTTGCCGAGGAGGAGGAGGATTTGCTCTCTCCTCTCTTTCTCTTCTTCTTCTCTCTTCTCGACGGATGGCCTCGCCTTTGAGGTATTTCTTGACTAGAAATCCAGAAACACAAGCGAGTTTAATGTAAATATAAAACAAGTGTGAAAGAAAGAACATCGAAGTCACACTATACTAGGAAATAAAAACTAACATTTCTTCATGGTTGTTGCAAATCAAGCGCACAAGATGTCAAGATGTACCGTTGTTCGTGACAATGAGACAAAGGCATAACGATTAATCATTATATAAAGCACCTTAGGTGGTTATAAAAGGGAAGACAACGAAAATCTATACATTCGCCGTTTATTGGTAACATTTAGTTCCTATAAGCTAAGTAGCTTTTGTCTTCTGCTTTCTTGGGAGCTTAGATTATTTCCAGTGTCAGTTTTTGCTGTTGTAGTTGGAACCAAAGGAAACACGTATTTTTGTTCTCTGATTTCTTACCCTATCGAAAGAACATGTTAAAAATAGCTTGGATGTGTCTTCATCCATAAAAGGATACTTTGCATAAAAAAGAAAAAAAAAGGGGAAATTCTCATGTAAACGAACAAAAATTCTGCGTTACCATATTCAAGGTTGCATCTTTTGCCATCAATCATCAATATAATTCCAATAGACCATTCGTAACAATTTCTTTATCCATATCCCTACAATACAGTGTTATAATGTCATTCTCTCTATATAGAGATCCAATTTTTTATTCAATCACATAGCAGATCCCTATATAGATTTGCACATTTTTAATTTATTGATTTTTCATGATATATTAAAAAATATATATATTATTAATTCTTTTTAGAATATTTTAGAATATAATGATATTTTATTAATTTTTAAAATAATAGATTATATTTTGTTTTACCTAAAATATTATTTTTTAAATATTTGTATTTTTTCTAACAAAAATATTAATTTTATATTATTTTAATGATATAAATTATATAAGAAATGGAACTTTGATTCCTCAAATATAGGCTATAAGAGATTATATATAGAAAGAAAATTTACTTTGTGATATTTTTTTTGACAAGTTCCCTATACATGGGGATAAAAAACCATATAAAGAAACTATTACAACTGCCCTTTGAATTTTAGAATTTTAAAAGAAGTTTCCTTGGCCTTTGAACCTTGTATTAGCAAACTTTACTCAAATATACAGACAGCAATCGGCATATTTCTATCTCAGATACCGTTAGCAATAACAATTAGCACCACTGTTTAGATGCAGCGATTTTAGTTCTTATTACTGGATTTCACTGATCGAAAAGAAATAACAAAACCCATGAAGCATTCACATTGAAGAATTGATAACCAACCGATAAAAAACAGACACCCTTGTTTGATAACACGATACCTTCCCATCTTACCACTCCAGGAGCCGAGTCGATGACCTCTTTCTAATCATCTCCAGTGTTGTGCAACACCAACACGACACTCTATCTGACCATCGAAGCAGAACATTGACGAATAACAAATTGTACAAGCAAATACTCTTTCGAGGATTACGAAGAAGAATCACGGTTTATCGTTCCAAGCTCAGGGAAAAAAAGGCGACGACATAAATATACATCCGTCTCTTCCTCTCATTATTCTAACTGGGAAGAAGGGAGAAATGGGCTGCCAGCAAAGGAGCCCTTGAGTTTACACTTGAACATCAAGTTTGTCCCGAAACTGAATCAAAATACTCGGGCATGTCTCAGAAAAAAAAAAAAAAAAAACCATCTCCAGGAAGCCGGCAAAGCCAATGTCAAATTATTTTTTTCGCAATTATCCCAGATAAATGAACATGATAAAATTAGTTGAAGTGAAACATGATTTGCTCAGGCTGATTCCTTGGCAATCTTCTCTGCCTTTGCAAGGACCTCCTCGATCCCTCCAACCATGTAGAAGGATTGCTCAGGTAGGTCATCATACTTCCCGTCCAATACTCCCTGCACATTTCCGACATAAAGAAACGTGATTCAACTGCTAAGCATATAGGTTGTATGGGCTAAACTACCAGACAAATTGCACATTATAGTCGAAATCTGGAATTTGCTCCAACAAGTTCTAAAAGTTATCCTGTCTGGTGGCAGGATCCAATTACCAGACAATTACGCATTCCACCAGTGGCACCTCATCACTAGCATGTGAAGTAATCCCAGTATAGTGTTTACCTTACCAGAAATAATCTGGACGCAACAAGAGTAATCAAGTAAAACAAAGAGCATATAGAATATGTTCAGAAACAAAAATTACCTGGAAGCTGTTTATGCTTTCCTTCAAATCTACGTACTTGCCCGGAGCACCCGTGAAAACTTCAGCAACATGGAAAGGCTGGCTCAAGAAACGCTGGATCTTACGAGCACGAGCCACAGTCAGTTTGTCATCCTCAGAGAGCTCATCCATTCCCAAGATTGCAATAATATCTTGCAGATTCTTGTAGTTCTGAAGAACCTTCTGAACTCCACGGGCAGTGTTGTAGTGATCTTCTCCCAATATGTGAGGTGAAAGCATGCGAGATGTAGAATCAAGAGGATCGACAGCAGGATAGATTCCAAGCTCGGAAATCTGAACAACGAAAACAAATCAGGAAATGGACTAAATGAATCAAACCTTCAGCTCTTCTAGAGAATCTGTCAGTCAACAGACCTGTCGAGACAACACAGTTGTGGCATCCAAGTGAGCGAATGTTGTTGCGGGTGCAGGATCTGTCAAATCGTCAGCAGGCACATAAATAGCTTGCACAGATGTGATGGAGCCTTTCTTGGTGGTTGTGATACGCTCTTGAAGGCCTCCAAGATCAGTTGCCAGCGTAGGCTGGTAACCCACAGCAGAAGGAATACGTCCAAGCAAAGCAGATACCTCAGAGTTGGCCTACAAATGCAACAGCAGAACAAAAATGATTGTTGGACAGAGTCTAACAAAGGAATATAGATAAAACAATGGGGAGAAGGGAGAAGGGTGCTCACTTGGGTGAAACGGAAAATATTGTCAATAAAGAGCAGCACATCTTGACCCTCTGCATCACGGAAGTGTTCTGCCACAGTCAATCCAGTAAGACCAACACGAGCACGAGCACCAGGCGGCTCATTCATTTGACCGTACACAAGAGCACATTTGCTTTCAGCCTAAGAAAACAGATATTGCAAACATGAAGTCAGAAACATCATCATCAGAACCAAAGCAACCATAAGCAGCAATAGAAGCAGCCACCTGTTTCTCTCCTAGCTTAATGACACCACTCTCCATCATTTCTCGGTACAAATCGTTTCCCTCGCGAGTCCTCTCACCAACACCAGCAAACACCGAGAAACCACCTGATCAAGGGATAAGTGGACCATCAGAATTTCTAATAGTTTTCTCTCAATCTCACACTTTTCAAGCACTAGATAAGGATCCAATTGGCCACAAACCATGAGCTTTGGCCACATTGTTGATCAGCTCCATGATAAGCACTGTTTTCCCGACACCAGCACCTCCAAACAGCCCAATCTTTCCTCCTCTTTGATATGGAGCAAGGAGATCGACAACCTATCAGGGAATTAAAAAAACAAGTATTAAGCACATAAAAGGATGCCATAAACTGTCCGCTTAATCTTATTTTGAAACTATGGTTTTAACAAAGCACAAATAAAATCAGATTCACCTTGATTCCAGTAACAAGAATCTGTTGCTCGGTAGCTTGTTCAACAAAAGCAGGAGCTTCTCTATGAATGGGCAGATAGTGGTCGGTTTCTGTGGAGAGTACATTAAAAAAAAGACATTATTTTGGCATGCATATTATGACACTGGACATCATAAGCATTGAAAAGATCTCAAGTAACTTACTAATATCACCCCTCTCATCAATGGGTTCGCCGATGACATTCATGATACGACCAAGTGTAGCTCTTCCCACAGGGACCTAACAAGTAGGCAAAATGTAAGCACCTCTAGATCCATACAGGTGAGAACAGTGAGATTCGATTGGAAAGCGAAAATGAGAATGCAATTATCACACAAAAGACAGAATTCATGTAAATAACTGGTAGATCACCACAAGTGGAGAAACTATCTAGTTAGTTAAGAGAGATATGTGCATTACAGTATAAATCAAAGAAATAACTAGAAACAAAACCAGGCTACAAAAAACTGAGCGTCTCAATGTCATATCCTATCTGGAGCACAAAAGGGACAAGAAAGTGTAAATCTACAACTACTAATGAGGCAATCTTCACTAGAAGTTTTGGATGATCCAAAATGAGAAAACCGGCAAGTAAAATGAAAAGAAGATACTGAACTTGCACTTTAGGCTTAGTGAAAATCAAGTGGAAAATGAGTATAAATAATACAAAAAAAATTGAATTATATATGCAACATATTGAAAGACAAAAAATATAAATCAATCGAACAATAAGAACAAACATATCATAAACTACAAAAAAAAAAGTGCTTTAACAACTAATAATAAAAATATTAATAGAGGTAAGGTGAGACATCAAGCTTTTTATGTCACTTTTGGACAAGGTCATAGATACAGTGATGCCTAGGAAACTGATTAGAGTTGGTTGGTCTTATCCCCATCAGAAATATATTAGCAAGCAAAGGTAATCACAGTCAGGAGAGGCACTTGACGCCAAATATGCCAAAATTGCCTCTTCACACACTGTATGGCAAGTTCTTCAGAAGAGGCTCTTGTAGACCTTCCGTGTTAAAGATGGAAGAAGAATTAAGAAGGAAGATCAGATATCAACACAATCATTGAACCCAATACTTGTTTTGTCTACCAAGCTGACTTCTAGTATATTCGAGTAGAAGCTCGTTTAGCAATACATTTTTATGTTTTCAATTTGTAAATGCAATGAAAAACAAACCTTTCAAACTATTAATAAACTATAAAAATTCAAACATAAGGTCTCTAATTTAGCTTCATAGTTTGGATAATGCACACACATGAAATGTGACTAGACCCCCAACATCTCATGTTTGGTTCGTCTTTAATCTTTATTGGATAGTGCC
Organism: Drosera spatulata; assembly: GCA_035668315.1. Lineage (NCBI taxonomy): Eukaryota > Viridiplantae > Streptophyta > Magnoliopsida > Caryophyllales > Droseraceae > Drosera > Drosera spatulata. The sequence continues at coordinate 306,315 of JAOVYX010000020.1, read as the reverse complement.
ATTGACAAAGGCTTTCCAGTTTTCCTCTCATTTCTGAATTTCTAACAATTTTTCTCTTCATCATCGCAATAATCCTTGATCTAGCTTCTGATAATCATAAAAAAGAGGCCACAGCAGAATACCAATCGATTCAAGTCCATCACCAGCTAATTTTTTTTCCAAAATTCGCACTGATCCTTCCACAGTTACGTCTCATACAACTAACTGGCCATGGGCTGCGCTTCCATGACACTGATGATTTCACTCATCAGCCACCACAGCGAACCATAATTGATACCAACAAAACAACAAACTCAATCATTCCTCACTAATATCACACAAATCAACACACCAGATGACACAAATTCCAAACCCAAATCAGATCAGATCTCAGTCAAACCCCAGATCCGATCCCAAAATCTCCCCCAATCAGATCCAAACAAACAATCCCCAAATCTCCAATCACGAACAAATCAATTCAAAATCAAACCCCAAAAATCAACCAAATCCCCATACCGTGATCGGAGATCCAGTGTTCAACACCTTCTGCCCCCTCACCAACCCCTCCGTCCCATCCATGGCGATCGTCCGCACCATATTCTCCCCCAAATGCTGAGCCACCTCAAGCACAAGCCTGATCTGATTATCCAACACCTCCAACGCAGTCAAGATCGGCGGCAGTCCCTCATCGAACCTTACATCCACCACGGCCCCGATCACCTGACAAACCTTCCCGATCGCGCCTTTCCCGGTGAATTCGTCCGTGATCTTGCCTCCGGTGCCTCCCACCGGCGATTTCGGAGGAGGAGTGGAGGGTTGTGCGGCGGCGGCGGCGGAGGTGGCGTAGTTGAGGACGCGGTGGAGGAGGAAGCCGACCGGGGAGGGTGTGGTGGCGGTGGTGGAGCGGGCGGCGGAGATGGCAGATTTGGCCGGAGATCGGCGGAGAGCGGGGCGGAGGAGAGAGGAGAGGACGCGTCGAGTCGCCATTGGAGGGGTAGAGAGAGAAAGAGGAGATTAGGGTTTGGTGAAGGGAGTGAGTGAATGGTCTATATAGGAGAGTGAGCTTGCGATTCGGTCAAGGGACGATGTCGTTTCGGTTCGTGATGACCACGAATCGTGATTCGGGACGTTGATGGCAGCCCGGTGTGTAGATTTTACGTGAATCAGGATGAGCTTATAAATATTTTTCCCTTGCTTTTCACCTTTTTCTAGAAGGATATTTGTTTTATTTGTTATTTATATGTGTGTCAATCGAAGAATAAATTATTAATCAGTCAATAAAATTTAAATTATTTATCAATTAATTATATTCAATCATTTTATTTATCAATTAATCATTTATTAAAAATAAAAAATTTATCAATTAGTCACTTATTAAAAATAAATGATTATAATATCTTGACAACTAATAAGAAAACACATGACATCAATCCTAAAATATAAGAGAGAAAAAATATGAGTATTGACACACCGTGTGTTAAGGGATAAAACAACGGTTCACATTAAAGCAATTTAAATGATGGGATGAGATTAAATTATCATGTTTTAATCTTAACCATTCATCCATATGCTTAAATTTCAACTATTAGATCATCAGTTGACACGATATGTCAAGACACGCATTCTCTTGTTCTAAAATATAATCTAATCTTTAATCGGTTAAAACTGAGAAATTGATTTCCATGGCACTCCTTCATCGTCACCATCATCTAGTTCGAAACAATCCAGCCAATGCACTGTTCTTCTCCTTCGTCGCCCTGCTTCACTCGAATTCCTTGTCCCCAGTGCAATGTTTCTCTTCTTCTTCTTCCTTCTCCTTCGCTCAAATGCCTTGTCCCTAATGCACTCTCGTGGCTAGCCACCGTCGTCCCCATATTGTCAGACGTAGTGTATACAAACAATGGGCACAACCTTCTTCGCACTGTTCAAACATCATATCTCCGATCCACCGTCATCCCCGACCACTCATCATTACACATGTGTACCGTGAACGAATAATGCGTACAACATTGCATTCGCCTATAACATAGCCTATCATCGCACTTTGTATACCACAAAAACAGTGCGTCCATTAGAGACAATAGTACGTTATTAGAGTTGACAGTACACCGTCGTCGGAGTGGATAGTGCTCCTCGATTTATCAGATCAATAATCTCAAAACTTTACCTTATTCGAAACACCACAAAAGCGATCACATACCAAAACAGAGAGCACGATCAACCACGAGAAGAATATGATAAATATGTAAGTCGTCCACACGCTGGCATGCCGGGGAACATGAACCACTCCGTGTGTTGGTTCGGATCCGACGACGACGCCGTAGTCGTCACGTATACAGGTTCGCCATCATCTAATAACAAGAGAAATCGAAGAGGATGGAATCGAATCGTTTTGATTTGGGGATTTGGTTGTTCGTGTGATGGCATCGGTGGTGCGATTAGGCCGTGTTCGTAAGATCAAGAAAGAAGGGGGGGGGAAAGGGAGAGAAAGGGTGTGTGTGAGTTTTTTTTTTTTTAAGGGAGGGGAGTGATTTGAGAGGGAAGGAGGATGAGGATATCATATTTTTTTTTAAATGAAAAAATTTGGAGAAAAATTGAGAAAAAAATTGAGAAAAAATTATGAAAATATATTTTTAAAAAATCAAATAATTATGTTATTTTTTTCGTCATATTAAAATTATAATGATTTGATCCAACACGATAATTTATGTGTGAGTTGAATTAATAAAAAATGATAATTTCATCCTTGTAAGTGTGAGATGAAGGAGTGAGAAAATGAAGAAAGAGAAATGGTGGTTGGTGATATAAAATAGGATGTAATATCCCAAAATTTTGATATTAAATATATTATAAAATATAGCGCTATTTAAAAATACAAATAATATAACGAATACGTAAAGTTAAACATAACGTTATAACGGTGTAACGTATGTGTTTAACAAACGTACGTATTAGGTATAACGTACGTGCGATGTTAAAACTTAACGTTATAACGTTATAATACATGTATTTGGGCTAATAAAATGCAATCCCGAAAATATTTAAAATTTACAATGAAACAAATGTCACTAAATTAGAAATAATTTTGCCTATTTGCAGACATGGTTTTTGATAAAATAATAAAATGAAACATGAATAAAAATAAACTGATAACAATCAAACGAGGGAGTAAATTTGAAATATCTAAACTCCCTCCCACCAGATCCCCTTTTCCTGTTCACTATTCACGTGCGTTGAAAGTTTTTCGACACGCTCGTCGCCTCGCCTGCGAATCCCGCACACGCCTCACCTCCATCACCTCAGCCTCTCCATCATCAGATCATTCACCATTCATCCCTTTCCCTTCGCCTTCATCCTCTGCAAATCAAAGCAGACAGCAAACACCGCCAAACCACCACAGCTCAGCCGCCATCGAACAACCAAACGCCTCCTCACCACGATCATCACCCCACACAGCTGCGAAGACAACCACATATTTAACGCCTCACCACCTCGTCATCAACTCCCAAGCGTCATCACCGTCATCTTCAAACAGAAACAGCAGAGGAGACGGGCAACAAGTGACGAAACGAGGCGAGGAGAAACAAACACTCAAGGTAACCTAACCCAATACGGGACGTTTATTTTCATTCATGAGCTCGAATTCGATTCGTGCATGTTTGAGCCCTTGTTTTGTACTGAGATATGATCTAGTAGTTCGAGTTTCATGTGTTGCTTGGAGTTGTAGGGAGAATTCGAACCGTTGTGGGTGAAATCCTTGCGTTTCAGGATTTCAAGCCCGTCGTGCCTACGACTGGTCCAAGTCGCGCCCGGGACGGGGCTCTGTCCTGAAGATAGAACGCCCCGGTGCGTCAAACATCATATTTTTGGGATCCCCGTCATTGGTGAGCGTAGCGCACATTCGTCATGAAGGATTAACCTAAACGCGTATATGTGATACATGAACCTTGTATATAGAAATGGATATTAAATATGCATGTATGAACAACGCTAAATGAAATCATCATAATGCATGCCTAGGAAAGCATTGAAATGAGTTTGGGATTTACACTGCAGGACATACGAATAAATGAGATGCAAACCAACGATGAACACCTAATCAAATATAAAGGCTGAACATTGTACATGGTGTATGAACTGTCAAGTCATCTATCGTACTCCTCTAAAGATATGTTGGAGACTGTACCCCACACTGTCGTGATCTGATCTACTGAAACCATTGCGAAAAAGGTCGAACGTGATGTCCCTTCTTGAAAAATCTTTATCGAATGTCAAGTAAAAGTCATTAAGACTGAACTCTAGCCAATCTTCTTGAGTCATCGTCACGGGTGAATTGAACTAGCTAGGAAACATTGGGCAGCCCCCATCCTCTTAGTATGCATGCATGCAGCAAAAGATAAATAGCTTCCATGGTTGACCTACCAAGCATAAAACCAAACTGATTCTTAGTCACCCCTGTAGCTTTTTTTAATCTTTTCTCTATCACTTTCTCCCATAACTTCATACTGTGACTCATAAGTTTGATTTCTCTATAATTGGAGCAGTTTTGAACATCTTCTTTATTTTTGTATATGGGAATTAAAGTACTCCTTCTCCACTCATCTGGTATCTTCTTATCTATCAAAATTTTATTAAAGAGTTTTAACAACTAATTAACTCATTGTATCCCAAGGCATTTCCAAATTTCGATCGGGATTTCATCTGGACCCATAGACTTTCTTGAGCTCATCCTCTTTAAAACCTCCTTAACTTCCTTTGTCCTAATACGGCGAAAGTAACATCGGTTCATCATCACATCTACATTCTCACTTGTTTCATTCAGAGGCACTTCCCTTATGTCATTAAAGAGTTTGTCAAAATACTCTCTCCATCTTTCCTTAATGTCTTCATTAGCCGTAAGAATATGCTCGACATCATCCTTAACACACTTTCCCTGACCTAAATCCTTAGTTCTTCTGTTTTTTGATATGACTAACTTAAAGACTTCTTTTTTCCCCGCTTCTGTGTTCAGTCTTTCATACAATTTCTTATACGATTTATTCTTCACATCGTTCACAGCATATTTAGCTTTTTTTTTTACGCGTCTATACTTCTCCAAATTTTCATCACTATGACATTTAAACAGAGGCTTGTAACATTCTTTCTTATACTTTATC
>JAOVYX010000020.1:285688-301080 GCA_035668315.1 Drosera spatulata | reverse complement strand
AAAATTAAAGGTATAACTGAATATAGTATAGTTGCTGGTCATTATGGAAAGCAATGTCAGGGAAATTGACTTTCCCGGTGAAGTCAATTGCTTTACAGCGTGGTTCACATACGTGTTAGTATTCCCCCGTGTGCTGTTGAATCCTGGGATTCGGAGCTTTCGTGGTATCTAGGGTAGTATTCTCAGGGGCTAGGAACCTTAGAGGGGTTCTGATTGAGATGCCAAATAACTCAATGCCTCAGACTTGGAAAGAAAATTGAGCTTCTGCTTGGCTAAAGCTAGAACTGCAAAGTCTTTAATTTCCCTTTTTCTCTTATCCGGCCTGTGACTCAAACTCTGGAAGCCTTTTCTTCATGCGATGTAGATTAAATGACAAGAGTATTAATCAAAGTCATGATCAGAAGAGTTGTTCTATGCTGTTTTTCATAGTCGATATTCCAAGTCTGAACTGCTAGAGCTACCATGTGCCATGCTGATTACTATGATTTGAAAACCGGGATTTTCCTTTTCTGTCTAGTAACCCTGTATTCTCTTGTTGAGTCTCTGCAGGTTTTACAGGATTAGATGATCCATATGAGCGGCCGGTGAATTGTGAGGTAAGGACACACTTTATAGTGTATAATCTTTATTTGTGTTCCTTTCTCTCATAGCAGTGCAGCTCTTGCTGCCAAGTGAAAAGCACCAGTCGTTGAAATGGGAAGTCAATGTAGTTTCAATTTCTGCAGATAGTATTGAAACAAACACCCGGTGGTTGTTCATCACCAAATCAAATGGCCGAAATAGTTGTTTCTTTCCTGGAAGATCACGGCTACCTGCACGCCTGATCTGTATCAAAGATGTTTCTGTATGCTTGGAACTCCCATGGAACGTTCCTGTTCCTACAAGAATAAGAGATTTCTCTCATTTTCTGCATCTTCGTACTGATGCAAATATTGGAAACTGCTCGTTTCCGATATCCAGTAATTCAAGATTGTAGTTGTTTTCATAGAATTAGAGTTCAGTCATTTCCTATTCATGCTCCGTTCTCTTCCAGGAGTAGTCGTACATATTCATATCTTTTAATTTGGTTTTTGTAATTTTGTAATAAAATAAAATATGTGAGATACTTTCATGCTACAATTGATATATACTGTTCTTCATCTATCAATTGTTAGTAATAATAAGATTAAATGGATGAATTTCATTTCCTGGGTAATGTTTCTTTATATTAGGTAAAAATGATTTAGATCGAATTAAGAGACACTGGGTGTAAAGATACAAGTCTTTTTTTTCTCCTAACAAGCAACAATATCATGCCCCTCTTTTGTATTACGTCATAGTTTGAGAGTAAGTTTCATGAAAGTTTATTGTTTGTGGGTAATTCGAAGAGGTAATAAAACGATTTATAAAACGACTTGTTATATGATTGAATGTAAAAAAGAATAATAATAAAGTAAATTCTAAACCATTCTAAGATTATTATAAAAGTTTGTAATAAGGACACCGAGCACATATGCAAAAATCAATTCCAATCAGAATATAGTGATCATTACGATTTACGATCATTATTGAGTAAATCCATTCAGATAATCACTCAAGCGGGACCCATTCATGTTGTCCTACTAATTTAGCACGAAACCGGTTCCAACACTTTCCCTTCTCGTGTTCCGGTCATCGCCGGCCTCTGAGAACAGAATCTCCGATCCCTCGGCCGTCGAAGAGAGATCTTCACCGTCCATTTTTTCACGGAATTCGCAGATCTGTGTCTTCCTTCATCATTCTCAATTCGATCCTATTCGAATCTTGCATGGGAATTTGGGAAGCTTTTCTCAATTGGCTTCGAAGGTAACCATTCTTCTTCGAATTGAGTTTCTCTATTTCGTTTTCTGTTTTGGGATGATTTGATGGGGAGTTGATTGTGTGTTGAATGAATGACATTGTTGTTTGAATAGAATGGGTACGATTCGATCAATTGATTGATTGATTAATTGATCGTGTAGTGAATGTTAAGTGTTATGGTTGGAGGATGTGGTTTGCAGATTCGGTGGATTGGTTTTTGAATCTTTGAATGTAAATGGAGTTTGAGAGCTCGCGGTTTCTGATCTCAATGATGAGCATTTGTTTTTTGTTTTTATTTTTTCCTTCCGCTGCTTTTTGTTGGATTATGCTGTGGTGGCGTAGCAGTAAAATGTAGAATGCACTGAATTATAAGGTAAAAGTATGAAATTTTAGCGGGTGTCTCGTGTTGTTACGCATCTTATGCGGATATGGAACAAGATTTTAAGGAACATGTTAAGGTTCCACATTGATGGTGTAGAAAGGAAAGGAGAAAGAATACACAGGTGAGGTGGGTAGTCCATCATGCATCAGCTTGACTGCTTAAGCTTTTGCATCGAATTAGGATGAAAGATCGGCTCTCCTTGGATTATAACTACAAGAGTTGTAGTACACATTTTTAGCTTTTCCTAAGTATGATCTTAGTGGTCGTCTGAGATGTGCTATTGGTGGAAATTTTAAATTGAATTTGTCACGATGCGATCAATTTTTATGGGTGTTTATAGTTCATCCCTTCCATGAGGAATAGTATCGAGTTGGAGGAGACAGGATTGAAAACAAACGAAGGATTTCTCCCATTATATCGATGTAAAATGGAGTGGGGGTGTAAAAGTTGCTGTTTTTATCTATGCAAATGGAGCCCCATCATGATGCTTTATTTGGCTGATGCAATTACTCTTGGCGTATAGATTACTCTTTTGTAGGACATAGCGTCGGAAAGAATGAGGTCTTGGTTTAAATTTCATGGTGTTGTGGGTTTGCCTTTGGTGATCGACTTTTGAGAATTGTCACCATACAATCTGAATGCACTAAGGTTGCCTCCATTCATGAGATTCATGATGTTCGGAGGATACAAATTACAATGTGCTAAGACGCGTCCATTTTCTCATGCTATGACATAAGGGATGAATGCTCTGTAGTCTATTCCTATTGATGAATTCACGGGCTCTAGGAGCAATGCTTCATGTATCCTTGCTGTAAGATTAGCATTATTTTCTTACCTATCAAAATATTGCGAGTTGTTAGATATCCTCTCGCAACTCACTATGCTCAAGGAATGCTTTCCTGCTGTCAGTCGGTTACAAATGGATGAGATGTTATAAGGGAGCTTTGGGGCTGTATAGTTATAATTATCTGTGAGACTGTGACCATTTAAGAGACATTACAAGTTGTATCTGTGCTTATCGTTGTTTGTGCAAGGTAATAAAACAGTATGGAGAGGCTTTATGTGGGATAAACATGTGCATTCAGCAGTCATGTCTAAATTGTTGTAGGTGAATATATTTTTATTTTAATTCTTCATGTGTAGCAACTCTAACAGGAAAATTATTCGGCATAATATTGTAACAAAAAAAGGTTACTTTTTTTACCAAAGAGTTTGGCTGCTTGTGTTTCTAGATGCAGGCTGAGCCTCATGCTATCTATTAATGATGGCTTTCTTTTTCTATATGATTCAGTAGGTTTGTTTGATGTCACATTTCTTGGCTTTTATAGATTTTCCCTTGTTTTCATTACATGGATTGACTATTATTGCATCATATGATGTTGAGGACCAAACTTTTCACAATGAGGTCTGTGCAGAGGGAACCTGAAAATTTTCTGTTAGACTGCACATTTGTGGCCTTTCAAACTCAGAGTGGGCACAATTTTTTTGTCAGAATACAGGAAGCGGCAATCATCAAGTCATCCTTTGTTATGAAATTTCTGCGCCCCAGGCCCCATCCATGAATGTGGTCATATTTTTACTTCCTGAATCCATTTCATGTTGGTGTGTATCTAAATAGACTCACTTAAACTCAGTGAAGTGAGATCAAGTTCTTGTGTAGTTGTGTTTGTGCTATTGAAGGCAGCTTTTTGCACTTAATGTTCCTGCAAATTCCTAATGGAGGAGATATTTGCTCTCGAAATGTATCGTTTGAAAATTTTCTCCTTTGACTTATTAGCTTTGTTGTGTTTTCACCAACTTTATCCTATTATGCGAAAGCATTGACAGAATATTTGTGAATTATGCATTCGATATCGGTGTTGATTGTGGATGCGCTCTCGTCTTGGTCATTTCTTTGATCATGCCGTTGACTGCAGTAACAGTCCTGTTGTTCAGATGGAGAATCCCAGAGGTCAATTTACTTTTTGCTATAATAAGATCGAAACATACCATGTGGTATTTTGCTAGTTACCAAATACATTCGAAGCTTCCTGGGTGATGCATATAGACATTCAATGTATGGGTCGTTTTGGCATCTATATTAATCTTTGATCGCGAATGCTTCTCCTTTCTCCCATTTGTTTGATGTGGCCAACTCTCATGGACCTGTTCACTAGATGATTTCAGCTGTAAAACTATATGTTCTGGGATAAAATGAGGGGAGCATACCATATGCGTTTTGTGTTTATTTTTTTCCCCTTCAGTTTGATGATGTAAACAAACGATTTGCAATCAATTTTGTTTCTGCTACTGAAATTCATGAGGAAACTTTCCTGCTCCTATACATGATTGTTTGAGGCTGTGCCTCCGAGGATCTCTGGAATCCTTATGTATCTATTTGTCATATTTGGCTGCAGCCTCTTCTTCAAGCAAGAAATGGAACTTTCTTTAATAGGACTTCAGAATGCCGGAAAGACTTCACTTGTGAATGTTGTTGCAACTGGTGGATATAGTGAAGATATGATTCCCACTGTAAGATGTTTCTGCTTTTCGTCTAGCAATTTTTTACTTCCAACTGATAGATTGCAACTTATGTTATGAATGGTTTTAATTCGTTTGGAAATGTTTATGTATGTAGTACCTTGGGCTTCTGTATGTGCTCTTCAGGTTGGATTTAATATGAAGAAAGTTACGAAGGGAAATGTCACAATAAAGTTGTGGGATCTTGGAGGCCAACCAAGGTTCCGCAGCATGTGGGAAAGATATTGCCGTGCAGTTTCTGCCATTGTGTATGGACCTTTCCTGGACTACTTATATCTTTCTACTTTTCATAGTACAATTTTACTTGAAGCACTATGTTTCATAGTACAATTTTACTTGAAGCACTATGTAATTTCAAGTCCGTGTGCTTGCTTACCACTTCCAGACGCACGCTTTAACTACTACAAACACCAGCATCACATCTTTCTCGTATACCCAGTTTGCACCTTACGTGTAACTAAATGAATTTGGTTTTTCCCTGATATAAAGCTTTTGAAATCTAGAGTGTGGTTTGTGCACACGAACTCTATATGTGGCTAAGCCTTTGAGTACCAGATATGGGACATGGTGCTCATTAATGAAGGTTATTGTATGTCATGCGATCTTATCACCATGAGTTTCATGACTTGCACACTTAGAAAAGAATGGTCAACAACCCTCATGATTTATTGCAAGCTTTTGCATGCTATCTAGGTTTTTATGGGCCTTTGCTATTTCCAAATTTTAGATGAATATATTCCTGTAAATATCTCATGGTTTCCTTTGGTAATATCTAACCGATGTTCTTTGTTGATATTGCAAAACAGCTATGTTGTTGATGCTGCTGATCATGATAACATCAGCATCTCAAGAAGTGAACTCCATGATCTGCTCAGCAAACCTTCTTTAAGTGGAATTCCTTTACTGGTTTTGGGAAACAAGATCGACAAGCCTGGGGCACTTTCCAAGCAGGCTTTGACAGATCAAATGTAAGTCAGCAATTCATCTGAAATTGATTTAATGTGTTGCCTTGGCTTTTTTTCTTTTTCAATAACATGTGATACTCCATACTGTTAAAATGGATATAAGTGCTCGTGGCACTCACCTCAATGAATTTTTTATGGCATGATAGTAAAGAGGACCCATCAGGAACTGCTAGGATGATAGTAAAAGGACAGGATACACCGTTGTTATTTGGGTTGAAGTTTTTGTTCTTCTGAACCTTCCGCCGTTATCTTAACGATGAGGTTTAAATTCCGATTGAGCTAATTACCACGAGTTGATACTTGGGCTCCTTGAATTCCAGTTTAGCTTACTCATCAGTTGTTCCGATGCGAAGCTTTCATTCTGTGTTACCTCTAGTCGTCATCTTTATGTTGAGGGTTTAAAATTTTGATTCCGCTACTAACTTTGGCTCAATCATGTGTGTCTTTGTACTGGAGGTTTACTTTCAAAGCGAGTGAGCTAGTTCTTGTCTTGGGTTATACTTAATCCGCACTCTGCTGGTTTGTTGCTCTGTGTTTCCTCGTTCTCGGTAAAAATTTCCTTAGTTTTAGTATACCATTAGTTGCTGAAAGTTGACAACCTTCTGTATGATTTTCTTCCTTGTCTTTGGAAACCAAAAAAGCGTTCAGAGAGGGGCAACCAGAATTCAGTCTAGATGATTTTTATTTATGTCTATGGTGTAAGATTCGATGAAATCTGAACTGTGTCTGCAGGGATCTGAAGGCGATTACAGACAGAGAAGTGTGCTGCTTCATGATCTCGTGCAAGAACTCGACCAACATTGATTCTGTCATCGACTGGCTCGTGAAGCACTCTAAAACGAAGAGCTGAAAAGGAGCAGGATTGCTTTTCATGCGTGTTCATGGGTTTTTGCATTGAGCTCTTCTACTAAGAGGTCGGTTTGTGATGTTTGTTGGTGAAGTGTGCTTATGAAAAGGTCTTTGCAGCTTGTATTCATATGTCCTTGGAGCGCATTCATTTTCTTGTAAATTAGCTAACCTTTTCCTTGAAGAGAAATGACATTGTTTGAACTCGTCTCGGACCTCTCGGTCTCCTCTCTTTTCACTGTAAGGTGTTGATGTACAAATTATTTATTTACTTGAACGTGGACGGAGGAGATATCTCATGTTTATGGTAAATTTCTCAACCATGTCGTATGTATTCGCATGTTGTGTGATTGAGCTTGGCTTTTACTCGTAGTATATGCTATGAAGCTACAGAAGTTGGTCATAGCGATTCTCATTACATTTAGTGTTCTCTGATATGATCGTTGCAGCTTGTACTCAGTCTGAAAGCTTATAACAGCGTTATACTTCTAACAAAATTGCATATAATTAACTTACCCTTGGTTGGCTTTGGGTGGTTTTAATATCTTTATTCATCTTGATGAGTATTGCAATGAATCCTTGTTTTTATCATCGTTTGATATGTACTGACACTTCTAATTAGACCGAAACTATAAAAACAAAAACATTTAAGAATAAAGATAAATATCAATAAAATTCTTGACGTAATTAAACGGTTGGACTCATATTTTGTGTCTCGATATACAAATTGATTAGCCTACTATTCTCTCTCTTTCTTCATATCTTATGTTGTCTTTTAATGATGATGATATTTATCTATAGGACTTAGGGGGACTTAGGAAGTTTGATGTTAGAATCACATAAATTTGTGTCTTTATAGATAAATATAATGATGAGGATATAAAAATAAAAAACCATCACACAAAGATGCATTAAAGGAAATCGTTTGAGAAAAAATTACAAAACAAAATTAGTAAGATCTCCACTGTTTGGGATTTGTCCAGCAACATGGAAATTAGTGTGTTACTAACAAAAAAATTTCCTTTTCCATAATCCAAAACAAGTGTTGGATATTGTTGAGAGTCAGACTCTGATCAGCGCAAATTTTACTCTTCACACTCTCAAGCTCCTTGTCGACTTGTCTCCACCAATGTCCGCCGCCCGCGCCGCCGGAATCCCTCCTCTGCCGCCGGTCTCCGGCGACTCTTTGGCGGAGAAAATCAAGCGCCGCCTGATCAAAAAGGGACTCCCAAACCCAACACCCAAAATAATCCACGGAGTCCGCAAAAAGCTCCTCCAAAACCAACTCCGCATATCCAAAAAACTCGCCGCCGCCGGACCCACTCGAGGTCGAATTCGATACCATTTCGAGGGAATACAAGAGTTTCATGGGTGGTCGATTGCCGTGGGAGCGTTTGGGGAGGGAGAAATTGAAGGAGTTGAAGGGTGGGGGAGGAGATGAGGGGAGGGATTTGGGGGGGTTGAGGGAACTTGGTAGGGTTTTTGTGGAGAGGGGTTTGGCGGGTAGTTTGTTGGATGATGATATTGAGTTGGAGGAAGGGGTGTTGGAGGAGGAGGAGGGGAAGGAGGGTGGTGGGAGGAGGAGAAGGCGGGGCGGGGAGGCGGAGGCGATTCAGTTCCTTGTTGACAGGTAGTATTAGGGAATTCATGTTTGTGGTTTTTGTGTTATTGCTGGTTCGGGATTTTGTTAGGGTTGGTTTGGACTGATTCGAATTGGTTTAGGTTGAAATGTAGGTGTATTAGCTGCATAACTCATAGACTGGGAGCTACTTCACTGTACTTCGACATGGTTTATTGCAATTTTTCATGATTATCCTATGAGTAGTTTTGCTACAAAACAACCGATGCTGCTCGCCAATGGCTAACGTGTTCATCAGAAGAACGACTATAGATGAGAATATCATCAAAGTATTTGAGGTCCTAGGTGTATTGGATGCATGGACTTTTAAGATTGTACCCTACTGTCTAGTTTTGGATTACTTATAATGTTGCTTCCAGGCTGACGTAAATTGGATAAAACACTATGCTTAAAAAACAAGGTGTGTGAATAAACAAAATGGATATTGTAGACCTGAACACGAATCTATTTTTGCATATATTGGAACTTTACATTAAGGATACATCACATCCCAGCTCATTTAAGGATATATTAGTATTCTTCAACATTGGTAACAGTAGTATAAGTATTCCTCAAGAGTATCATCATATCATGGTGACATGTGACTTGATGTCATGAGTTGACTCCTTAATGCCCCAAGAAGGGCGTTCACTTTGGAGGGAAATGTTACGATACAAATAATGTCGCTGGCCCTTTTGTTGGTCTATTCAAGTGCAGTTATTTTAAATGTGGTTGTTCTGAATTTGTGATGGAACTTGTATGTGTAGGCTTAGTGCAAGTGAGTTTACATGGAAAGATTGGAAATTTGGGAGAATGCTGAAGCAATCTGAATTGCAGTTCACCGAAGCACAGTTGCTGAAGATTCTTGAGAGACTTGCTAAGAAGGAAAAATGGAGGCAGGCCATGGATGTGGTGCAATGGGTGTATAGTATACAAGAGCAGAATATTTGCAAGAGCAGGTAAGTCAGTTTGCTGTTGTCATGTCTACAAAAAAAAGAGATGAATCGTGTTGATGTGCTTGTTTTTTGCTCAACTTTTTTGATGCTTTAAGTTGACTGTTTCTTTTTCCCCATCGATGTTTTCAATTAACGCCTTTATTTGCAGGTTTGTGTACACTAAACTTCTTGCAGTTCTTGGGAAAGCAGGAAAGGCACATGAAGCTCTTAAAATTTTCAAGGCGATGCAAGTAATGTGACAACCCATTTAGTTCGGTTACCATTTAAGATGAAATTTACAGTTGGGAAAGTTCTTCACTTCTAGTCCTTCAGGTGGACTACCATATTTATCCTGATATGGCAGCATACCACAGCATTGCTGTCACACTTGGCCAAGCTGGTCTTGTGAGAGAACTGGTGGAGGTCATCGACTCTATGAAGCAGAAACCTACTAGACGAGTCAGAAATGTTCGTCGAAGGGACTGGGATCCTACCCTTCAACCTGACGTTGTTGTATTCAATTCTGTAAGGAAACACCCACCTTGTGATAGCTTTAAAATGTTCTCTGAGAACTGACTGTTCTTAACGCGATTATCCTGCAGGTACTCAATGCTTGTGTTTCTTCTCGTCAGTGGACGGGAGTATCCTGGGTATTTGAGCAATTAAAGAGGTTTGGTTTAAGGGCTACCAATGTGACTTATGGACTAGCGATGGAGGTAACAACATGCATTTTTTTTTACTACTTATATTTTTTTCATCCTTTGAAGGGAATGAAAAAAATAAAAGTCAAGAAAATGACAGAAGTCAGTAAAAGTTTTTCTGCATGAGGACTCGAGCCGGTATTTCACACAAATGTGAGGATCGCTGGATTTCTTGTGAGCGTGTGATATGATTCTTTTGTGACTATGTCTTGGATGCTAATTCCCATAGGTTATGCTACAATCTAGAAAATATGACCTGGTCCATGAGCTCTTGGGTGAATTGAAAAGGAGTGGTGAACCTCCAAAAGCACAAACTTACAGAGGTAGCTCTTTTCTCCTTTCCCTGCATCAGTCATGAGTCAACCCTAACCTTCTTCTGTTTATTGACTGCTTATTCTCAGTTTCTGGTGCTAGTTCTTGTTAGGACGTATTGGGAGGAAGACAAAGTCGATGAAGCCATTGATGCAGTGAGAGAAATGGAGCGCAGAGAGTTAACTGGATGTGGCAGTGTGTATTATGAACTTGCATGTTGCCTTTGCAACAAGGGAAGATGGCAAGAAGCTATGATGGAGGTGAGCTTATTTTATCTGATCTAAAGTTGTCTACCAAAATTCAAACCAATCTAGTATTTGACTTGATTTTTTTTATTACTTTTTTGTCTTTCTTTTGATTGTTCAACACTGGGAGAGGGTTATAGTATTTATCTCTGGGAACTGAGTCTTACGTTTGCTTTCATGGTTGCTTTTCTTATTCTAGAGCTTTGTCGCTAGAGCTTTTCATGGTTAGATTGACGTGTTGCTGTGTGCCCGAACAGTTAGGGCTTACTGCATAGCATCTCATATTAGATCGCTCAAAACTGTTGTTGAGAAGAATGACCTTTTGTTAGAAGTAGTGAGACAATTTTGGGGAAGGGAAAATGTGTAGAGAGGAACAGAGAACATGTGGTTGTGCTTATTGATAATGTACAGATGTTGCTTACGTAATTTGGATGGATGTTTTCCTCCGTGTAATTTTTCGTGCAATTTTGAGGTCATTGGGTGGAATTTTAAAACATAGATGGTAGGGTATTTATATAATTTTGTCTGTGCATCGATACATATGGGGCATGCTCCTAGGAGCATTCTTCTTCTCTATCCAAGTAAATCATTTTTATTTAATAGTCTTCAGGTCTTCGAGTCTCTGCATGTTTTTCTTCATTTTTGTCCTTGTATGTCATCCTGCCATCCTGTTGAACTACTTCTATGTGTGTGTATCCTTGAATTGCAGATTGAGAAATTGAGAAACCTTCCAGATTCAAAACCTTCGAATGCTACATTTACCGGCATGATTCTGTCTTCGATGGATGGTGGACATTTTGATGATTGCATTTCCA
Source organism: Drosera spatulata (assembly GCA_035668315.1). Taxonomy (NCBI): domain Eukaryota; kingdom Viridiplantae; phylum Streptophyta; class Magnoliopsida; order Caryophyllales; family Droseraceae; genus Drosera; species Drosera spatulata. The sequence continues at coordinate 289,923 of JAOVYX010000020.1, read as the reverse complement.
TCTTTCGACACATGAATGACTATTGTACCCCCAACATTGGCACAATAAACGCCATGTTAGGAGTCTATGGAAGGAACGACATGTTCTCAGAGGCAAAAGAGCTATTTGAAAAGATCAAGCAAGCAAATCCTGAACAGAAATCTTTGACCAAAGATGGTGATGCTATCAGTTCTCTTACTCCAGATGCGTATACATACGCCGAGATGCTTAAAGCATCTGCACGGGCACTTCAATGGGAATATTTTGAACATGTGTACAAAGAGATGTCTCTTTCGGGGCACCCTTTTAATCAGAGAAAGCATGCGTATCTGCTAGTGCAAGCATCCAGAGCCGGGAAGGTGGTTTTTTACTTGAAGCTCTCTGTTTCTTCCGAACTTCAATGCAGTGTTATTTATTTTTCCTTTCCGAAATGTGCAGTGGCATCTGGTGGAGCACACATTTGACACGATTCTGGAAGCTGGAGATGTTCCTTGTTCACCCGTCTTCATTGAAATGGTTTTTCTGTATCTACTACGTGAGAACTATGAAAGAGCTGTTATTATTGTGAATGCTATGGCACAAGCGTCGTTTCAAGTCAGTGACAAGGACTGGAGTGCTATTCTAATTGCAAACAAAAATAGGATAAGTGCTGAAAAACTCGAGTTGTTTTTGGATGAGCTCCGCACTCATGGCTTAGCAGATGAACCCACCGTCCGTGGCTTGCTCGGATCACTGCAGGTGGTCACCCATGGCTTATCTTCTAACCGTGGAGACATAGGGTTTGATAATGGCTGCACCACTGATGATGCATCTTCTGTTGGTCAAGTGATAAGCGAGTATGATGAGGAAGATAATGGTGAAGATGACCCAGATGATGATAACAATGATAACGTCGATCATGATGATGATGATGATTACCTTGATGACGATGACGACGATGATGACATGGATGCCTATGTGAATGAACACGACAGTCTCTTGGATATTTCGCACTGTTCTGATACACAAAGAACCAAGAAACACAGTTATTTGAATCCGGATTTGCCATCCGCTGATCAGATACTGAAGGCCTGGAAAGAAAGCAGGGAGAAGGATGGGGTCGCTTCCCTTTTCTGTCGGCAGTAGAAGTGTTGCTTTCTTGTTTAGCCATGAGACAATTGCATCTTGTTCCCGTAAAAGGGATGACGCCAAGTATGACTACGGATTCTATGGTCGACTCGCCTGGTGAGAGATTATTTGGATGCTAACCAAAGTTGAGTGAATTACTGATCCTTGTCTAAGCTATAAATCGGTTAAACTGGTGAGTCCTCAATGATGAATGAAGATGAAATGCACTCGATTTACAATCGTCTGCTGTTTGCTGCACATGTAGATGTAAATACTGAGCTATGCTGTATAAAGTTGTCCGTTTTTTTTGGCGAAGCATATATGTATATCTTTTTACACCTTCCTCATGTTATTGTTGTGGCACATTGGCGAGCAAATATGAACTTTCTATGATATCAGTGGCTTTATTCATTACATCCGTGACTCGGGGAGAGTCCCTTCGAGTGCCAATGTAATAGGCTAAACATGCAAAATCAATGATTTCCGAAGTTCCGAGTTCTCGATGGGCTAAAGCAGAACCTATTCAAGACAATCATGCAAAGCTTCTATACATTTGCTCTACAATCAAGAACCAAAAAATGTATTTGATCAAAAAAAGAGAAAAAAAACCACCAAAAAACGTATAATTGAACTGTTTCTAGGATTTCAAATGAGACGAACTGCAACATTATGCATACTAGCTGAGCGGTTGATCACCTTCGGGAACACATGCTCCTAAACACGGCCTTTGAGAACTGAATGAAATTCACGCTGGAGATTTCATACCGCGAGGAACATATCAACTTGAGCATATTTACAAAAAACACCACCGTGGTAGCATCTTCAGATGTTGAACGCATCAGCTTTCATGTACAAAGCACGAAGTGGATTCCCAATTCACTGTGGAAAGTTCAGCTGCAGAAATTTACAAAATAAAACTCAGAAGACATGAAGTTGAGTAAATTACATGAAGCAAACACAAGGCGGAGTTCCACTTAAAAGTTATGCAACAAGTTTTGAACATTCAAATGCCATCCCCATGTGTGCGAATATGATTTCCTATGAGGCATGAATTCTGTTCAGCAAAATGAGAATTCACTCGTAACAGAGTCTCAAGGGGGCAAATAAGAGGGGATATTACGATAAATTATGACGTTCAGAAACCAAACATCACTTATCGGGAAAAAAAAACAAACAAACATCATAATGAAGGGATATGGAAGAAACATCGCAAGGCTTATCGGATACTACTAAACATCTAGAAAGGCATAGCTTACCAGGCACGAAGTGCATTACATTTCACTGCTTTCCATGCAGCATCAGCAAAAACTTTTAAGGCCTCTGCCTCGGCTTCTGCTGCTTCTGCATCACGTGCAGCAGCTTCAGACGCCGCAATCGCGACTTCGGCCTCTGCGACTGCTTGCGCAGCATATGCTGCAGCTTGCTGAGGAGTCATCTCTCTCATCATCTGTAGCTCCGCTTCAACCTCAGGTTTGATGAAGATTTTGGTTTCATGTTTCCCGGACTTCAGCCCGTCTCCTTGTGTGCCATCTGGAACGTTCCTTTCGACATCAATAGACGCTAAATTTGGAGTTATTCGATACCTGTTCATTTCCTGGAAAAGCAAAGTCAGAAACCACGACTCGAGATCCATGTATCGGTAATACAAGTGCTCATTAGTCATCATGACGACCAACAAGGGTAGTAGGATTTGGATAAACAGCAACCATGATTCGAACATAGAGTTTCAGGTCAGACATGCAAGAAGCACTAGTCGAATGATTAGTATACCAGTACGACTAATGCATAAAGGGGTAGCATGGGCATGTACAAGGTTTTATGCAGGACTTGAGGGAAAGAGTCCTTGCTGTACAAGGTTTTACGCAGGACTTAATCTTCTAGACCTTATCTTAAGCAGAATCCTAGGGCAACTTTCTGTTATCGATATATTAAGTAAGAGAAGAACAAAGAATCACCTCTAGTACAAAACCATTATATTGAATACCTTCGTTAGCATGCCATTTGCTACCATGAACTTTAACTTCGCGGACAATAGCCCTTTTAGATTAGCCGGTGCCCAAAAACGCTCCTACAGCAAATTGAATCAACAGATACTCGCAAAATAAGATGATAACAAGAGAGGAAACCATCTGTTAAAAAAATAAAAAAAAAACCTCCAAGAAAAAAGAAAAAAAAAAAGAGACAAAACTCCAAGAAAAAGGTGAGGATAGTCTGCATTGTTTTAAACATGCATCATTTGGCTTTCCAAATTCATGTTTTACAAAAAGAATTACATGTTACAGTCAGGAAGTTCAAATTTTAATAAGATGAATCCGTCAGATAATCGTAATCCATCATGCATCTCGCAAGGTTGACTTGAGTAACTACCACATATTAAGTAATATCAGGAAGGTCTCACCTTCTCTGCATTGAAGGAGAAGATCAAGACCACCTACTGATTAATTAACTAAATATTGAACCCTAAACTGAATGGCTTCTGTTCCTACCAGAGTAAATATCAGTTTCACAATGTAATATGAAAAGCATCAGGATTCAACTAGAAAAGCATTTACCTCAATAATCAAAGCAATAGCATTTTTGTCCGAACCCTTAGGCTCCTTCAAGGTGATTAGAGCCTCCAGAATGATGTTATCCAGCCTGTAATTAACAAACATATCAATCAAAACTCAAATCAATTTATCAGTGCTTATTTCTCGCACACAATGGTCTTTCTAAGTTAGGCTTTTTCAGCTTTTCCATTTTCCGGCTTTCCAAGATACTTCTACAACATGCGTAACATTTATATGTATGTAAAATTTTGACAATGTGTATACTTGCCCCAAGAGCAACTACTTCTCTATGCTATTACTTGCTTAAGAAGTCCTTTGAATCAAAAGAATCATGGATCTCCTAATTGATCCAAATTCACTCTACCTTTTGCACCTCTTCCACCCTCATCGACTGGTTAGACTAAAAATTGTAAATCTCACTCGTAAACTACTCTAACTTCACCTGTTTAGCGTCCACTGATTCAAAACATTGAATGCATATGAACGCAGCATCATAGGCAAAGATGGGTGAACTGTCTACAATGGGACATTAGAACTCTACTAATTCGGAACCACAAAAATCTCAACAATCAATTACACCCAGCAAAGTTCAGCAACTTT
>JAOVYX010000020.1:250216-279813 GCA_035668315.1 Drosera spatulata | reverse complement strand
GTAATCTGATTAGTGAGTTTTTCTTCCCGTGGGTTTTTTCTTCCCCTTGAGGGTTTTTCCCACGTAAATCTGGTGTCTTTTTTCATTCCTGTTATTTATCAATTGTGCTTGTTAATTGATCGATTACGTGCTGAATTACAATTCTGAGATTGTCTCGAGATTCAAATCGTAACAGTAATATTTTCCTTCAGATGGAGGGGAAATCAAGAACTGATGATGCTTTTCATATGTCCTTGGTTTTTGAAGCTGTTGTGAGGATATTCCTGGACCCGAAACTCAGTAAGGCAAGGAAGTCATGGCTGCAACACAAGCCAATCGAGTATCGGTAACTATACCCTGTTGTATCCCAAGTCTCATGGATCAGCTGCTATGTTTCTGCTACACATGATGGAGCATCGTCATAAGACCTTCTAGAATCGTCGACCTTGACTTTGCTAACATGACAACGAAATCACAGGCAAATGGGCAATCCCCAACTCAAAGAAATAACGAGTTTCCCTAGAAAAATTAGTACACCTTCACATGCTCAAAGTCAAGGCTACATTTAAATCCGTAAATTAATCACTCATTACAGGCCACGATTTCGTTCTCTCCTCAATCAATCAAAGAAACCAAGTGTGAAGGACTCCAGTTATATAATGCTCCAGCAGCAAGAAACCAAGAAAAAAGGCTGATATGGCTGAAGGAATAGTTATCAACATAGCAGATAAAGTGTTGACGAGCTTTGCTCAGCAGCATTCCAGGAGGTTACCGCGTGCTGGGGAGCGAGGGCGGATACCACCAGGCTGAAGGAGACAATCGAGACATCAAAGCGGTACTCTCGGATGCCCAGTGGCAGAGGATGACAGCAAAGCCATCAAGAAGTGGCTTCGCAGAGAGATGTTCTCTATGAAGCAGACGATTTGTTTGATGAGATCCTAGCTGTGGATGGGCTTAAGGATCTCATGGAGGGAAACCGGCTGATGAACGAGGTACGCACATTCTTTTCACAGTCAAATATGATAATTTTCAACCGGAAGATGGCTCAAGGAGTCAAGGCCATCAGGGAGAAGTTGGATCAAATTAAGCTAGACATGGAGCCGTTCAAGTTCCAAGTGAATCAGTATTACCAACAAGAAGATAACCTGCAACAGCAAGGGATCAATGGCAGCAGAAGAAGAGGGACTATGGAAACTGGCTCCTTCATAGTCTCTGAGGATATCGTAGGACGAGAAGATTGTTACGATCAAGGTCCATAGATTTTATCTTTACTAGCCTAAGCGGTTTAAATAGAGCGTCATAAAATATAAATAGCACAAATAAGACTGAGATATTACGTGAAAATCCTTACGGAAAAAAATCACGGGCGGTCGCCGACGACGAGAAAATCCACAAACCCAAAGACGGGATATAAAAAGAGTAACACCCGAACATCAAGAGCTTCACCACGAGAGATAAAGACGCACTTCTCCTAATCACAAATCTCTCTAGATTCACTCTAATGTGTGTTTATACTGTAGCCAAAAGTGGTGTAATAGCTCTTAAGGCACCTCTACTTGCTCCTATGCTTCTCTACCCAACTGAGCTCTAATTCCTAATGTCACACACTTAGGTGTGTTATATATACAAGCACAAAGGACCTTCTTTTGCACCATGCTGACACGGACACAACACGACCACGGAAAACACCCATGCGGAGGACCACACGTAAGGAATAAGTTAGACAACTTGAGACACCTTTCAATAAATCTCCACCTTGATTCAAGTTATCATCTCATACCTCGTCAAGATCTTTTCTGTCGTCGACAAAACCTCCATCTAGGCTTTAAGAAAGCCAAACCGCTCTCAACTCCTAAGAGTTTTAGACAATAACGAAACTTTGGCATAGGAACTAGTTTTGTCAACATATCTGCTGGATTCTCTACAGTCGTAAAGTTGATCATCTTGACATCCTTAAAGTCCCGAACAAAGTAATATCGGATGTCAATGTGCTTAATTCTCTCATGATGCATCTGATCACGAGTTAAGTGAATTCCTGATGAACTGTTATAATAAACCATTGTAGTCTCTTGCTTCAAGCCTAAGTCTAAAGTTAACTTCCTCAACCAAATCGCTTCCTTCACTGCTGATGCAATAGCCATGAACTCTGCCTTTGCAGTGCTCAAAGCCACCGTATCCTGTAAAGATGCCTTCCAAGAAAATGGTCCATCATAGAAAGTAAATACGTACCCTGTCACTAACCTCCGATGATCCAGATCTCTAGCATAGTCTGAATCTGAGAACCCCTCAATATTATCGCCGCCTCCACCTCGCCTTACATCATAAAGGAGGCTCAATCCCAATGAACCCTTAAAATAGCTAAAGGATCCACTTCACGACCTGCCAGTGAGCTCTATCAGGTCTGCTCATATATCGACTGATTGCTGATATTGTCTGTGACAAATCGGGTCGAGTGCGTAGCATAGCGTACATCAGGGAACCAACTGCACTCGCATAAGGTACTGAGGTCATGCTCTTCATCTCGTCCTCAATCTTCGGTGAGAGCTCCAAAGATAGTTTGAAGTGCGCTGCTAAGGGAGTAGAAACGGGTTTGACATCCTTTATACCCAATCGATCTACAACCTTCTCAATATACTTCTTTTGACTCAAGGTTAAAACCCCATGCTTTCTATCCCGGTCGATCTCCATGCCCAAGATCTTCTTTACTGGGTCGAGATACTTCATATCAAACTTGCTACTGAGTTATGCCTTCAACCTGACAATCATCTCTTTGCCTCTACCAACGATCAACATATCATCTACATAGAGTAAAAGATATACCTGACTCCCATCAGTTTGCTCCTGATGATACACACACTGATCATACGGGCTCCATGTGTATCCATTGCTTCCCATGAAAGTGTCAAACCTGTGATACCGATGTCGGGACGATTGTTTCAACCCGTATAATCATTTTTTTTCAAAAGACAGCCTCCATCTTCCATTCCTAACAATGAAAAACCCTTTGCCTGACGCATATAGATCTCCTCTTCTAGCTCATCCTGTAAGAATGCAGTCTTCACATGCATTTGCTCAAGTTCAAGATCGAATTTAGCAACCAATGCTAGAAGAACTCGAATAGAAGTACGTTTGATTATAGGAGAAAAAACTTCATGATAGTCAATACCTTCCTTCAGAGTAAAACCCTTGGCTATCAATCTGGTCTTGAATCTCACCTCGCCACCATCGCCTGTTTCCTTTTTTTTGAACACCCATTTGCACCCTAGAGTGCGCTTTCCCATCATTAAGTAAATTAGAGTCCAAGTGTTATTTTTATGCAGAGACTCTAGTTCCTCTTCCATAGTTGCAGTCCACTGGGCACATTTTGAACTAGCGACGGCCTCCCGAAATGACACACTTCCAAATGACACTCTCTTCTACTTTCCGAGAACACAATCCTCTTATAACTCGAGTTTCGGTGTCTTCAATTCTCTATACAAGTCATCTGAACTCAGAACATCCATCCCCCTGTTGGTCATATACCCGAGCCGCATATGGCACAACTTCATCCTAGAACTTCCCTCACCATCATGGACTGATAATGAGCTTGCAACAGCTACAACTCCATCCTGCGTAGCATGACAACTATCAAGAATGTCCAAATAAGAGCAAACTAAAACGAAAGCTCCTCCATAGCATGACAACTCTACTCGTCGAACAAATCATCATCATCAAGTTTCAGATTAAGCTTCTCATACTTTTTCATTTCCACGTCATCCACTGTAGATAACCAAAACATGAATATCATAAGCAAAATATGTATCCAAGATAATGTACCAAAGTGCAAAAATATATCTAGTTCTACTACAAGAACTTAGCACAATTTCACAAAGATGGAAATGAACACCAATAGGCATTATGATCTACTTTTATAACCAAAACTAACAGTTTCTTTAAAAGAACCGTTTCATGTTTTCATTTGGAAGGCTATAGTCAACATGTCAAAACATATAAGTTTGTTGTATCATCAAATTTTGGAATGACAAGAATTCTTCCATTTTTTCAGATATATCTAAATAGAACATAAAACAAAGCAGGGATTCGATTCCTTATTCATTATTCATCTGAATCTTTTGATTTTGATCTAGTATTTTCGTACGTATTCCTACCCTATGCTTATAGATGCCGATAGGTTTAGTCTTGATGGAAGGTTTTATGGAATAATTCTTATAACAAAGCAGTTAACTCCATCTGTTAGAACAACTTCCATTGAGTCTCTGCACCTATCCTTTCTTTTTTCATGCCGATTCCCGTTGTTTGAACCTTTTTTTTTTTTTTTTTTTTACTTTCGTATAAAAGAGGAGTTGGCTCAGGATGACCCCCCCTACTTCAAACCATGTAGGACATATCATCAAATATAGAATGATATGAAGTCGACTATAACATCATTGAAACATATCAGACAATTCTTATATCCATATTTGGAAAAACTTAATATTAATGTTTTATGCAATGACTTGCCGCATCATCAAATTTGGAATGATATAACAATTCCTCACACTCAACAGTTCGCACTAAGCTATCAGAATGTTCGAATTGCCCCGAACGCCTATTCGACCAGATTTTCAAAGTTCTCCTCCAAATTCGAACTTATTCAAAATGACAAGAAATGATTAAGACCTTTCTATAAATTTTTTAATTCCATCTCCCCCACAGTTTTGAATGTTCGATCTTTGGACAAATCTTTAGTAAGAAAATTTGACATGTTTTCCTTCAACTTCACATAAGTCGAAGTGATAATTCCATGTTCAATCAAATAATTAAGCATCGCTTGTTTAAGTCTAATATGTCTCCTTTTTCCATTAAAGAGTGAATTAGTGACTATGGTTATAACAGCTTGATTATCGCAGCACACTGGAACCGAATTTATCTTAAACTTTTGTAATGAAAGATCTAAAATTTAGCCACGTATCCATTCTGCTTCATCAGCCGCAGACGTTAAAGAATAGAGTTCTGACTCCATAGATGACAATGTTATACATGTCTGTTTTTTTGATTTTCATACTACAGCAACTCCACCCAAGTTAAACACATAACTTGTAGTAGACTTGTTGTCCCCCAATTCTGAGCTCCAATTAGCATCAAAATATCCTTCCAAAAACGAAGGATGACTCGCATAGCACAAAGCATATGCGTGAGTACCCTCAAGGTACCTCATCAGCCTCGCAAGGGCATCCCAATGATTCTCACTAGGATTACTAGTGAAACGACTTAACATGCTTACCGCAAAAGGTATGTCAGGTCTAGTGCAACTCATAGCATACATGAGACTACCAACCAACTTAGAGTACTCCAGCTGGTTTACAACAGAATCCTCATTTGGTTTTAGTCGTTTACTATAATCATAAGGTGTCTCAACAGCTTTGCACTCACTGTATCCCCATTCAGAAAGCAGTTTCTCAATATAATGAGACTGACTAAGGGTGATCATTCCTTGTCGTTCAAAACCTACTTTCATGTCAAGTATAGTGCCAACAACACCCATATCTTTCATGGCAAATACTTTCACTAAAGGTTGTTTCACGTCTTTGACTACAGAAAGATCAAAACCAAGAATTAGCATGTCGTCTACATACAAGCAAATAATAATGACTTTGTTTGACACAAGACGGTAGTAAAGGCACTTATCCGAATTACTACTATGAAAACCAAGAGATTTTACCGTTTTATCAAACTTTTGATGCCACATCTTAGGTGCTTGTTTGAGACCATATAAAAATTTGTTCAATTTACAAACCTTCTTCTCGAAACCCTTCATGACAAACCCTTCAGGTTGGTTCATATAAATTTCCTTAATAAACTCTCCATTAAGAAAAGTTGTTTCATATCCATTTGATGAACTACAAAGCTCTCAATAGATGCTAAAGCAAGAAGAACTCTTATTGTTACCAGATGACATACAGATGAATATACATCAAAGTAATCCACCCCACTTACTTGAGTATAGCCTTTAGCAGCGAGACGTGCTTTATACTTGGCTATTGACCCATCTGGATTAAGTTTCTTCTTCAAAATCCATTTGCACCATACAGTCTTAGCCCCTTTAGGCAAATCGACTAGATTCCATGTTTGATTTTTCAGCAGAGAATTCATTTCATCATTAATGGCTTCTACCCATAACAAAGAGTCCCTACACTTCATAGCTTCCTTAAAAGTTGATGGATCGGACTCCACATGATATGTTTCAAAGTCCTCACCAAAGCTTTTGGGAACTCTTGTTCTCTTTGATACCCTTAACGACACAACGTCAGACTCTGTTGTGAGATCATCAGAAACAGCAGGTTCAGATTCCGTAAGCGACTCTATAACCATTTTTGTCAAATCAGGTAATTTATGCCCATGATCTTTAAGGAACTTATCCTCAAAGAAAACAACATCTCTAGATTTTGTCACCTCATTAGTTGATAGATCTAAAAACCAATTTGCAGCACTGTTTTCTACATTTACTAGAGTCTGAAATCCTTACATAGGCTATACAACCCCATGTTTTAAGGGTGTCATATTTGTATGGATGTTTGTATCAAATCTCATAGGGAGTAGAGTCCAACTTAGAGTGTGGTACCCTATTTAGAATGTAATTAGCAGTCGGAACTGCATCCCCCCAATAGCAAGAAGGCATGTCAACAGTCAATAACAAGGAATTTAACATTTCTGTTAATGTTTTGTTTTTACGCTCAGCTACACCGTTTGATTGAGGTGAGTAGGGAGTCGTAATTTCAAAAATTATTTTCCTTCTTTTTATCTGATTGACACACTGGCCTCACCTTTTCCCGCCATACCGATAAAATGTGTTGGCTCAGCATTGCCAATAAGCAAGTTAGTTTGCTTCTTTAGTGTATCAGAAACCTTTAACAGCTTGCAGTCAGCTTCAAAATGTCCCCATTTACCACAATTATAGCATTTGCCCTTTTTCTTTTTCTTCTTGGTAATTGTTTTTGTGGGTTCAAACTGTTTGGGTTCATCCTTTGACAGCTTGAATTTTCTAGGAAACTTTTTCGGTCCAACGATAGCATTAACCACAGAAGGTTGCTGCTTCACCGATTCCTCATTGTTTCTAGTACGGTTCTCATCTTCGATTCCAGTAAATCGTTTGAGATAATCCAGCTCCACCTGACTTTTCTTTCGTTGCATTTCAGTTTTGAACAAAAGCCAAGATGTAGGTAGCTTATTAATAATAACTCATATCAGAAAACCTCTTAATTTCATAGTGAGGTTCTCCAAATCAGAGACCTGAAGAAGAACTTCTTTGTCATCAACAAATTTCATATTCATGAATTTGTCCACCAGATGAGTTTTAGAGACTTCTTCCTCCCTTTTGAATTGAGCTTCTAGGTTTATTTCTTTCGTCGTCTTATATTTATTGTAAATCTTCGTCAATCGAGATGATAAATAATTTAGAAGATAATCTCTACAATAGTCATCGATAATCTTTATTCCAAGTAGCCTCATTAACATCTTCTATTGTCTTGTCAAAAGTGCTCCATATGGTATAAAATATATTCAAGGTTTTAATACCGAATTGAACCGTTCTATTGCAGTCATTATACTCCAACCCTCTAAAATTTTTAAGTTTAGACATTGTATTTCGAATGAATTAGTCATGTTCCTCTAATAATTTTAATTAAGTTAATCGAACAAAATCGCAAATAGATTATGAAACGAGTGCACCTGATTACTGAGACGATCCAAATCAGATTGAGCAAATATCAAGCCTGAACCACTTGAATCAATTGAGACAATTACACCAGAAGTAGCTAGCAGTGCCTCTTGTCACGGACGGGCTAATTTAAGGGGTTTTCTTTAAAAAATTGTCTAGAGTTCTCCATATTTCTCTAAATAATTCCATATTTTTCTAGAGAAGGTTAGAATATTATAGATTTCTCTACACTTCTCTAGACAACTCTAGAGTTCTCTAGTTAGAAGGCATTCTAGAAAACTCCATGTAAATATCTAGGGAGAAGAGTCTAGAAGACTCTTGTATATTCTTAGGAGAAGAAAGGTATGGAAGAGTCTAGATGCCAAGTCTATAACTCTCCATGAAGTTGTATATATAGGGATGAGGCCTTTGGCCAAGGCATCTCATCTCATCCCAAGTCATTCCAAGACATCTCATTCTTGCAAACACAAAGCACACATTGTAAGCTTCCAAGTGTTCTCAATACAAAACTTGTTTCCAAGTCCAAAACTCTCTTGCGTTCTCAAAAATCACCTTTGAGTGACGAGTTAGGCTGAACTCGAGTGAAGGAGTGAGTAACTTGAGTGTCGCACGGGTTGTGAAATTCTATCCCCGTGACACTCTGTTTCCTTCTTCTTCTGGAGAATAAACACAACAAAGCCAAACCACACAGCTCGCACTATCGCACACCACCCAGCAAATCGCACCGCTGTCCTAGATCCAAGCAACGAACAAGATCCGTGCAACCCAGCCTTGTAGCACGCCTCGTCCCTTGTGACAACCCTTGTGAGGAATGATTGCGACCCAGATATCAATCGATAAACTCGAATTCGATTCTGATGAGATCAACTCTGCAACGAAACAAACGCGCGAGATCTCTCTGACTTGAGATGACCTCTAGGCCGACGATCGACAAACCAGATCCAAACATCGGAGCCGTTGTCCGAGTCGATGTAGCAATCTCGAAGCCGTGATTTATTCGCGGCGCCGGAGGCGCGGTGGCGAATCTAGAGATTCGATTGTTATGGAAAACTACGGTGACGGTTAAGGGTTTCACGAGTGTTTTGCTTTAAGATTGTAAAGGATTTTGGTTGCTTCTGACTAGCATTAAACCAAAACAATCAAGATATTTTTCAGGTTAGTATATGACATGAATAATTTAATCTTCATCGTTTATTTTTAAACTTAATCATATAACTAATATTTAAACATATAAATAAAAATATTATTTATTATAAACGGTATATCTCAACAAGAAAAGGACAAGCTTATCCTACAAGCCCTTTATGCGAGCGAGGCATCAAAAGATGGATGGACCGGACATCAAAAGATGGATGGACCGGACAAGGATACTAAGCCCGATGTGGACAAACAATCGGTAGACGAGGTACAGCTACAAATTCAGAGATTTCTGTCTAACAAAATGTACCTCCTCCTGCTCGAAGATGTGTCGGATGAGGACTACTCAAGGTGGATAGAACTGAGGTCCTTGTTGAGGAGTGACAAGTCTGGAAGCAAGATTGTACTCACGACAACCCTGATGACGATAGCAGAAAGTATAGGCTCTTTTGAACCATATCAGGTAGAAGGCTTAGCGGGTTGGTGGATCGCTCAAGGATTCATTTCCCCCAGTGCAGGACAGAACCCACTGGAAGCTGCAATGGAGTGTTTTATTAAGAGATCCTTCTTCCAAGATGTAACATGGCACAGCGACGGGTATATATACTATTGCAAGGTGCATGATCTGGTGCATGATTTGGCTCTCTATGTTAATGGGAGTGATAGCTTTGTGGCGACAGTAAGTACCAAGCAGGAGCATTACCCGAGTAGTAGGATCGAGCATGTGGCCATCCATAGTTGCATTGACGTTTCATGGAATGCTCCGTCACCCTTGCTCATATCGAAGCACCTAAGAGCCGTCATCGAACATGAATGGGGACCCAGTGGTATGCCTATCAGATGGTCGAACTTGGAGAAGATATTCTCTAGCTTTAAGTACCTGCGTATGCTGGAGATGACAAGCAAGGATGTGGAAACAATGCCAAGTAGCATAGGCAAGGTAAAGCACCTGCGATACGTTTTGCTCCATAGTTGGAGAAACATCACATATCTTCCCAAATCATTCACTCGCCTGTACAATTTACAGACACTAGCAATGGGTTACTGGACAACTTTGAGAGCATTACCTAGAGATTTTACCAAGCTGGTGAACCTTGTGGGCATCAATATCACAGACTGCCATTCTTTGGCTCATATGCCATCAGGATTCAGTCAGCTAACAAAACTGGAAAAATTGTCTCATTTTTATGTGGCCAAGTTCAGTACCATACCAACCGAACGCAGTGGGCTGGATGCACCAGATACCCTGACAAAACTTAGAATGTCATTGCAGGTGGAATTCCGAGAGTGGAGTAGCAATCCTGGAACAGCAAATTTGAACAGCCACCTAAGCCTCGAAATGCTGATATTTCAATGGAAGGTCGGAGCGTTTCCACGTGATTCCAGATCAGATGAGATTGAGTTCAGGTGCTCACATCCTCCAAATCTCAAACGACTAGCGATAGACGAGTTCCCTGGATCGAAGATCCCATATTGGGGAATGGACAAACTCACTTCCCCTCTTCCTTTTCTCGTTTCGATTCTTATCAGCGACAGAAGATGCAATCATCTTCCACCATTTAGTAAGCTTCCGTCACTTGAGGACTTGTTCTAGCCGAAATGCGTGAGTTGGATTACATTGACAAGGACTATGGAATCTGTACAGCAGCAACGGAGACAATATTCTTTCCAGTGCTAAGGCGACTCACGCTGTCAAAACTGCCCAAGCTAAAGTCATGGTCCCCAATGGTAGAAGCTCTTTTGAGGCCGTATCACCATAGACATCAAACCCAACCTTGGGATGATGAGCTGCTACCGCTTCCACACTTCCCTCGACTTAGTGAGCTGCGAGTCCAGGAGTGCCCTCTCTTGGAATCGCTACCTCGAATTCCTCAACTTGAACATCTGGTGGTAGACGATGTCAAACAAAAGTTAAAGCATCAGCTCCAAATGAGGAATGCTCGCTCTTAAGAGTCTTCACCTCTTACTTTCTACTCCAACTTCGTGAAATTTTTTCCATGTGTCTCCTATGGGACATCTTGCACTGTTAACTCCATTATGGTTACAGCTATGAACACACTTCTCAGTGTTCTGGTTTGGGTGGATCTTCAATGTTTGAAGTTAATTACTAGCTCGCAGGGCTGGGACAAGGGATATATAAGAAAAACACCTTATCAAGTCTTTTTTCTATCAAATATGGATCATTCTCTTCCATTTCTTGGGAGCATCCTTTGAAATTTTAACATTTGTTGATAAATCTATGCAACAATATATTTATAAGGCTTGTGTAGTTCAGTCAACGGTAAGGATAAATGATAATAAGAGGACATAAAAACCTGAAGGCAATGGCCAAAGGTTCAGCAAGTCAAGGATTTTCTGGTGATAAAAGTTCATAAATCGAAGGTGCATCACTGTCCTAAAATTTTTAATTTTAAGTTAAGATTTCAAATTCAAATTACACTAGGAAAGCATTCTGAGAAAAAAATCAGCTCACGGTTTTAATGGAAGCAACTCTCATATTCCCCGCCACAGGATTTCGCATCAAATTTCACCAGCTGGAGGCTTAAAGCCTGAATCAAACATAGTAGATTTTTCAGATTTTTTATCCCTTGATGTGTCATAAACCTAAAAATGGGAGTGGAGTTGTATATGGGCCTTGGATTGAATTTTACTCGGAGAAAATTTCGCCCTCTTCTCCTCCAAAATTTCATCGGATTCCAACCCTAACCGTGCAAGCGGTCTATCTTTGTGATGTAAAAGTATTGAGACTGTCAGCAGAGTCATAGTGAAGCCCCCAAACCAGGAGACTGAGAATTCTGTCGTCACTCACAATATATGAGCAGCAATGGCCACAGATTGGACAATTTCGACCTTACGGTGACAAACATTAAAATATGGGAAAATAGCTTGTACTTGCCCATTTTTGCAGCTAACCCTTCACAGTATCGAATGAGGCGTTTAACTCTCTAAAATTTGACCATCGTTATATTTTTTGTTGACTCTGTTAATAAAAGTGGTGAAAAGGCATTACTACCCCTTATATAAAATAGAAAGAAAATTGATGATTTAATGAATAAAAAAACATAGAAGATAATAGGAAAAAATAAGTCTGACATCCCAACCCAATCATCAATTCAAAAACCCAATGAAACAGTACAAATCGTGAGAAAGTTTTTTGAGTATTTTATTGTATTTTTCCATAGCTTTTTGTCCCAATTTTTTCTAAAGCTTGTTTGAATCTCTTATAGTATTGTGGATCGATTTGATTGTTTTCAGTTGAAACAATTCGTTCCAAATTCAGTCGATCTACTCATTATCCTACAAAGGACCACCTTGTAAAATATGATAACTCATAGCTCTAACTTGATACAAGTCTAGATCTTACTCTTCATTTAACCATGAAACAGATTCCCTAGCGTTTAGGATGCTTTGTTAACCTCTTTTTTTCTTTCTTGTTGTAAAAACGACGCCGCAGAAAACTTCATAATCATTAACTTTTCGAGGCCTGCTAGATGGCAAAAGCATCATTATACTTGATCCAAAAATGATTGGTTCGTAAAGGGTAGTTAATCAGATGTTACGAGCGATGACAACCGTTGATTATCTTCATTGTTTAATTCGTTTAGGAAAATTTTGTTTTTAAATTGATGGAAAATTTTGAAGGGAGAAAATTCATGCGGATTATAAACTATACATAAAAAGAATCAACGAATGATGTTTACTAGTTATATCTAATTAACTGTCCTTTGCAACACAATCCGTTCCCCGAAACTCGATTTCGGCAGTAAAGTTGAACCAAGCCACACATAAAATCTTGGTTAGTCAATAATGTATATATTAAGCATTTATCCATACAGCAAAAAAATCACCCTTCTTTTGATATCACAAGTAACTAATTGGTGTTAACCATAATAAATTTGGATAGTCCATTCAAAATATTTTAGTCCTTAAAAGGATTAAAACTATTTTTGTAAATGAACCAAGAGTAGTGCAACATCCAAATTGAGCTTCAACATAATACATATGTAAAGTGATCTATTTTTTAACTCAAAAACCTACTAATTTATGTACAATTTATATATATAAATTGTTCTTTCTTTTCTCTAGGAATCGATATGAGAAACTACTCAATTCATTATATATCGTAACATAATATCACACACTGCATGCTCCTTAACCACACTAAACCTATAGAACCCTACCTCAGAAAAAAGGCACAATCCCCGTGACCGTCAAACAACGTTCTAGTCCCCATCCTTCGCTCTCCAAGCTCAAAATTACGACACTGCCATCGGAAATTCGTAATCGTAACTGACGCTTCAAAAAAATATTTCTCCCACTCTCCAACTCCGTTTCCTCCGCCCTTGGTTCCTCTCGTGGTACCAACCTATACTCGACCTCAAACTCCTCGATCACCACAGCGACCATGGCGACGATGGACGGCCTCATCAGCCTCGTCACCACGTTGCAAAGAGCTTGTACCAAACTCGGCGATTTCGGCGGTGGCGGCGGCGATGCCGACTTGCCTACTCTCTGGGACTCCCTTCCTTCCGTCGTCGTCGTAGGCGGACAGGTTTTTCATTCTTTGTTATATATAGCACTACTTCTTTATCTTTTGCTTCGTTTTTGGTGTCTTTCGGAGTTCTGCTTGTCTGTGTTTGAAATTTGGGTTTCGAGATTTAATTGGTTTGTGATTTGTGATGTGATGCTTAGAGTTCTGGGAAGTCATCGGTGCTGGAGAGCATCGTCGGTCGTGATTTTCTGCCCCGTGGATCAGGTCAGCGGGTTTTGTCAGTTTTGTGTTATTTTAGGATTTTGATTTTCTGAGGATTCTGCTTTGAGCAAGGTAAACTTGGCGCTGTTGGTGTGTAGTTGTTGGTTCACGAGTCTGAATTGATTATTTATTTATTTTTTATTTTTTTGAGTCGATGAGTCTGTATTGATTTTTAATTTTGAAGTTAGTTGTGAAGCCGCTATGGGATGCTATATCTCTAAAAGTCCCATTTAATGACGAAATCGAGAGGGAATTGTGAAAAGAGACGTGATGCTTGTTCAAAGAAAAGTTAGGAATGGAGTTGCTTATTAGTTATTTATACCCTCGTATTTTTTTCTTGTCCTTGTTGTTCGCTTTATTTTTAACCAGGGATTGTGACGAGAAGGCCTTTAGTCTTGCAGCTGCATAAGATCGAACAAGGTGAACAGGAGTATGCAGAGTTTCTTCACCTACCGAACAGGAAATTCAGAGAGTTCTGTATGTCTTTGCTTAATTTTCTTGCAGTTTTCGTTTTCCTGAATTATCTGATCATCATCTTGTGTATGTTTGTTTTATATTCATATTTTTAATATATGGTACTTGGCATCCCTTTGGAAATAAAGCGAAAAAAAAAAAGAAAAAAAAAGAGTTGACCCTTGGTGAGTAGCACCTGAGAGGGCTTTCCTTTGTTCACTTTGGCAAATAAAAGTCAAAATTATACAGTAGTGATGGATTTTATGTATGACATTTTGGATGTACTTAAATCATTTTGTTGGTTCACTCAAAACTGACTTTGTTTGGTTGTTTTGGCAGCACTGATTCGGCGTGAAATACAGGATGAAACTGACAGACTCACGGGAAAGTCTAAGCAAATCTCAACGGTTCCTATCCAGCTCAGCATCTATTCCCCAAACGGTAGGCTGACAAACCGGGCCAATATATGCTGCTGAAACCGTTATGGTTTTCTTGTCTAAAGTTGAATCCTTGAACTGCATAATTTTACTTGGGCATTTGTCTGATAAATTCCACTCATACATTAACAGACATTTTTCTTCTGCATGAGTCTGTGATCTCCTCATTGCATGGCATAGCATCATATTTTTTGCTGGAATAATAGTTCACTGTTTTGGTCTTGGGACTGCATCTGGTAGCATTTGTTAGGTGTATATGAGGATAATGGGTCTTGCTGAAAGTTTCTTCTTTGTTTCACTTTGCAGTTGTTAATTTAACTATGATTGACTTGCCCGGTTTAACCAAGGTTGCAGTAGGTATGATGTTATGATCATTTGTCTTGTTTTTATTTCGATACACTGTATGAAAATGAAAATGTCTCGCTCTTTATAGATGTATTTTTATTGATTTATTATGTTGACAGAGGGCCAGCCAGAGAGTATTGTGCAGGACATTGAGAACATGGTCCGCTCTTATATTAAGAAGGTAATTACATGTAATGCAACCTATGCTACCTTTACATATATCTTGCTGAAATATCATCCGACTGTTTCTAATGTGCATTTCCATAGTAGGTGGCACACTTGATTTTGATGTTTCCCAATTGAACACAAGTAGTTTAAATTGAAGCTAGGTTGTCGTCAAAGTGCTGATTGTCCTCGAAAATTTGTTCTCTTACATTAAAAGTGGTCATTTTGGCTAAAGGTTTAATTTTGGGTAACAGATTTCCACCTTCATGTGATATCTTAAATATAACTTTATCAGCAAAATCATGTGGTGATATTGGCTTGATTACCCAATGGATGCTCTTCGAATCTTTGCACCAGTCCATGCAGCTTATATCACAACCGGAATTCCTTGAGTGTGTTCTAGCTACTCTCCTTGTTCAACATGCTTCGAATTGTTTCACATATGCCTCAAATCCTTTATCGCGTGGATGTCCAAGATGGTGGCTCATTCCCGCGTGGACCTTCAGCGTGTCTGCGTTCTTCTCCGCGTGATCATCTTCTCCTCCCGTCGTAGGTTCTCCGTGTTTCGTCCGTGTTGTTTTTGCTATATAAGAGGAGAAGCAAAGAGAGGAGGAGAGAAAGACGCAGAGGAGAGGAGAGCAGAGAAAGGAGAAGCAAAGAGGAGAAAGGGAGAGCAGTGGCAGAGCTTGTGGTGTTTTGTTTATAAACACCTGAAATACCTTAAACATATTAAAGTGAGGGTGTTAGTTATTTGTTACGAGTTCTTAGTACTCGTATTGCTCTTTTTGTATTTCCTCATTTGACTAGTGGATTCTTCGTCGTCGACGACCGCCCGTGATTTTTCCCGTAAGGGTTTTCACGTAAAAATCTTTGTCTCATTTATTTTTGCGCATTTGTTATTGTTTGTGTTATAATTAACAGACCCGTTCATATCACGAATTTTTAGGACTAACTCGAGCTACATTGTCTTTCTAATTTGACTTGAATTTGTGCTATGAGTTTCTTTGGTGTGTCTTAACCTTTAAAAGTCAAGGGAATATTATGTGTCTAATTTTATCACCTCATCAATGAAACTTAATTGGAGATTTTATGATTGCCGAAGGACTCAGCACACTAAATGTTTGTGGTGCTCTTTCAGATCCTATATTGCATATTTGAATGCTTAAGATGTTTTACTTGGAGTGTGAGGGCTAATTGTTCTAACACATTATTCTTGGCTGACAGCCCAACTGCATCATTCTAGCCATCACTCCTGCCAACCAGGATGTAGCTACATCCGATGCTATCAAGATCGCTAGAGAAGTAGATCCTACAGGTAACTGGGAAGTGTTAGGCATCCTATTTTGGAACCATCTTTATACAAATAAGACGCTTTCTGTGACAATTATTCAATGGGACTGCATTGTGCATTTTTTATTTCTGTTTTTGATGATTCAGGAGAGAGAACCTTTGGAGTCTTGACAAAGCTCGATTTGATGGATAAGGGAACAAATGCATTGGATGTAAGTTCCAATTTATGACTAATAATATGCAGTTCGTACATTTATCAAGAAAAAGTTTACCCTCTGATATTTTGTTTGAGGTGTGTAAAAATGGTATTGGTTAGCAACTCTGCCTTGACAAAAATCAAAACGGTAGAGGCATGCTCTTTGAGTTGTTAGACACAAAATTGAATTGACCAGAACTGCGTAAATAAATAATGAAGCCACAGGTGTGTTATTTTTCTTGTGAAAACCATGATTGAACTGAACTGAAATGCAGTAAGAAGCTGTTTTGAGATTTTATTGAAGCTATCTGGAAAGAACAACGGAGCCTATGTTGAAGCTCCTACTGTATAAATTATAGTATAATCTCGATTTTGAATGTTAATCTCAGATTCCTCATACAGCCTAACTTGCATCCTGAATCCCTAACCTTTGTGGTTGTTATCAATACACTCTAGGATTTCATTGACTTCTTAGGATATAGTTATGTATTTAATCGATATTGCTTTTTAATTTATAACCTTTGAGAATCAATTTCTCTTATTTGCCTGCTTTAAGGTTCTTGAGGGGCGGGCATATCGGCTGCAACATCCATGGGTTGGAATTGTCAATCGTTCACAAGCCGACATTAACAAAGACATAGACATGATTGTCGCAAGACGTAGAGAGCATGAATTTTTCGCCACTAGTCCTGACTACGCACACTTGGCCAGCAAAATGGGTTCAGAGTACCTTGCTAAACTTCTCTCAAATGTATGATCAATTTCGTCTGTTTTCAATTCATTTTATTCATTGCATAATGTTGTCATGATCCTGTTTTGAGTGGAAGCCACTGTTGACATGACTCAGCATCTGGAAACATTGATCAAGGCTCGGTTGCCAAGCATTGCAGCTTCAATTGGAAAATCCATTAATGAGCTTGAATCTGAGATGGATTATCTTGGTAGACCTGTCGCTGTTGATGCAGGAGTAAGAAGCTCTGAATCCCTCATGTACATCTTATATCTATATATCTATTTGTCTTGTTACGAGTTTCTGAAATGTGGCATAAATGTTTGCAGGCTCAATTATATACAATCCTAGAGTTTTGCCGTGCATTTGACAAGACATTCAAGGATCATCTGGATGGCGGGTATTGGGACAATCGTACTATTCTACACATTTTTTTTTATCACACTTCTCATTTGATAAAAGAAAGCTTTTTAGTTTGGAACACGTTTCGTCATATTCTCCGGGATCATGCAACACCTTGAAAGCCTTGTGGCCTGGTTTCTCAACCAGACTTGAGAGCCCAAATGGCAAGAAGACTCATTGGTTCTGCTTTGTTTGGGTGGGGAACCGATATTCTTCTTCAAGTGATGCCAACAAACTTGTGACACCCTCGTCTCCCTATCCCTACAACTCAACCTGCCATGTGCCAAAGGCTTCCATTTAGGGTATCAAAGAAAAGAAAAAGAAAAAAAGGCTCCCATTTAGAGCAGGATGTGGGGAGGAGGATGCACATAGAGTATTAACTCACATACCTGGGAGCGATTTCTGTCAAATATTGAACCTATGATGAAGACATCTTTAACAGAATTGTTTGATCCAGTGGTGGCACTCATACTCTAGAAATTTAAGAGACCAATTGCCCATCTGACCACCTAGATTTGGTGCTAAAGAAACTCATCGAGCTGAATGTGAGCAAGACATGTTCTTGACATTGATCTTATTTTAGTTGACGGGTAGTTAAATGAGCCTATTCTATACTGAATCCCCATCACAGAAGTGATTCTAGACAAAGTGTTTAGGATGCCATGCCACAATCAGCTGTGATAGGATATGCATTCGTCTGCATGTCAGAAAACCATCTGTCTCCATATCCATAAAGCTTGAAAACTCAGTACAAATCGAAAATAACTTCTGTTTTCAGGATTTCATAAGGAACATTGATTGGGATTTGGGGTGCTTAGGTGTGGGCTATAGAATCCAAAACAGGTTTGAAGCAATGGCTTCAATGTTTGATTTCAGGCGACCCGGTGGAGGCCGCATCTTTACCGTGTTTGACTACCAGCTTCCAGCTGCTTTGAAAAAGCTTCCCCTTGATCGCCATCTTTCGATTCAGAATGTGAAGAAAGTAGTCTCCGAGGCTGATGGGTACCAACCTCACCTGATTGCACCAGAGCAAGCATACAGACGCCTCATTGACGGTGCCCTCAGTTTCTTTAAAATCCCAGCCGAAGCTACTGTGGATACTGTAAGTTCAAACATGAATTTTCTGATAGTTTACTGGATCCAGCTTTTGTAAAGGATTTAAATTAGTTTCTTTGTGCTTTTCGCAGGTTCACATGATATTAAAGGAACTAGTGAGGAAGTCTGTCACGGAAACTCAGGTTCGGTGGAAATAATCTCCCTAGTTCTTTTTCATCGCCATGCTAACTGAGGAGGAGAGAACTTCGAACTTGTTTTATGAATGAACAGGAATTAAAACGCTTTCCTGCTCTTCAAAATGAGATAGCTGCGGCTGCCTATGCAGCATTGGAGAGGTTTCGAGAAGAGAGTAAGAAGACAACGTTGCGACTGGTGGATATGGAGTCATCATATCTCACTGTGGATTTCTTTCGCAAACTGCCACAAGAGATAGAGAAAGGCGTCAATCCCACTGCCCCGGCAGAGGATAGATACTCCGAGGGACATTTTAGAAGGATAAGCACCAATGTTTCTTCATATGTTGGTATGGTCTCCGAGATGCTCAGAACCACAATTCCAAAGGCTGTTGTGCACTGTCAAGTGAAGGAGGCAAAACACTCTCTATTGAATACATTTTATGCTCAGCTGGGCAAAAAAGAGGTACTTATATCTTCATCCCTTTGGCAGGATCATGTCGTGTCTTGCTTAGAAAGCACCTTCTTGGGAATCCATGAGAGGATAAAGTCTGCAAGAATTATAGATCATCCTTGTGAAATTCATAAATCAACAGCATTTTGCTCCATGTCAAAGTTAGCTTGCTCACTGAGTGCTATTAATTCAAGAGGAAGTTGAGGCGTATGCTTCAAGACGTGCACCATGCAATAAAACTGGGATACTTTGACCATTTGTTGCATAAATTAACCTGGGACTGACTACAAAAAGTATCTTTTGGCAATCTATGGTAGTGGTGCGGAAAGAGCATACCAATGTGTTGGTGGGTGTCCCTTTTATGGGACCCACATATATATTACACATGATTGTAAAAGAAGAGAAAGAGATGCACGATTATGCACTGACAATCAATCGAAGGCAAAAAAAACGAATCAAAAAGATAAGAGAGTTCGAGAAAAAAAAGAAGGAAAAGTACAAACTTCGTTTTGCATACTGGGCCACGGTTGATTGTCATGCGTGAGCTCAACAAGCAAAGGCGACGAAGGAAAAAAAAAAAAAAGCATCCTTAATCGCTTATAAATAGGCAGGGAAGGAGCATCACACACCAAACACAAAAAAAGCACCAGAAGAGTTAGAAAAATACTCAGTTTGGGGTATTAAGGGATATCCTCTACGGGTATATTTTTATTCCGTTAGAGAAAAAAAATTAGTGAGAGTTATTCTGATGATTATAATCCCCTAGCACAGTCTAGGGACGATATTTGTATTACCTCTTTAGTGAAGATTTTGGTACCGCAACGATTCCGTGGTTTTTATCTTTTTTAAAGGGGTTTTTCACGTAAAATTTTGATATAGACTCTATTTATTTTTGGGCTATTTATTTATCCCATTTTAATTGCACGACGAGGGAAAAGTGTTGGGCAATTTTTGCTGCACGTCATACCGACTTTTCCCAACAGACTGGTATCAGAGCTTCGGTTAATTTAACTGAAGGGCGACCCAACTATTGCGCAAATTAAAATGAAAGACGGAGCCAGCGTTGGTGGCATGATCCGACTGACCTCATCGAACTATTCGATGTGAAAGTTCAGAATGGAGGATATTCTTTATTATAAGGATTTGTACGGGTCGATCGTAACCAAGACGAAGCCCGCTGATAAAGAGAAGAAAGCTTAGGTGTTGCTGCAGCGCAAAGCTATTGGTGTGATCAGACAATATATCGATCAAAGTGTCTTTCAACATGTGGCCAACGACGTCGATGCTTTTCCTCTATGGGAAAAGGTCGAGGCAATGTATCAGAGGAAGATTGCGATGAATAAAACTTCCATGATGCGGAAGCTAGTGAAGTTGCAGTTCAGAGATGGTCGCAATGTAGCAGAGCACCTGAATGATTTTGAGGTTATTGTCAATCAATTGACAGGGAAGCTCACGATGAACATCGTGAAAGATAGTATGTTGAATGAGGAAACCAGAAGGAAGGAGCTCAGCCCGTCCAACTCATCAGATGCTCATGTGATGGAGCATCGCGGACGGAACAAAGGAAGGACTTTCCAGCAAGACGGCAAGTTCAGGGGGAGATCGAAGTTTCAGAATCGGAAGGACATCACTTGCTATTATTGTGGCAAATCAGGCCATAAGAAAAACGAGTGTAGAAAGTTCAAAAAACGACACAGCGCAAGGCAAGGTCGTTAAAGGAGAGCAAAACAGCAAGTCAAGCACCACTTTCGTTGCAACCATGGATGAACCCTACCTCTTCTCAAATAGTGGTTCCATCAACCTCGCTTGTCCAGACTCAGATTGGGTGGTAGATTCTGGTGCCTCATTTTATCTTACTTCGCATATTAATTTCTTTTCATCTTACAAAAATGATGACTATGGTTTTGTGCGAATGAGAAATAATGTGACATCTAGAATTATGGGTGGTGGAGATATTTGGTTGTAAACCAATGCAGGTTATAGGTTAGTGTTGAAGGATGTCAGACATGTGCCCGATATTTGACTGAACCTGATTTCAGTTGGGGTGCTTGATGATGAAGGTTACACTTCTCATTTCTCTGATGGGAAAATGAAGCTCTCGAAGGGTTCTTTGTTGATTGATAAGGGAAAGAAGTAAAGAACGTTATACGTAATGCAAGCAAGGCTGATCAAAGAAGATGCAAATGCTATTGAGAGATCCTCCTCGATCGAGCTCTGGCATAAGAGGCTCGGTCACATCAGCGAGAAGAACTTGCAGATTCTTGCACGTAAGCAACTCCTACCTGATGTGCAAGGTATTCCTCTTAAACCGTGTGTTGACTGCATAGCTGGAAAACAACACAAAGTATCATTTCTTTCTTCCCCTACACATAAAAAAAAGAATATATACTCGATCTTGTGCATACAAATGTCTGCTATATGACAGAACGATGTCTAGGTGGTGCATAATATTTTTTACACTTTCATAGATGACCATTCTAGAAAGGTTTGGATCTGTGCTTTGAAAACTAAAGATCGGATACTAGATATGTGTAACGCCCCCGACTTTCCGTGGCGAAAGACACATGAGCGTTATGCCGTCACGGACCCGGTCCGTGACAAGGCTAAACAAATCGAATGGGTTTCAGGGGTACAACAGTCAAGAAACTATGAACAATAACCGAATTCATAGCTTACAGTCCCAAATATCTATTTAGTTACAGCATTTAAGCGGAAGCTGTGCAGATCGTTTATTACATTTAAACGATATAGACATCTGATCTGCCATAATATCCAAAATATATGGATTCATTCAATATACAAACAAGCTCTCTATAAGAGCCTTCAGGTGCTGCTTGGGGCATACCTGCAATTGAAAAACATAACCGTGAGCTAATAAAGCTCAGTAACCTCAGGTGTATGAATCCCAATTACAGGGAACTTCCGCTAACGGCAATGACGACCGCCGAAAGTCCCTAAAACATTTTTTATACATATAAGAAAATATGGACGCCATATCACACAACCTCCTTTCTCATTTCTTTACATAGCTTTGTATCGCTTTTAAGAATCATTCCTTTCTTTTGTAGATAATTAGAGTTCATGACTCGACTCAAAAGCAGTGACAACTCAAAGAATATGACCGACTCGGAGTACAGAGATAAGATAAAGTGTCAATCGTCATTCGGGCTACCCAATAGATTTGGAATATTCGCACCTGCCTACTCTGTACGTCGTCTTGCACCTCTTGTGCGTATTCAATGTTCAATCTTCTCAACAAATTCAAGAAAACGACCAATGATCCACAAGGGATGTCAATGCCGTCCTTATCAGTTCAAGGAGGGATATTTCTTATTTGTTTGCTTTTCCTTAGTTCACATGGATAGTGTAACTATGCTCCACATCTCCCGTTCCCTTTTTATTAATCATTTAGCGGTCGTTTTCATTTATTTCCCATGAGGGTATATACATTATAAGTGTACATTCTAATTCATTTCAACCCCAGATACCCCAACTTATGTCAAACGTGATTATTTATGTACGTTTGATGACGTATTTCCATGCGTACGTGTTATATATCTCAAATACGCATTTAAATTTAAGTTTGGGGGCTCGAAAAATGTATTTTCCCTGATCAGAAGGCCGTTGTGGGCGCGACACTCCCCTGTCGCGGGCGCGACGGCACTGTGCAGGAAATTCCCAGATTTTCCCTCGTCACGGTCGCGACCCAAGATTGTCGCGGCCGCGACCCAAGATTGTCGCGGCCGCGACGCTCCTCCGTCGCAGGCGCGATAGATCTCCGGTCAGACCCTGCAGGAAACCTCCTTGTCCGTCCCCGGATCGTCCAATTCGCGTTTTTAAGCA
Organism: Drosera spatulata; assembly: GCA_035668315.1. NCBI lineage: Eukaryota > Viridiplantae > Streptophyta > Magnoliopsida > Caryophyllales > Droseraceae > Drosera > Drosera spatulata. The sequence goes on along the minus strand of JAOVYX010000020.1, from coordinate 256,704 downwards.
TCCAAATCATTCCACACTCGTCTAACACAGCATAAACACGTCCCAAAACATGCACGGACGTGTTTGAATCGTGTGAATGAATAAAAAAGGTGTATCGGACGAGTGAGGTTACCTCGAACACGTTTGGTTTTCTTAAACTCACGATCACACTAACGGATCCTTTGTCGTCCTCTGATCGGATTGCTGGCGCTGTCCCTTCCCTCGGCCAGCTGCTGCCATTTGTCGTGGGGTGATGATGATGATCGTTAAGATAGTTTGATGTTGAAACGATGAAGAATATGATGATGTTGATGTTGATGATGGCGGCCGGAGATGATGGTGTTGGTGGCCGCTGGTGTGGTGCTGCAGCTGGAGACAGAAGTGTTGAAGAGGAAGTGGGAGAGATGGGTGTGGTGGTGTGCGGGAGTGGGGTGGGTGAAGTGGAGGGAAAAGGAGGATGTTTGGTGTGATGGGTTTAAACCCACGTTTCGTCCCACGAAACATCTCGTTCAGTTCATTATTCACCCAAATCTCGCAATATTAATCCATGAAAAATCTATTTGCATCGATAGATTTTCCCCGTATATGAAGATATGACCTTCCAAGTCATAATTCATTGTTTTTGGGATTAAATCGATAGTCCTTGCGCGCAACGTTTATAACGTTATAACATTATAACGTTATTTGTTCATAACGTTTATTAACGTGTTCAACTAATCATCCCAAATATTCCATCGTCATATTTGATTTAATTAATCAAATATTTTCTTGTATTTAAATATATAAACTTTTAGCACGATTTATATTAAAATCGTAACATTATATATTTATCTCAAAACCCCCAAAATTCTCGGGTATTACAATATGTTCAAAGAGCTCCATGCCAGAGTGGAAAGACAAAGTGAAAGGAAGCTCAAGTGTGTCAGAGCAGACAATGGTGGCGAGTACAGAGGTCCGTTCGAGGAATACTATAGGAAACACGACATCAGACTTGAGAAGACGATTCCCAAGACACCTCAGAAGAATGGAATCACAGAGAGAATGAATAGAACCATCTCAGAGAAGATCCGCTCTATGCTCTCTCATGCGAAACTCCCTAAATCGTTTTGGGGGAGGTGCTGCTGACAGCTGCTTACTTGATCAACCATTCTCCTTCAAGTCCTTTGAATGGTGATATTTCAAAAATGGTTTGGAGAGGAAAAGATGTGTCCTATCAGCATTTAAAGGTGTTTGGATGTAGAGCGTTTGTGCACATCCCCAAGGATGAACGCTCTAAGCTTGATGGTAAGACGAAACAAAGTATATTTTCTGGCTATCTTGGTGAAGAATTTGATTGCAGGTTATGGGATCCAATAGCCAGGAAGAGCATCCGAAGTAGAGATGTTGTCTTCTTTGAACATCAGACCATTGAGGACATCGAGAAGTCAGGGAAGTGCAGAACCCCAGCAGATGTCCCAATGAACTTGGATCCACTTCCTCCTCCGGCAACGGAAGATCAAGGGGGATATATACAGGATGATCTCGGTGATGAGGAAGCTGGTGTTGATGTTGATGGCTCAGAACCATTAGAGCCATAAGAAGAACCAGTTCCAGTACAATCACCAGCATAACAAGGTACGTGACACTCTACGAGAAAACGCAGACCATCTATCAGATATCCTGACACAGAGTATGTGATGCTGACTGATGGAGGAGAACCAGAGATCTATAGGAAAGCCATGTCAGATCCACATAGCAATCGTTGGTCGCAAGCCATGCAAGAAGAGATGCAATCCTTATATGAGAACCAGACATTCGAGCTGGTGAAATTGCCTAAGGGCAAACACGTGCTAAAAAACCGATGGGTCTACTGCTTGAAGACTGAAGACAAAAGCTCACAACCACATTATAAGGCTCGATTGGTTGTGAAAGGGTTCAGTCAAAAGAAAGGTATTGACTTTGATGAAATTTTCTCTCCAATTGTTAAAATGTCTTCTATCAGAGTTGTGTTAGGATTAGCAGGTAGCATGGATCTCAAGATCGAGCAACTTGATGTGAAGACAAATTTTCTCAACGATGACTTAGAGGAGGAGATATACATGGAACAGTCTGAAGGGTTTTAGGTCGAAGGGAAGGAGAACCTCGTGTACAGGTTGAAGAAGAGCCTGTATGGTTCAAAACAGGCGCCTCGCCAGTGATACCGCAAGTTTGAGTCCTTTATAGTGGACAATGGGTACAAGAAGAGATCATCAGATTCTTGCGTCTTCATTTAAAAGTTTGTCGATGGTAATTTCATTATCCTACTGCTTTATGTTGATGATATGTTGATTGTCGGACAGAACGCTAAAAAGATCGCTGCTTTGTAAAAGGCTCTTAGCAAATCCTTTGCGATGAAGGATTTGGGTCCCGCTAGGCAGATCCTTGGAATGCAGATCTTTCGTGATAGAAAGAACAAGAAGTTATGGCTATCGCAGGAACGATACATCAAGAAAGTATTGGAAATGTTCAACATGAACAAGTCCAAACCAGATAACACTTCACTTGCAGGTCAGTTCAAGTTATCAACGAAGTAGTGTCCCTCAAGTGAGACAGAGAAGTAAGAGATGCAGAGCATTCCGTATGCTTCAGCTATTGGCAGCTTGATGTATGCTATGCTATGTACTAGACCGGATATTGCCTATGCATTGGAGTTGTGAGCAGATTCCTTGCTAATCCAAGGAAAGAGCATTGGACAATAGTTAAATAGATTCTGAGATATCTTAGAGGTACGTTTAAGTTATGTTTATGCTACGGTCAAGGAAAACCTATATTAGATGGTTATAAAGATGCAGATATGGCCGGAGATGCAGATTCTCGGAAGTCCATCTCGGGATATATGACAACCTTCGCAGGGGGAGCAGTGTCATGCAGTCAAAGTTATAAAAATATATTGCTTTGTCTACTAGAGAGATAGAGTATATTGCAGTCACTGAAGTTAGCAAGGAAGTGCTATGGATGAAGAATTTCCTGTTAGAGTTGAGATTACAACAGGACAGGTATAGACTCTATTACGATAATCAAAGTGCTATTCACCTTGCCAGGAATCCGACCTTTCATTCGAGGTCGAAGCACATTGATGTGAGATATCACTGGATACGTGATGCATTGGATCAGAAGCGATTTCAACTCGAGAAAATCCATACTGACAACAACGGATCAGATATGATGACAAAGACCTTACCCATGGAGAAGTTTGACTTCTGCAGATAACAAGCGGATATGGTGGTGGTCCCATCGTTCAGGAGGAGGAGAATTGTTAGTGGGTGTCCCTTTCATGGGGCCCACACACATATCACACATAACTGCAAAAGAAGAGGAAGAGACACACAATTATGCACTAACAATCAATCGAAGGCAAAAGAAGGCGCACTGACTCGGGAAAAGGCAAGAGAGTTCGGAAAAAAAAGAAGGAAAAGCACAAATTTCGTTTTGCATTCTACGCCGTCGATGATTGTCATGCATGAACTCAACAAGTAGAGGCGGTGAAGGAAAAAAAGGTATCCTCAATCGCTTATAAATAGGCAGGGGAGGAGCATCACAATGCATCACACACCAAACACAAAAACGTACCAGAAGAGTTAGAAAAATACTCAGTTTGGGATATTGAGGGGTATCCTTTACGGGTATATTTTTATTCCGTTAGAGAAAAAAAATTAGTGAGAGTTATTCCATTGATTATAATGTAGGGACGATATTTGTAATCCCTCTTTAGTGAATATTTTGGTACCGCAACGGTTCCGTGGTTTTTATCCTTTTTTAAGGGGTTTTCTAAATAAAATTTTGATGTCGACTCTATTTATTTTTGGATCATTTATTTATCCTATTTTAATTACACGACGAGGGAAAAGTGTTGGACAATTTTCGCTGTTCCTCACACCGACTTTTCCCAACACAATGATGTTGGTGTCTAGTTTAGTTTTCGGGGTTGTATGCTCAATGAACAGTTTCTGGTTGTTTCACTTCTGCAGGGAAGGGAGCTTGCTTATCTGCTTGGCGAGGATCCTACCTTAACCGAAAGGAGGCTGAGATGTGCAAGGAGACTCGAGCTGTACAAGGCTGCTAGAGATGAGATAGATTCGGTTATCTGGGTCAGATGAGGCGACGTGCAGCTGTTGCCCTCTGTAGCTTAGGAGCCAAGTCCGGTACAAATTGCTAAAGAAGACAGTCGAACCAGTGTTAAACTACATCCGTTCATAAGATATCATCAGCTCCATGAATCATTTTTTGCTTTTTGTAGAGAATTCAAAATTGATTTTCTTTGGTGAATTAGTAGTAAAAGAGAATCATGTTTTATTCCTGGCTCCTCTCTTTGAAAGATGGATTTGTCGGTGCAACCCAGCAGGAAGTACCAATAGAATGTGTCCATTCTTGCTTGAATCCTTTAATATGGTATAAAATTAAAATACAACAGAGGTTGAGAGCCATTTCACAGTCCGATGATGGTGGTGAAATGCTGATACCAAAATAATATCAGATGATAGAGCTAAGTGGAAGTCGACGTCCACACCAAGCAGATCAAAACTTTGAATAGAGGCCACATGACTAACTCCTTGACGGATCAGGTATTTCTCAACCACTTGGACACCACCTTGGCATAATCCCCGTTGCATCATCGAAACTGTTTACTGTCTGTTCGCATCCCGGAGAATCCAAAAGTCGCTTCGCACTGAGAATCCTCTTCTTTTCCTGGTTACAAGTATATCACGACCTTAACCTTCCAAGTATCAAAATCTGTTCCAAGCCACTAAGTCACTCCCAATACTTGATGCAATTCTTGTCATGAAACATAAGAATCAATCTTAAAAGCTACAGCTTGTGTAGCCAGCTGCTGTATCGGCTCAGTCATGACAAGGTCAGCTGCTAATATGCAGTGGTCGCAGCTCCTCGACTTTCTGTCTCAGCTACATTGTCATACATTGCCATCTGCTCTTTTTTGAGACTCCACCACAGCAGGGATCTCATCTGCATCGTCTTCGTTTGCCTCTGTTGTACAGCAGTCTCCACTGCAGATTCGTCCACATCAGCAATCAGTTGTGTTCCTTATTCCTGCTCAACTGCAGCCGTCTTCATTAAAAGAGCTTTTGCTTGTTGGCTCTTAATTTCCTTACAAGATATCATCCACTATTTCTTCAGTTTCTAAAAATTAATGGTTGAATTTTATGTGGGAGAGGGAGTAATACTTAAATATTGTACTATGAGGATGAGAAAACAGACCCCGACAAACCATAAATATGTCAGATGGTAAATCGTTTTATTTCAAGAAAAGAAGAAGAAGAAGAAGACGACCACGGTAAGTCTCCTCTAAAATTGTGACAAGCTCATTTCGAAGCTTATATCATATGGTTTTTTTTTTCTTTCGGGGATAATACGTACGCTCATCTTTTGTCATTGTGAGATGGAGTATATGAACAGTATGAATTCAATTAACAGTAAAGAATACAGCAATCGTGCCAAGTACATAATGCATTACTTTTATTGCTCTATAAAAACAACAACAATCTTGTCGTTCTCAATTCTGCACAACTAGTATATCAGCACGCAATCTGCCTATGTGTGAAAAACCAAATATCGCATAAGGCACACACAAATAAATAAATGACACAAAAAAGAGAGAAATATGACCTACGCAAACATCCCAAACCTAAACATCGGAGTTCAGTTCATTAGAAGAGCCAAGACTTAGAACTCTATAGAGCAGGGAGTTTTGGCTGTTCCCTATAATAAACAAGGCAAGGCATACCACCGCTACGACCAGAACCCACATCAACTGCTTCACCCATCTCCTTTTCCTAGTCCGAAGCGCCGGAGGAGGCGGAGGAATAGATCTTATCTTGTTCTGCTTCGCATAATGCGATGGCTTTCTAGGCCTTTTTTCGCTTACAGTAGCGGTTTCACAGGTTTCGATTTCTTTGATAGCAGGTTCTGGTTGTGACGCCTCAGGATGTGAAGTCGCTTCGCTTTCAGCACTTCCTGATACCATCTCCGATAAAGCTGCCTTTCTGTTTTCCTTCTTCTTAGCTCTCTTTTCCTTTCTCTGCACGGAAATGAGGGTCATTAAGTTCCATGAAAGATGTTAACAGAGTGAAAAGAACAGAGAATATAGTTCATGGCTTCATGCACATTTTCCGTACATATCGTTCTTTAAATAAGAGAGAATTGACACTTCAACTAGTATAGATGGCAGGCATTAGGTATGTATTACCTTCTCCTTTTCCTCAGCTTCCTTTCTAGCTTTGAACTCGGCAATCGCTTGAGCCTTCTCTGCCTTCTTTCTGTTCCTTTCCCTCGCCTCATCGGCCTTCGCTTTCTCCTCCAACCGTTTTTGCTCCTTGAGTTTTTCAGCTTCCTCTTCTTTCCTTCTCGCCTCTTCTTCAGCCTTCTGTGTCAACTCCTTTTCCTCATGTGCTTTTTCCCCTTTGTCCTCTTCCTCCTGTGCTTTTTTAGCTTTGTCATCTTCCTCTTTTCTGTGTTTCTCTTTTTCTTCCTCCTGA